>CM060257.1:13182500-13600000 GCA_030684275.1 Acipenser oxyrinchus oxyrinchus
TTTCAGCCAGCTGCGGTTTGCCAAGAAAAGGCACTTGTTTATTTTGTGTATTATTGGGACACCACTGAGCAATATTATTGTTGGGACCCTTTATTTAGTTACAGTAAGTGCAGGTGTCTGAGTTTATATTTGTGACATAGACAAGGAACTGGGCTGAGATAATCAAAGCCACTACTAAACGTGTGTACCCCATTTACACTAGCCCCTTTAAAGCCAACTCTTTGGTCTTTTTTTTTTTTTTTTTTTGTAGGGTAAACACAGCTGTCCCAGGTCCAGCCATTCTTGGTTTCTTTTAGTATTGCCGCCATTTTAGTATTCACCATTGAATGTTAAAAGCAATGCACAATAGAAGTCGTGTTTTTCCCCAGTGCATTTGTTTGCAATACACATAGGCAACTTCAACTGCCTGAGGAAATGAAGCAGAAATATTGAATACCAGAATGTATAGGTTTTATTGATTCTATCCCAATGATTGCTCTAGTAGGGAATGCTGTTTATTGAGGTTTGTATTTTTCAAACCCATTGTAGGCCCATTTTTCTGGTTTAAAATCACAAAACATACAACACTTGCATTCTGTTGTTTCTAGGCAACTACCCATAACTATCTTGGCCTACATGTCCACATCAATCAGCTGCATTCTTAACACACCACCAAACACATTTTAATAGCTTGTTAACCTGCACTATAATTAGTGTAGAACATGCAGTTGTGAGATTCAAAATTAGATAGAACACATTTATCAAACCTACGGGTGTGAGCAGCATCATTTATATAGAAGGAATGTGAAACACCTGCCATAACACTGTTAATAGGGTATAGGGTCATCACGGCAGAGAGGACGCCATTAATTCAATGCGAGTCAGAATGATTTTGCATTGTTGTGGGTGCTTGAATATTTCTCAATGACTTCCGTCCCTTAATTTTTTATGGGAAGTTAGGTCTGCAAATGGTGAATAGAGTCCTCACTTTTGAGACTGTTTTTGAAAACATCAGTAATTTATTGGATAAAGAAGCATCTGCCAACTGAGCACATATTAGCCACCGTCTATCAGTCGTTCATACTTTCTTGGGTGGGAGATGGAGACTGGGCTGCTCCCTAACTCCAAAGACTGTAGTTCTAGGGCAGGCTTGAGTGATTGTGAAAGGCTCACTTTACCACTGCTTGGGCTGTACCTGATTTGCAGATGCACAGAGATAGCTGCACTCTTCAGGCCCTTTATTTGAGCAGCCAAATTCCCTGACAAAAAAAAATTAAAATGAGGGAAACATAATTTTTCATTAACTGTACCTTTTAATTTATGTGTTGTTACTTCTTATTGTTTGTTCTCATGTTACAAGCTGCAAAGTAATTGTAAATTATTCAGCCACAATGTTTTAGAATGGAAAGCCTGTCTCTTTATGGTTAACCACTTGTAACTCAAGGAGTCAGTCTGGAGTGACCAACAGAAGGAAGCCATGAAGACATTTGTCTGACATCCTAAGAGTCTCTTGTTGGCCAGTAATACTCAAAGACTGGATTCTCTTTTTTTCCCTGCTCTAAGTGTTTTCAATGCCATCAAATTTGTATTTAGTATCTAAAGCATTTCAAAGTGTTTCAGGCAATTTTGTGGAGCTGCAGCAGTATTTGATTGTCTCTTTCCCAGCGGGGACTGGACTGGATTCACTTGTAGTGGAGATGTTTGATGCTAGAGCTCTGTAGATAGCCTGGGAACCACCTGGGGTTGAAGGAGAAACCTTTCCTTTTAAAAGAATTACAGAATAATGATGTGATAAGAGGTGACCAGGAATAATACATATATTTCAGAAGCTGATTTGTCCGTGGTGTGAGGGAGAAGACAGCTGTTGCAATTATGTAATCAAATATGCAAATGAACATTCAATTGTTAATGTAACTTTGACCAAGGTTTTTGCTAAAAGGGTTAAATTAAAGAGATAGTAAAATAAATGTGTAATTGGACTCCATTACCTCATCACTATCTCGTCAGAGTGCAGCCTAACAGTTACCTACATTGTGAACACTAATTCACATTGATCAGATTGCGCCAGTAGCAAAGTATACAAAATCCAATTCCACACAGCACTTCTCTCTATGATTAAAGCGAAGGCACCACAACATAGCTCTTTCCTCTCATTAGCATTAGAACAACTTGTCCCCTGTTGTTTTGATGTTGCTTTTTTGTTGTCCAGACGTACTTTTCACTCAGCTGAAGCCAATATTTTCAGTTGTTTGTTATGGGTAATAGAGTAGGATTCCATCTGGGCCTTACACTATACAGCCAATAGTCAATTATTGCCTGGAACACAAAAAGTGAGTTTGGAGAGAAAAGCAAATACACAATAAAATGACATGACAGTACATTAATACATTAAGAAGACTTTAATTTTACAAACACCTCTGTTATCAAAGCAAAGCTCTTCTGCTCTGTTGACAAAGGGAAAATGTGTTAACAAGACCAGGTCTGACGCCTACAGTGAATAAACTAGAGACTGGCTATTTTGTACTGAGTTCCTGAGCTGGGAGAACGCACCTTTTTTGTTCTTTGTGTCTCGAAACAAAGACGGTAGAGTCTGTATTATTTTTTGTTTATGTTTTAACGGTGTCAACCGACCGAGTGACTAAGAACCTTTGCAGCAAGGCATAGCCTACATAGACAGTGAAGGTTTTTTTTTTTTACATTGTGAAGCCAATATAAATGAAGCACAAGACCAACATTTCTGATCTGTTTGATTTAAGATGATAAAACATCATCGCTTTCACTTCTGTCCCTCATCTACTGCATTTGTTTACAACAGTGAATATCCTGTCTGACGTCACGCACGCGCGCTCTTCCGGGTAGAGGTCTCGAAGGTTTTTGAAAACGGTCTCACCACAAATTTGCCTTTTTTTTCACCCACTTTATAAGTAATGAATGTGAATGAAACTTTCAGGACATGCATAGAAAGTTTAGCTGCACTCAACAATGACTTTAAAATGATACATTTCTTTGTGTTTTCCAACCCACAGTGACGATAAGCTCAATTTTCAGTGCTGAGCTTCATAGTGGCGTGAAATTTCTCTGGTCTCATTACGGGCAGTTCTGACTTGACAGAACTCAAAATAAATCACAGCAGTTTGTAGTCAAAACGAAGGATTTACATTTTTTTTCTGTAAAGAAATACTGATTGAGAATGTATCAGATTAAATACAGCTTGTGTTCTGATTTTTTTCAAAGTAAAATGAATTTGGTATTTAATGGGCTCAGGAGGATTCTTCATGGTGAATGCTAAATGAACAGGTATATAGTATGTCATACGATCAGAACAAATCAATTTCATGAAAACCTCACTGGGTAATAGAGCTTTACTGTACTTCCAATAAACATACATCATTGTGGTTGGATAAATGGGCTTCAGCAGATTCAGTGAAAATGAACATAACGAAGACTAACAGCAAAAGTGTTATGAGCCTGGTGTTATGCGTTCTAGTTATGTTGCAGTTATTATTACAGCCCATGTGAGCATTATTCTACGTATTGCTTTTATGCTGCACATAGGAAACTATGTGTGGGTGTTGTAGTGTGTCGGAATAAATGAGCCTGCTGTCAGTCAAAGTAAAAGAACAAAAAAAAAAAGGTTTGGAAAACAACAATATGCTAATGAGGTAAGACATGTTTAAAAGGCCTTTAAACGGTATCTTAAAGATCGTGTAAACAGTCGAATGCACGCAGATATAAAATAATATAATACAGTAATATTTATGAATTATATCTACAATGTTTTACCTGAATCTCATTAAATATTGACTGGTCAGGGCACACTATCCTTAACATTTTGCTAAGTCTTTACATTGCTGTCATTACAATTGTTAGGATTTGTTGCCAAATAATGTTTTGCTACCCTTACTCCAGCTTGAACCCTTTTTATCAGGTACTGTACCTAGAAATGGAGAAAATTGCAGGCAATTACCAAGATTATTACTTGACAGTTTCTACATAAAGCATGCTTCACTATTTAATCTCTTCTTTTATTTCTGATTACCATATTCAGTTGAAGCCATTTATCCAACCAGCTCCCGGCTTATGGAACTAGTTTGTATTGATGCTATTCAGATAAAGGAGTTTGCATAGAAACCGTAACTTAGCTTTATATACAACCCACCAATCATCAACACTTTGTCAGCTGCAGTCAGTGTTTTTTTTCCCAGTTTATCCCTATAGACTGCATGCATGTTTGGTGATACTGTACCAGTGGTGGCCCGCATTTCAGAACAGATTGTTGTTATTTAATAGCTTGTGATTTATATTGTCTTTACAATGTTAGGGGCGAGTTTGTCCACTGCTGATCTCTCGATCAGTATCTGTATTATTATGTTTGTTTCGACTTGGCATTTTAAAAACCTTTTGCACTTTTACATCCCAGATGGAGCCCTGCTGCGGATTTGATTGTTTTGTCTGATACAGTTTGTGTGAGTTAGCCTACTTCATCTGTTGTCTTAATCTCCCAAAAGGTAAGAGAACAGTTTGTATAACAAAGGCCGACATGGACTTTGGGGAATGTTCTTCAAACTTCATTTCGTTCTCTAGGTTATGGAAGCACTTGTCCTTTTATCTGATAACTGCGTTCACTGCGAGATCAGTGACAGGGTCTCTAAGCAAGCGCTGCTAGAACTGCCAGGGGAGTCCCCCAAACAAATATCATGAGCTTTACTAATCACAAACATCATGAGCTTGCATTCGCATTCCAATGCAAAAGTGAGCTGCCAACTTTCCATAAACCTTTTTTTTTTTTTTTTACTGCGAATTCCCGAATTCCCAAGTTTGGGTAGGACTAAATTGTTACTGGAAGTTACGTGCTGCTTTGCTCCGTGATTTGGATGCAGCACTACAGGAAGCACAAGACAGCGCTCCCCCTAGTGGTTCAATTCAGACGAGTGCAGTTTTAATTAACTTAAAATACCGGTATTGATTTTTATTACAATTAACACTTTAGTTACGTTTCTCAAATGTAGTAACTGCGTGTACGTGGGACATAAGCAAACACCTAGAATTTCCTGCCACTAGACAACTTACACACTATTGAGTATTTTGAATGAGATCAAACTTGAAAAAGAAAGTTGAAAACACAAAGGTAAAAAAAAATAAAGGTTAATGATGTTACATATGTAATCCTTTCTGCACATGCAGAGACTGCCATGCATTACCTGTTATTATCTGGGATGCTACATTAGACTTTGGGGGATGTTAGAAGCTTGGTACAGAAGCTGATGTGGACCCGCCTTCTTATCAAGGATATTTTTACAGAAATGAATACAAAAAAGATTGCACTCTCTGTGGCATGTTTGTTTTGCTCCAAGGCAAAGGCAATAAATCACAACTAGATTATCGTGCTCCTGTTCGAACAATTTCTGTCATCCACCCAAAACAGTAGAGCTCCCAGGAACATGGTATTTCTTAACCGCTTATCCAATTGTGCTTTAAGACGTTTCTCAGGACAAATCTTGGGCATGTCACATACAGTAGGTAATGGGACATTAGCCTGCTATTTGGTTATGACAGCTTTATCTCAGGAATAGTTCAATTGGGCATGATAATTTGTTTATAGGTTATTCCACTAATACATGTTATTCATTGCTGTTGTAGCTATATTTTAGGAACTGTTCATACAATTTGGATGAACATGGGCTGGCATTTGTCTAATCTGTGGCTGATGTAAATGACAATCAAATCTCTGACAGTGCATTTGAGTGAGCATGTGTAAAACACCAAGGATTTAAACAAAGGTGGTATTTACACCCAACACCGTTTCGACCAATTGAATAGACCTCTCTATGTCCTGGTGAATTTCTTTTTTACAGCACTGATTTATGAAACATGTTTCTTATATACTTCATGGGGATATGTATATGGCTTTGGGAAGTGTGGATTATTGCTATTATACAGTATGCCAAATGGAAACGTTGTTCGTAATTATTTTTTTTTTATTTATTTGCCTTCAGATTACCATGACTTTATACTGTACTGTGAGAAAAAAAACAACATATTACTGCTTGATACATATTACATTTTACACGCAACCACTTATTAAATTCTATTATTTGCACAATGCCACTTAACAACATAAATTAAATGGGATTTAAAATCTATTTTTAATTTTTTTTTTTTTTACACTCGACTTTTATGAAAGGGATTATTTGAAAAGCTGATGCAGCCCTTTTCGGTTAACATTGAAAGTCCATGATTTATAATCATACGTTTTTGTCCTTTTATGTTCCCAGTTCCTTCAATTTGCTTTCTACTCATTGCCAGCCCTGGTCTGAAGGCATTGTGGTTTGCCTCAGGGCACAGTGGTAGCGTTTGATTGATGATCCTGACAATGTATTGGAACCAAAAGACATAACACAATCTTAATAACTGTCAATCACAATGCTGCTAACTTTCCTTCCACCTACATGATCTGTAATCAAATATGAGTAATGCACATGATCAGTTTTTTTACACATAAAAGATCTCTGACATGTCAATGCACCAGTTTTCAGCAATTCAAATGACAATACATGTGGACACATGATTTCCTTTTGAAAACTTTTTCTTATAAAACTACAAAATAAATAACTAATCAGTAACTCATGATCAAAATAGGGTGCTTAGGTGTGAACAAAAACAAGTTATGTTTAAATAGAAAGGTACAACCCTTCCTGCAAGATACAGAGTACATAAGTAAAGTATGCTTGAATACTATTTTTTATGTCATCATGGTTTTCGTAGCTTAATGCCCCAGTGCAACCATTGCTAGAACCAGCCGAACAGAACTTTGGTGCAGGTTTTGTATTGGAGAAAGACTAATTGAATATCAGTTTGCAAGTCTTACAAACATAAGCCTGAAATCGACTGCTTGTCAGATGATTACGACTTACTATTTTTACTTGGGAGAGTGCATAAGCATAATTATGTGCACAAGCTCCTGCAGTGCACAAACTGATTTTTTTTCTTTTCGTAAGGCTTGTTTCTTTGAAAGCTTACTACTCTTATAATTTGTTGGATCGATTTGATATTCCTTCTTAATGATGGAAGAACACAACGTGCACAATTGAAAACTGTTGTACCAAAGCATGGGACATTACTTATTAATAGATCTATGAGCATACTCCTTTTCTTGCACACGCTGGCATGTATTTGGTGTGTTAGGAAAACAATTTTCCAGTTTCATAAATTTGTAAGGTCACTGAGTGACAAGGAGTCTAATTATTACACGCATGTTCACTCGGTTCTGCACAAGGTCCATTAGCACTATCCATCTGACCGATCTGATGTTTAAAATGTTCAGTACTACAAATCAACTGCCTTGCCCCGGCAATGAAACACTTTCTCTTTAATAATACATACAAGAATAAACTAGTATGTGTATTTCAGTAATTGTTAACTCTAAATCTGTATCAATATAATTGCAATAAAGCCTTGAAGCTACTTGGTTCATAATTAGCTACCTTTGGGAAATCATGTCATGATAGAGCGTCGTGCATTGGTCTAGCACGACATTACAATCACACACTTCTATTGAGGACTGTATTCAGGGGTCTGACCCAAGCAATGCTTCACCATCTGCTTAGACTAAACTGGAAAGTCATTATCCCAAACCTACACTTACATTCATTTGGGTGTGTGGCATATACAGTAGCAGCTGGCTTAGAGATTTCCTTATTCTTTTCATGTTTCAATTTTTCCTGGGCTGATAAAATTTGTACAAACAGGTTCCATTGCAAGTCTTTTTAAAGGCAGTTATACATAGTAGAAGGTTTTCCTTATGCATCGCATCTGTGTAGCACTGCTCCACTACTGGATCTACTTTCTCTTGAAGCAACACTTGGGGTTCCATTGAAGGCTTGCCTATTCATGGCAGGTCAGGATCTCTACAGTAACAAGGTTTTCGAGTCATAGGAAGGTATCTAATTATGCCTGCAGAGAAAACCCTGCACAATATCTCTAAATAAACCTCTACTTCATGATCTGGTAGGCTGCTTATATATATATATAAAAAAATAAATAAATAAAAACCCTTCCAAGCTTTTATCAAAAATAAAATTTTTGCATGACAAAAGCTTGCATCCGACTGTATACAATAAGATTGAAGATTTCCTATTATAAATATAAAATAATTAATTGAATGTTTTTTAATTGCATAGTTCATATTGTACACATATCTAAACTATTACAATATGCATATTAATATTGGGACCTTAACCCCTTTTCCAGTATTACAGTGCTGTGTAATTTGTCGTAGGTGCGCTTTTTCTGTTAGTTTGTTACATAGAGATGATAGAATTCAATATATATAATTTAAAAAAACAACACTATCCATACATACTTTAACTACCTTATAAAATGTCTAGTTGTGCTTCAACCTCATAGATACAAATATATATTTCTCTATTCCAATAGAAGTATAAATAACCTATTTTTATTCCATCCCAATGCATATCTCAAATCACCCTTTTTATTTCACATGCACGTTGGGATATTTGTGTGAAAAATATTCTCATGGAGAGTTGCTTCACTCTATATTCAACGTCATGTGGTGAAAGCATTCCTGCTTTTCAGTTGTACAGCAAACATTCCTTTACTGTACTTAAATAATAGTAACGCTTGTAAAGAAAAAAAAAGGTAACAATTCTAAAAAATACATGGACCTGTAATTATGGCTTAATGAGAAACTTACTTACAGTATACAGTAATTTAACAATATGATTTAAAAATTAAAAATAACCTCTGTAATCACTTCATAGAAGGTACCAGATAGATACCAAATGGGTGTATTCAATTGATCTAAAAAACTAAACTAAACTAAAAATCAAAGGTTCTTTGCTTAGAATTTGCTATCTTTTTCGTATTTTGTCAATTGAATTGATCCCATAATAATGGTTTGTTTCAAACACTGAACCGAGAAAATGGGTTGTAAGCAAAACTTCTAGTTGGAAAGGTCAAAAGTGAAATGAAACAGGTTTTATTTAGTGTTCAACAGCCTGCAACATCAAAGAGAAAAATCAATCAAATCCTGGAGCACAGCCAGTAAATACGTTTGTATTGGTTCTACAAGATCAAACCCTCAGTACCAAATAATGTACATATTTTATGCATTGGACAAAATAGATGTGATTTTGAATGTCTTAAAAACTACATTTTAATTATTCCATATATTGCCAATTCAGAATTGGTTAAGTCCTTCAACTCCACTGAAATAGACAACTCCACTCCTGCAGACTGCTCCTGTATAGGAAGTAGACTCATCCAATATTAATAGATGTCTACCGTATGTCAATTTGCAGGTATTTCTCTGTATTAATCTGAACCAATTGAAGTATTCTGTAAAAGTTACTTGGTGCTAAATGAGTACTGCAGTAAACAAAGATGCACTTTTGTTGCATGTTGGAAAGAAAGCCAAACAGCACCAGATGTATCCTCGACCCTTCCTCCAAACAAAAACAAATAAATGAAATATTTAAAAGGTCATTAGCCTTTTTTATAT
The DNA here is from genome assembly GCA_030684275.1 of Acipenser oxyrinchus oxyrinchus. Taxonomy (NCBI): domain Eukaryota; kingdom Metazoa; phylum Chordata; class Actinopteri; order Acipenseriformes; family Acipenseridae; genus Acipenser; species Acipenser oxyrinchus. The sequence continues at coordinate 13,192,000 of CM060257.1, forward strand.
CGTCACCAAAATGACTAAGCTTCATTTTGAGCCTTTATTTTACCAGGACACATTTTCAAAGGGGTTTTGAACGCCCAATGAACGAATACCTACAGCATTTTCTTTCTCATTTTTTTTTGTTTTTATGAAACCATCAGTAACCTACCCTTTTGAATCCAATAAAAGAATCACTTGAAAAGATACAATTACAGCAGCCCCATGCTGCCAGTTACTGTATCACACCCGTCTTTAAATTCCGTAATCAGCTTACACCAGGTGCCATATCACATTCAGCACACCACAGTCAGTCAATACAGACATCCCCAAACACACACAGGCTGGTTTTGTCAAATGTTTTATTGAGTGTAGACATCTGGGGTACTGTAAAACATGCATTATCTGTAGATTCAGAAAGGAGCAAGTTGCATTGTCCCTGCTGTCAAATGTGTCAGGTTTGGCTTACATGATGGAGATTAATGAAGTATCATGAGAGTAATACGGTTCCTAAAATGCTTCTACAATTTAGAGTGGGGCCCTAATCTTAAATAGCAATGCTGTCAACATTTAGTGCTTATGCTTCAGAGGGAGCTGTATTATAAAAGCCAAAAAACAGTCTGTGATAATATGACTGGGAAGTGGGACAGTTGCTCAACCTTGGCAGGTCTCAATCATGGGTTTCCAGCTAATTCTTTCTAAAACAATAAAACACATTTTCCTTGACTGCACAGTTCATTTGTTATGCAAAATGCTATCAAATCACTTCTTCTTGGGCTGCTGCGGTGTGTTAAATTTAAAAAAGATAATATCTCCATCTTCAACAACGTAGTTTCTACCCAGTTGTCGGTATTTTCCAGCGGCCTGTAAAAAAAAAAAAAAAAAACTGTTTAGGTGAATAATTATGTTGTGGAATATTTGGTAAATTTCCCAAAAAATAACTTTGGCTTTTTAATCCTACGCTTAATGCAGTACTAATTTCCTGTTCAGAGGAGATTTGTACAAATACTGTTTTTTTTTTAAACATGTATTTTAAGTGTTTAATAATGTGAAAGATTAAAATGTCTTCTTTCATAAACATTGTTTTTATTTTATTTATTTATTTCCCCCAATCAAACTTGATATACTTCACTTGATGTGCTAATATGCGTTAGTTTATGCATTCTGGTTTGTCTGAGTGTACAATTAATTAAAAGAAACGATGTTCCTTTTAAATGCTCTAGAGACCATTTAATCCATTCTCAATACCACCAGAAACACTGGTTGAAGAAAAAAAAAAAAAAAAAAAAAATCAATGGCTATTTGTGATTCCTGAGTATGTATTAAACCAGACATGTCCAACCAGTTCATTTGCACTTGAAAGCAACCATCTGGAGAAGCAAGCTTTGCCTAAGCAGATCTGATTACTAATAATGTGATATCCCTGTAGACTATAAAACCCACACAGAGTTACTCAATGTCTACTTCATAGCACCAACATTAAATGGTATTAGTTATGCTGTACTTGTGCTCAACACAGAAATTAAACCTAAAAAAAGGATTAACCCGATAACATGAAGTGAAAACCTCTGCTCTGATCTTTCTCTGCTGAATTTAGGACCTTTATATTTCATCTTTTGGGAATTTCACTTCAATCTGTGTTTTTTTTTTTTTTAAACAACGTTCATAATATACCCTTTATCGAAGTCACTGACATTTTCTAAACATCCAGTTTAATCTTATTTAATAATGATATGAATATCAATTCCACCCAACCAGATGTAAAATAACTATGTATTTTAATTTGGAACAATACCGAAATAAATAATTTTTAATGTTTCTAAAATGCATTTTTGTCAGACACCTATAAAATAAAACATAACTAAAAACATACAACATGTGATATAAAATATAAATCTAAGGAATTGTGCAGATAAAAAGCATCTGTACCATAGATAATGAGTTTCATAAAGTGAACAGCATAATGTTCTGTTGACATGCAAGGATCTCTCCAGCAGGCTGGTCTAAATGTTCCAGTAAACCAGGAATGTTTTGTGGTCAGCTCAGGCAGAGGAAGTGTGTGTGTGTGTGGGGCGGGGGGTCCTGTTCAGGAGGTCTGCCATTTCACTATCCAAACACTGGGGGGTAGGCAATGTCATTGGTATACTATTTAACCAATCCAAAAGTAGTATTCAAAAGTTATACCAAGACCTTATCTTGGATAGTTGGTTGTCTACAGTATCCTTTTTCAATTAAAAAGTAATCAATTCTATATGTTTTTATTGTTGTTAGATAATATTAGAATATATGACAATATTTAAAGTTAATAATGCTTTACTAAGATGATCACCTAACTCTTTGAAAGGTTTATTTTGTATTTAATGTTGGTCTTTGCACACTGACAAAAATCAAGGTCTCTAAGATGCAGAATATTCTTGTACAAGTACTTTTGTTTTGTTTAATATGTACATGCAATGGAATAATAAAAGTGTAAAACCACTTAAACCTGTTCCACCAAGACAACAGCCCCATGAGTTGAGCTCAGTTACTGCGTGGGTGGAACACTTTAATAATATGCCAACTCCCATAATAATTTTCAGGCCACCATTGTCATTGTAATCCCATTTAAATAGCTATACCTGGGCTTGAAAGATTGAATGGATAATGTTAATATTCATGTAGAAGAAACAACAATGTGAAACACATAGTACTTCTTACGATGCAGAATACTGGCAAAAAATAACAGCTATCAGGCAAGTCAGATTTCAAAGTGCATTCATTTTTTTTTTTTTTAATTTAGTAGTCGGCAATTAATTTTACCCCGCTTTTCTCCCAATTTGACATATCCAATTGTATTTATTTATTTATTTATTTATTTTTAAGCTCAGCTCACCGCTACCACCCCTGCGCTGACTCAGGAGTGGCGAAGACTAACACACGCTGTCCTTCAAAGCGTGTGCTATCAGCCGACCGCTTTTTTTTTTTGGTCACTCTGCAGGCCCGCCACGCAGCCAACCCAGAGGTACAGCGTTGGAGGACAACTCAGCTCTGGGCTGCTTACAGGCAAGCCCGCAGGCGTCCGGCCAGTCTACAGGGGTCGCTGGTGCACGGTGAGCCGAGGACACCCTGGCCGACATAAGCCCCCGCCCGGGCGGCTCGCCAATTCTGCGTCACCCGAGCTCCGTCCACGGTCGGCAGTGGAATAGCCTGGACTTGAACCGGCCACCTCCAGGCTATAGAGCGCATCCTGCACTCCACGCGAGTGCCTTCACCAATGTGCCACTCGGGAGCCCCTCAAAGTGCATTACTGTGGTAAATATACATATTTATTATCGTACTTGTATTTTTGTATCGTTAAATAAATAAATCTAGAAATCTGACAATATACAAGCCATTTTTATGTGTTAAACCTGGTTGTTCATCTGTGAAACAGTTATGTTAAAAATTACACACTTTATTTAACCAGACCTTTCATTTTACTCATCAGTGCCATAGCCTGTCATCCCATTGTAAATGTTTCAACATAGCTATATGGCTATATTTAGTAAACTGACAATTTCATGATCGTTGCTTTCTATAAATCTGGAAAAACAACATTTGAAGCTAGATTTCTTCTTTTTTCCCCTTCCAATTTCAGTTTGAGCCTAGATGTATGTGTAAAATGACAATTACTGGACTTCAACAAAAAGAAAGTATTTAGTCATGAAGTCTGTTAGGTTGTCAGCACTAGAGTAAGAGAAGTGTGTTAATACCTTCCCCTGTGTAAAGATGAAGTACATTTGTGGTGGCTGCCTAGTTCACAGTCCAAAGTGACTGTCAGATCTACTAATCGCAAGAGACTTCTTTCAATCGAAAAGAATGGCTCAGCTGTTCCAAAAGAAAAGTCTCACCTTGACAGCACTCTCAGTGCCGCCTTCTTTAAAATCTTCGAATTTCATTACTTCAGCCATAATGAAGCCCTTTTCGAAATCTGTGTGGATCTTGCCTGCAGCCTGAGGAGCCTTCGTCCCTTTCTGTCAGGAAAAAAAACCCAGAGAAAATTAATTGTTTTTTTTTTTTTTTTTTAAGAAGATGGATTACAGCACAGACAGTCACCTCTTTTGATACCAAATCCGGATTCACTGAAACATTGCTTCATATCGCTTGGCATGTCATGAGTACAATCACTGCTCCTGATATGGGAATACTGTTCCGATGCTACTCACATGTGCTGAATTCATTCAAGATAAGCGCACACTGCCGCTATCAATGCAGGCAGCAATTTTTGATACAGATTTCGAGGTAGTATTGATTTCAGTTGAAGCAATCTTCTTTCATTGTGGGTTTCAGCTTAGCCTCTGATCATCTCTGGCGTCCAAGGTGAGGTTTTGCTTACAGAAACTGAGATTATAATTGAATTTATTGACCTACACGGATCATAACTAGCAGTTTACAAATATACCATGACATGTAGTAGTCTGGCCGGAGTCCTCATATTACAAATGTACTCAAAAATTAAAAATAAAGAACTCCTCACGAGGTTAACCCTTCACATTTATGATTTTTGCAGCATTTGTTCTTTAACAGTGTAATTATCTGAGTCTCCCAGATCTACAGCTTATAAATTGTATTCAATATTTCCATTATATTCCAAGTCAATCAAATGTATTTGTTTAAATCAATTTGTATACATTTAAATTGCCACAGTGGAAGAGATAATGTCTGACATTACAACAAACCTTTACCACCTCATCATCATCAATTACAATCAGCATTTTGTCAATCTAGCTTTGTGGTCTGAAACTTTAAATTATGTATATAATAAGGTCAGGGTCAACATATTTCATGCCAAAGAATGATGTGTATTTAATGACTCCAATATATTATAATCTCCATGTAATTTCATTGATAGAGCACTTGTAAGTATAACCATCATAAATCAGCATCCAGGTTTGTCTAAGTGGAGAAAAATACATTATAATGTGATTGCCCCATATGTTGAATTATAAGGATACACATTCTGTGCACATATAACCATGCAGAGTAGGCTGATAGATAATGGTGACCTCAAGGCTGCCTAATAAAGCATGTTAAAGTGCTAAAGAGCCTGACATTATAGAATGCAGTTTTTACAATAAAAGATGTATTGGGTTAATATAGTTACTCACTGATGCTTACCTGACTAAATGCCCCTCACATAAAATCAAGGCTACTTCTAATCAGTCATATCATAAAACAGGGCATTCATTATAGGTTTCCTTGAAGGAAATACAATTGTGTTACATTGAAATAAAAGGAAAGGTCATTTTAAACTTAAAACAAATAACTTGTATGTGTATTTCGGCTCCTAAAGAGATTTAATCTTAAAGCTAAGAAATGAGTAATGTGATTAAAAAAAAAAAGTCAAGAAAATTATAATAAACACAAATATAAAAGGCTTGTTAAAAAAAAAAGGCAAGTCAATACATCAACAGCTCTATCCTAATTTCAAATAAAAAATATAAAATGTAAGACAAATTAAATGTATAATGTATATACATTTAGTAAATGTTTAACACATGCATATGTTTTTAAAAGATAAAGAATCCTATTTTTCCCTTTCCATTATCAATAAAATATCCCATTTACTCATATGCAACATCTGTATTATGGTTACTCTGTGGTCACAAAACGAAAGGTAACTAAGACACAAGGGTAAAAAGCCACCAGTAACCCCCAACAAACGGCAAATGAAAAGCGACATCAATTTCACTGGAGACAAACCCAGTCACACAGATTAAGCAAGCACAATACTGAGGCGTCTTATCTCTGACCACAGGAGGAGGGAAGACAGATTCTACAGGATGAAAAAATTCAGAGTATGTAATAGGCAGAATCAATTGTTACCCACCTCAATCAATGCAGCCCCACTTTCACTGTTCAACAGCTCACAAATAATTAAAGTTATCCTGGACAAAAACCTCATCTGTAATGACTAGCTAACCGCTACCATGACAAACTTCAAAGTCAGTGATATCAATCTGAATTCAATGGCGTGGAACTGGATGTAGCTGGTGAATAACTATGAAACATACCCTTATGGTCCATGCGCGCACTTCATCTGTTCCGGCTGTGAAAAAGTATTCCAGCAGGAGAGCTGCGTATCCACTCTTGATGATCTTAGTTAACACACTGCAAAACAAAGACAACAACCTCACATTTCTGCTTCATGCTCAATATACTCAAGCAACACATTTTCTCGTAAGTTATTAGAAATGTATTCACTGGCATTATATTGAGAGAAAAAAAAAAGAACTGAAGTGAATGAGGTATTGTGCAAGTGTGAGCAGTTACTGTACCAATGAAAACACACATTGTCTCCTGCTTTTTTTATACATATATAAATCAATAAAAATACATTATATTGGCCAAATGAGACTTATGTTTCCTCCACAGCCACTTCATTTGTTTAAAATTGTGTTTAGAACCTAAATGCATTCATTTTTACTATTCATAAGTACCTATGGAATACTCTGCCAAAGTAGTTTTTATAGTCATTAAAAAAAACACGCAAGTTATAATTACCCAGAGATGACAGATGACAGTTAAAAACTTAATTTTAAATAAATCCTTTCACTGTGTGTTACAGCAACGAGAACGTTTCCTTCTTTATAATGGTAATTACTCTGTCATTTATTATTCTATCAGCACAAGCAATTCAATTATAGCAAGGAAACAGTTGATAATAAAGTGGGGAAAATGAATGTTAATTAACCTTTGTGTCTTGTTCTCTTCCAAATACTTCTGTTTCTCCTCGTCACTCATGTCTTGGAACTTGAGTTCCACTCCACCACTAAACGGGATGACCAAGGCTCCTGGGTCATGCTTGTCCACCCACTCTTTAATTTTTGCCAACCTGCAGACAACAAAGGTTACAACATTAGCATGTAGTGCATGCTTGACAGTTCTACATTCATTATCCAGTACTGGTGGCACATACATATTCATAAGAACTGCATGGTTTACGAAGACTTTTTTTTTGTGTATTGCTTTCCAAGGTCAAGATACTACCAGGCGACAGCTTTCAACCCCCAATCAAGACATTGAAATAAATATAATAAATTCATTCACATTTCCACTTTTAAAGGCACAGAAGAAGTTTAATACAGTACTCTCTGGCACGACTAACAAGCTGGAGGACTGTATGGTCATGGTTGCCATTTTCTCTATAATGCAATTCCGTTAAACTTTCATTCTAGACAAGCACAATCTCTTCGTTCAGCAGATTATACTTGCAAGTTCCTAAGGAAAGCACCGGACAAGCAATCAGTATGGACTCCCCCACCCCATTATACTACAGCCTGAAATATCTATTGGTAATTACAATCCAAGACAAAGTAATTCATGATATGGACCAACAGGTAGCAACAGCAGGGCGCCTGACCTTACAGGACAAAGATGACTCTCCAGTTAATGACGAATTGAATTCTTAACAAAACAGCAGGGGATGGGAGCAATTATCAGATTAAGCACACACCCATTCAGCAGGGGTTTGGTGCATAAAACACATTCCACACTTCAGTTTGTTAATTCTCATACTTAGATTACTTAGGAAATATCCGGTCATCATCAGCAATCCTTATTTCCTTTAAAAACTTGCAGGCATGCTATGTGAAAAGTAATAGAAGTTACAAAACAATAAAAGATTCTTCGAGCCCCAGCAGATTACTACCTACTTCAAGGTTTTTACTATCATTCCAACAAAAAATGCACCTAGACATGCTTTTATTGTTGTACAGCTGGTGGAATATATATATATATATATATATTTTTTAAGAAAACAAAGGCTCCATCTGTAAAACCAGCAAAGGTCAGATTTGTTTATTTAGAGTCGTTGTACACACTTGGTTGCTTGGTGTGACTGTTGAATCAAGAAACTGTCAAACTTAGGAAACAGAAGACAACAGCGTCTTGCTAGTACACCAATCTTAGATAATGGCAGTTGCAGGTTGTCATTTTAAGAGCTTGTGATCCATTCTTACAAGGATTATTTGCATTCCTCGGGTATTCCAGTCTTCTACAATACAGCTGAATAATGATTCACAAATCATTTCCTACCACTAAAAGACTTTGATCCACTGAATAGACCATTGTACCTGAAGCTATAATTGGCAAAAACTTGACAGTGCTGAGCATCACCAGCTAAATAACAGAAGAGACTCTTTTAAAGTGTTGACAGATGATTTTCATAATGTAAAAGCAGAAATGGTACAAGTGAACAGTAAATGAGCACAGGGGTCTAAAGGTCTTTAAAGTGAGTGACACTGGACCTGACAAAACCCTGCTAGGAGAACAAAGTATTCAAATTCTCAAGGTTCAGTGTTCTGTCTTTGTGATTTGAGAGATGTAAATCCAGCACAGTATGAAACTCGAAACTCACAAGGCAATTGCAAAACTTTGTCAAAATCCAATCTGGATGAAAAAACAGCGTCATGTAACATAACAAAATATATTTAGAAAACATGTTTCAGAGAAGTCATGAAACACAAAAACAGACATATTTAAATACAAATGAACTGGTACCACTTAAACACACACACACATATATATATATATATATATATATATATATATATATATATATATATATATATATATATATATATATATATATATATATATAGGCAGTTGTTTCCATATAAATCATACTTAACTAAATTATAAAAAAAATGTGCTGTATATTTCCAAATTGTATGACTGATACAACTCTATATCTACAAATGCCTGACAAAGCAGTGAAATGTAAATATAGCAAGTACCACTAGACATAACACTTCAGGTTTTTCCATAGATTGTCAAATAATGTTTGAAAATGCATTTTATTTTAGCCCTGTAAAGAGCAAAACCACTAGACAGCTGAATCAGTCGGATGTATCAGCCCATCCTTTGTCAACAATCTTACACATCACTTTTACACTGACAACTCCTGCAGTCTTGTTCAGGTTTCCTGCTGCCATTCCTATTGTGTATTTCTTAAGGTACATTTTATTAGTCTTTACAAAAGGAACCAAAGTTATGTCACTTTTTCATTATCAGATAATGGTTTGAAAAGCTGAACCTTTCAGTGGGGAGTCACGGGTAGCATTGGTGGCAGGGGATTCATGAGAACTACTCTCAAATCTCAAACTTAAGAGAACCTACACCCACATGTTATCTAAATATAATGTACTTCTGCATGCATTTTAGGTAAAATTATTATTCTCATTGTCAAGGGCAAGACCAAAACCCGTAGCTCTACAGACCTCCTTGTAAGGGGCTCTGAATTGTGGAGTTTTGTGTGAGGACCTCATCCTCACTGAATAAATTAAATGCTGTATTCCATAATTCAAGCATGTTCCTTCGTTTGTTTTACATTCCTTCAAATTTGCATTAAACTTTGGCTCTTCTGAACCCACTGCTTTTCTTATTCTTTGATCATTTTTGAAACATGATGCTTGGCAGTGACGGTGGGCATTCAGCTGTTTTGACAACACATTTTCAAGCGCAACAATTTCCTATGGCAAAAAAACAAAAATGGTACGGATTGACCTATTGCTGTGTCGTCTAGATTGTAATTCGTGGGTCTGTGTGCAGTGCAATTATTCAGTTATAATAGAAAGACTCAGCAGTTTCTAGTCCAGACCTCCTCCTCCTCCTCTGAACAAATGATGCCTGAAATTTTTATTCTTCGTATAATGGAATTTCAATGGCCTTCACTGCAAATCTAGTGGAAATTTTTGCATATTAAGTGGAAAAAATTAAATGTTAACCACGTTTTAATGTGATTAAGGCTGACAGGGTCATTATTTCTGCTAATCATTCATCTGCTTAAAAAGCTCAAATAAAACTTGGCAAGAGACTTTGTAGCTTTTTTTGTGTGTGCATATCTTTACATTTCATTTAAAAAACACAGTATTTTCAGAAATGTAACTACATTCCAAAATAACTATTTATCTGGCAGCAGAATGGAAAAATCGACTTTATAAAATCAGATTTCTCATTCATTTATATGGTTTACAAAATAAATCAGACAAATACATAAAAAGCTTTAAAACACAGGATTGACCATTTCACTCTACACTAAAAAAAATGCACACATACTAAAATCAACTGCATTCTCAATTCACTGTTTTATAAACTGAGGAGTAAAGGAGTTCATACCATGCAATATTACTGTATATACAGCCAAATGTGAAACAACAGGATTTTCTAAACTGCATATGGTACATGTACAAAAATACAATTGTATTCTTTTTTATTTTGTGTTTTGTAGAAATAGCGATAAATAACAAAGTCACCTTGGTACAAGCTGTTGTTAGTAAAATGGAGAACACTAATTGGCGATAGCCAAGCGACAACTTCCAAGTGTTGCTTAGTACAGTTTTATCTTCAAGCCTCGGTGAAAAGTTCAACCACATAACCATCTACAGACAAAACTGACAGAAGTGACATTACGGTACTAGAAAATGCTCCCACAGGCTCAGCAAGTTCACCAGACGATACCGGGTTAACAAACAAATGTGACACAGTGTCCCTGCTATAGAGAGGTTTTTAATGTCACTCAGTACTGACACTAGCGAAACGATTATCTTTAGACTGCTCCACATGTTCTGTCACACTAATGAGGATTTAAATACGATTACCAAAAAGGCACAGCTACAGGCCCAGTAAATACCTGTTAATTAGGCTGCAGCTTTTAAAAACATATACACAATTGTTTCAGTCTATAGCTGAATTAAGATTAAGCAATTGATATAAGCACAAACATTTTAATTACGTGATGTTTTTTTTTATTTATTATTTGTATCAGCAACTAGAAATAGTATGCAGTACTAATAACACTCTCAAACATTGCATATTTGAAACAGAGAACTACAAATGGAAGGAAAATAAATCTAAGAACCCACCCGTCACACAATTTCTTTTTTTTCTTCTTTTTAGTACAGGAATCATTCAAGAGTTCCCACATGCCTGTGGTTCCCTCAAGCTGTATGAATCCTTTGATGTCCTCAAATTACAGTAGGGGGAAAACAATTAACTGCCCAAAGTACAGGTGCAGGCACCTGATCAAATTGCTTGAGCTGCCCTCTATTTTGTGGGTGCATTTACCTGCATGCATACAAATGGATTCATCGTGATTAGGGAGGTAAACCCATAAAAGGAACTGACAAAGAGGCAAAACACCTGGGTATAAACGACTCCTTTGAAATGCAATTCACTGCTGAATATCCTGAGGAGTACCGCTAAGAGATCATAAAACTGTAAAGCAATGACCAGAAGAGAGACACTCCCACAGTAAACAATTTTATTAGAAATGAATGCCAATAATGTGCTAAGCAAACAATCAATTCAGTGTAAATATTAATATTGCACAGTAGCCTCTTACTGATATTGCAAATCCAGAGTTATTTGTATTTGAAATGTCTCTGCTGGACTTTCCCATTTTACTGTGATGCTATGCACTGATGCACCAACTAAATAACCTTACAATCTTTTTTTTTTTTTTTTTACTAATCTAAACAAGGCCTCGCTGAATGTTCTTGTGTTCTATTGTGATTTTTTTTTTTCCTTCTGAAAAAAAAAAAAGTGCACAAGCTCATGATGTGATTTGCAGCTGGAAAGTCATCAGCTCTGTGGGAAGCTTTTCATCCTCCCAGCAGTAAATTCTTTTGAGGACATCAGTACAGCCACTGCTGCTACCTGCAGATTACTTGTATTTGACTTAACCTGTCCTGCAAATCAAAAGGCATGATGAAGGATCATTAGAGGGTTGAGTAGGGAATGGGAGGGACTGGATAAGTTATTTTTCTTTTTAAGCTAAATGTTGTCAGTTCACGGTAATTAAATAATGGAGATACTTTTATTATTTTTGCTGACAGATGTAGTGGCATTACAGCATTATTTATTTATAGATGCATATTACAGATATTATCTGTGCAGAAATGTAGGTTCATAATACAATAGCCTGTTCTGTATGTTTAAGTCACCAACGTAACATTTCATTTGAAGTTTTAATTACCTTATTAATATAACGGTACTTAACGTATAAAACTTAAGCAGGATTCTGGTCATAGACTTCAGAGAGACAAATATTCACTCAAGAAAGCAAATATGTAGCCCAATCACTGCTGATAGATTTTAAAATACAGTAAATTCTCATTAACGCAAATTTCAAGGGACCAGGAAAAACCAATCCTTGTATCTGTAATTTGTATTATCAGGAATCTAAAGCCAAAATGCATACTGTCAGTGTTTATTGAAGTTACAGTAACACTGAAATCAAATTTCAATTATAGAACAATGACAAGTATTATAAAACTGCAAAAGAACAGTGCATTTAAATTGTAAATACAGCTATAAGTTAACTTTTAAAAAGTATACATTGCAAATGAACTGCACTTGACACCTGCATCTCCCATTCTGATCAGAGATTCTGAAACCACCACAGCAAGGCGTCCTCAACATCAGGGTATCGAGCAAATCAGAAACGTTGACGACTTGCATCCAGTTTGCTGTTCATAAGCCTGGATTTTTGTATCCCGTTTTTTGACAAATTGTGGGAATGTTGAAATCTATAGCAATATATTTCTTGTTCTTTTATGGTTTTAAACGCCTCCACTTTTGTCGGCAAGGACAGTGCACGTTTTTGTGTGAGCAATATGGGAACTCAAATGCATCTTAGGATCTGTAATCTTCAGTACATACAGTACAGCGGCGCTAATATGGATGCAAGGGAAAACATTTCCCAATATCCTTTGCAATCAGTAGGTTCAAACTAGGGTGTTCCATTTTATTCACATTTTTCTTCCCTGGGAGGGGTTCCAAAATAATTTGCACGAACAGGAAATTCATACTACATAGTAATTTACAATAAGCAACTGCTATAATGACATTATTCTAAATCAGAGTTTGTTTTAACGAGAATTGACTGTACGTCAAATGTGTCAATTTCGACAGGACACAGAAAACTGTAGCACAGCATAATTTCTTATGAATTTTTCCAGTTACTTTTTTTATAAACGCTGTCTCAGATGACAGCTTAATGTGTACCACATGCAATATTTATTCTCATCCCGTGTCAGACTGTCTAGCCTTCCAAGGGAGTACAAAGAACGTCACTTATTAGAATAAAAGCAGAAGGAAGGTAATCAAGGACATATGTAACATCAGCCAATCATGCCCAGTTTCAACATCCTATTCCATTCATAACAGTTCAACAATCATTCTGATAACAAGCTTTCACAAGCTGGAAGTGTGCACATGAAATACATTTATTGAGCTCATTAAACTGGACCGCTACAGGACACTTGCTGTGACATGTGCATTTTGTTACAACCTTATTTCAAAGATTAGAAATAACTTAACATTGCTATAAAAACGATCAAAATATGTTTATATGCCATTAGCATATATATATATATATATATATATATATATATATATATATATATATATATATATATATATACACACACACACACACACACACACACACACACACACACACACACACACACACACACTATACATATCCATCTGGATCGTCAAACTACATTCGGATTTTATTAAAATATATTATAGTTATTTCTATAAAATGACTTATTTAACCTAATTGCAATTAATGGTTTTAACACCAGGATATGATGATATTGCTACAGCAGTAACGTCCTTCTTATCCAATACTCATTTCTGGCTTACATACAACTGGAGATGATATATTTTTTTATAAGAAACTCAAGTTTTCCAATTAAAGAAATACATTACTAGAGAAAGCTAATATCTATAGTAGTAGTATGAAGCTTTTTAACTTTATATGGAATATTGTAAAAAGGTAAAAAAAAACAAAAAAAAAAACAGTTCAAACATTTCTAACCAAAAAAAACCACAGCAGCTTGTCCAAGTATATGAATCCAGCTGAAACAAATTGATCTGGTCTCAGAAGCAGAAAGTGGGTTTCGAATCTGGTATTTTGGGCAAACTTGCTTGCAATAAATGTGCCCCAATTAAGAGGAGCGCACTGTATAACCTCAAGGCAGCTTGGGATCAAAGATCAAATACTGAAAGTTATGATCTAATTAGTGATAAGAACAGAGAATAATGGACACTCCCAAGTTACAACAAAGGGTCACTTTGTCCTCTTACAACTCAATATCACAAACTGAAAATTAGAGATTTGTAAAGAACCAGATTTAGTACTCTTAGGTTACCTATTCTTAGGTTATCTTTAGGTTACCTGACCCCCAGGCATTTTTCTGAATAAACAAATAGCTAAAGAACCTCATTAGCTCCCATCTGTTCAATGTTTTACAGCATCACAGACTTAAACTAGCTATTGTGACCAAAGCTTTGGAAAAACACACTATGACATTCTTTCAGTAGGAAAATACACCACTTCCTGAAAACATGAACAAGTAGTTGTTATGAAAAGCTATCATGATCTTAATTGGTAATATCTGGTATCCAAATATTGACCTGTTTGTGGAGTGAGATGGGATACTGGACAATTAATGAGAACACCACAACTAGTGGCAAATCACACCAGATGAAACCGATATTCTTAAACAGTAAAAGGCTGGTGATCTGAATACAGGTCATGTTCATGAGCTTTATTTGTTTGTGTTGCTTTTTTTCCAGTTTGTGCGCCTGCGACTACTTTCTGAATAAATTATGAAGTTACCAATATGGCAATATGACTATGGCAGCACACAGCATTTATATCTGATGTCTGGAGATGTTTTAGTATTTATTGGAACATTAAAACCCTCCAGAAAGCTTGTTTATCATAATTAACAGTTTGAAACCAGGTAACAGCACCATCTCTAGGCCAGGTTTATCAAGATTTAGTTTTGATTAAAAATAACCCCCACTCTTTAGAAACTACTCTCTGACCAGAGAACCTCAATAACTGGCACAGCAGCTTTGTCAACTTCCCTTCAGAGGCTAAGCCCTAATTGTAAATCAAGTGAGTGACTAATTCAACACTCTGGTAAAACCAGTGAGTACTTGCTTAGAGCAATTCCAGTTCTTCTATCTTTTTTAAAAGGTCAATCCATCTACTTAGAAAATACAATGGCCTAATCTTCAGAGTATTTTATTGTACTGTAAGTATGAAGCACAGCATGCTTATAAAACTGTTCAGCAGGCTATTTTAAACAGACCTTTCCCTGGAACTGTACAGCATAGACACTGTAGGATAGGTATTTTCCCCAATCGCTTCACCTACTGTAGACATACTCTATCTTCTTATAGACTTTGTAGCCAATAGGTATTTAAAGGCACTCCATTATTAACCTTTGGCTTTTATTACAATTTAATATCAGGGGCTTTGGATTCTGGTATGGAGGGTCTCAACAAAAAAAAAAAAAAACAAAAAAACAAACAAAAAAAAGGCTGCATCTACACTTTCGACAGTGTCGAATATGAACACATTAATGGTGTAAAAACAAGCGATGGAGGTTATACATTGGTTAGACTTACTGTGACGCTGCACCAGACGACAGACCATCTGTTTACATTCCTTGTGGTGAAGTAATTTATTTTATACTCTCCAATACAAAAACTATGCTGCATAAACAGGGCATTTGAGCCATGACAGAGCAGCTGAACAAAAGGAAAAATGGCAATCTCTTTTCGGCTCCAGTAGATGCCATTTCTCTATCACGCAATGCTTCCCACTCATAAATACATGACAAATACTTCCTCAATCATTTTTTACAAGCAGGGATGACCAGGGGGTAGTCAACGGCTAGCTTGAGGGAAAATAGGAACAGCAGGCAGCAGAAAATGGACAGAAAAACGGCTATGTGGTAAATTCTCTTTTGGAACATCACTCGACTGGCCTGGCTTTGATCTTTCAACTGCAATTATACTAAAATCCAAATGAGCAAGGAGTTGCTTTTTTATGTTACACACCTACATACATAGTATACATACTGTACTTGGTTTATATATACACACACATTTTTTAAACCTAAGTATTGGTTGTACTGTTGTATGCAAATCACATATTTTGAAAGCTGGAGGAACTTATTTGTCAAATTCTATTTTTTTTTTTCAAATTAAATGCAAAGATTGTAATTTATTTGATGGTTTGCTTTGAATAGCCTATAACCATGTCATCATCAGAAAAACACAGGGCGCCTGGCGACAGCTAAATCACAGACTGGCGTCTCCCTTGCAGACTGTCTACTATTAGGGTCTGGAAATAGCATTTATTGTACAATTAGAGCCAGTGAGATCTACCTGCAATCATCCTAGTACAGGTGTGAGGAGCTTTATGGACAAGGGAACTGACTCATCAAATGTCAGATAAATAAACTTTGATGTCTGCATTGTTACAGAGGGCCTCAGGACACCTCAACATACAAGCATATAAAACAGTTCAAGATTTATTACACTCAGGTCAGGTAATAACAAATACTAAAGAAAAAAGTGCCTTCCTGTTGATGACAGCAGATTTTTAAAACACATGAATCATCTAAATTTACAGGACTGTCTGTTGTGAAAGAAAATTAACCTGTGAAGTTCCACTATCGGTCAGGAAACCATGGTTAAGGTCTACTTTGAATTCACTACCAGCAGGGATATTTTAGGTGAACATACTGTACAGTATTGCAAAACAAATGTGCTTACCTAACAATTTATAAGAATACTAATAACAAAAACAAAAGTAATGTGTTCTTTGCACCACCTTTGAATTTATTTTAATGATCGATAAACTAAGCATTAAGCAGGACGACTCCAGACAACAACATTTTCAATGAAAAGTATTCTAATGATTTATTGGAGTTACCCATATGACATTCATTATTGTTCTGGCTTCCAGTCTACAAATGTTTATTTTTCAGTTTAAAGCCTTCTCACTCTTTGATATCGTATGGAAATGAGCTTTTTTTTTAAAATGGAAAATTGAAACCATGTGCTTCTAAGTACTTAATGAACTACAGAGAGCAGCGGATGGTGTACTTTCAGAGCACTGTTTGGATTGGATCAGGCTAGTCTTTTCTAACCCAAGATTCATCTAGTTTGGTTAAGCTTTGTCTTTATGCATTGTTATATATTTTGTAAATTGTGGAGGAAGGATAGCTGAGATATTTTAACCAACACAAATCTAAGCAGATCTATTATACATATCAGTGGTTCTCAAACTAGGGGGTGCAGAATGTATCCTGGGGGGGCATGAGAAGGTTCAGGAAAATGTTTTAAAAATGACAGCGCACATCCTAACATATATATATATATATATATATATATATATATATATATATATATATATATATATATATATATATATTAACTTAAAGAAAATCTTACTGCTGACACCTCATGGCATGTCAAAGTTTCAAGATGGCGCTGTGCATCTGACTGGTGCTTTGATAAAGCTGCATAGTATTGGACGAGGTCTGCCGACATCTCGTGATATACGTTGTTTATCAGCTTACTATGTGGTGTGCACATTACTAAGCATTGGACATAATCGGCAAACTTATTTACAGTGTTAAGTTTGCTCTTATTACGATGGATAGTTTGTGCAAAAGAAAACAGCAGTGACATACAGAGAAGCCAGTGGCATGTTGGATCAAGTACCACAGACAAGAGGAAGGATGGTGTGGTCCTAAAAGTTTGAGAACCACCGATATAGATTATCCATAGATCTGTAGAAGCTACACTTGTTAATGATACAAATCTATTGGAGTACTGTGGATCCTCTTCGTACAGCAAGGTTGAGGAATATTTTGACTTACAAAGTTAAACTTACAAGGAGTATTTCCAGGTACTGAACATCACATTGAAATATAAAAATATAACTCTCCTAACCTACCATTTGTTCTTTTTTCTGATGTAGTCTTTTTCAGAGAGGTTGACCAGATAAATCATTGGCTTGGAAGTCAAAAACAAGTGCTTGTTCAACACGTCAATCTGCATAATTAAGAGGTGGAGAAGTCAACAAAATTGCAGCAGACAAAAGGCATCAAATATATTTTACTAACAAAGAAGAAAAAAAAAGGATAAAAGACTTTTTATTTAAAGTCTCTCTAAAAGCTTGTCCCTTGTGAACATTCAGGACAGATGTCATTAGTCCGATAAAAGCAAGCAGATACAATTACAATTTGCATCATATAATTTTGTACCAAAAGAGGAATCTGACATGCATCTTAGATTAAAAGATCCCAGGCAAACGCATATTAATAAATCTGCGTGTACATCAAAGTCCTACCTCCTTCTCATTCCAGTCCCGACAGAAACGAACATGTTTCTTTTCATCAATTACCCAGTTCTTGATTTTGCACATTATATCCTGTACAGTAGTAAAAAAAAAAAAAAAAAAAGAAAAATAAGTCAAAGCAGATGAAAAAAAACGTAAACTCAGCAGGATAGTGGGTAATTATTTCCTAAATGCATGGCATTCTAATGCTAAAGTGAACAATGCATGATCATATTAAAAGACTGCATGCAGGCAGTAAGAACATTTGAACATCATGAACAAATGCTTTAAATTGAACTTGATGCAAGACATTTGATTAATAATGAGCACTGGATTCTTCTACATTTTGAAGCAAGGGAACATTTGAAATAATGTAGCTATACTAGAAAAACTTGAGTATTAATCTCATTCCTATTTCTTTCACTAAAAATTACTCAATGTAATATAAAATGGACTGTGCACAAGAACTTTAAGCATAAGTTACCAATTAAATTACAACTCCATAAAAAAAAAAGACTTTTCTGTGAAGATTTGCCATTTTCACTATTTCATAAATTGTGGGTAAAGACCACAGGCAAGATAACACTGCTATTCAGGGAGTGGGAATGGGTGGGAAAATGGGAGGGAGTAAGTTATAAAAATTGTAATAAAGAAATTGAGCCTATTATTGTTGATCCAGCCCCACAGAAATTAGCGGAACTAGTCAAAGCTTTCTTTAAATCACATTCATTTTATTTCAACATCCCCCCCTCCCATGCAGATAAAAAAAAGAAAGAAAAATCTGCCAAAACCTCAATTACACAATGGCAAAAACCTCACGCTGCTGCCCTCCAACCAGCTGCATTCACTTTCAGAACATCTCTCTCCACGGGAAATCTAAAGGCCTTTTAGTTAGTGAGCTAGTGTGCATTCACAAGGAGCAACTGCAGGAAGAGCCCAATGCACTTTGTTTCCCTGGCCTTTCCTCACAGAAAGATTAATCGTCTGTGAAATGGAAACAGCAAACGGCAAGTGACACAAACTGAACCCTTTCGAGCTTTTCCTCATCAGTTTCGCAGCAATGAAACAGAAAGCTGTGTGTGGCATGGCTCTCCTAACAGGCAGGTGTTAATAAAAGGTACACATGTCTGGAGAGGTCAAACTCAGCTTCTCTGGCAGACAGAGAAAGTTTAAGGGTCTTGTGTTTGTTAAGAATTGCCTATGCATATTCTTTCAAATGGGTTTGTTGAAAAAGCACCGTTGTTAATGAATGTGCAGTTGCCAAATTGATTTAAACTGTGGAGGCGCTTGTATTTCTAGGGAAAATATGTTTAGTTGGTCTTTCATTTCAGTAATTTATCAGAACCATGTTCAGGTGTTTTAAGGTGTGCATTCCACGGCTTCCGATACTGCAACTACTGTAAACATACAAAAAGCTGCTACTGAGAACAGTGCTGTGTAAGTGAGAGTTGCATGCTGTTCTAACATTACATTTGGAACAAATACATTCTCCAAACAAATGTCTTATTCAAAACCCTGCTGTACTTCCAACAGGTTTTCTGGCAAAAAGGCAATGCAGAGAAATAAAAATAAATGTAAGTAATTTGAACAATCAAAAAATGATTCTCAATAACAGCCTTTTCATTTTCATTAACATCAAACTCTGTTCAGTGTGTCAAATACAAACATTCTAAAATGTATTTAATAAGAACCATTCTTTCAACCCTAAAAAGGTTTCCCATAGATTTCACTTGGCACCACATACACAACCTTTGACAAGTAATGTAGATCGTTTTTATTCATTGCCTAAAATTGTCAGCAATTATGTATGTCAGTGGCCACCTGCAAATACTGAATGGCTTCTCCAGCAGCCAGTATGAAAACCGGTGTAGGAGAGGACTATTCCAGGGAAACAGTCCTAATGGGTCCAGCAGGTGAAATAGCCCAGCTCATTAATTTAATGAGTGGTCAAAGCTTACATATACCCAGAACTACAATTGATCGCATAGAGACAGCTGTCTTTGTCTTACTGGGTGATATTTCACTGCTTGACTGCAGTTTCTGTTGTATTAAACTTAGACATACAAGCTTATCCATGCCACTAAATGTAACAAATTCTTCAAAAAAGAGGAATAGAACACTGTTTTAAAGTATATAGTGCTTATAAAATGATTCCAGTAAATTTTATACATATATAGCTATAATTTCATTGGTCTCATTTTTCTATAAGAAACACACATTATGGTAAAGGTGAATTTTTTTAAATGGAAATGTATTTGAAGCTGTTGGAGAAGATGCTCACTGCATATACCTCAAAACTGTACTTCCGGTCAGCTTCCTAAAGTTACATGAAGGAGCTTCTTTTAAAGAAAATAAATGGCAAACATTTTAAATATTTTTTTTTTCTTTTTACATTTTTTTTTTTTTATATTTTAGAAAACGTGCTTAGAGTTATTGTCTAAAATAAAACGACACATTAAGAATTGTTTTTCCTAAAAGGGCTTAAACTACCAGAAACAACTCATGTGTGCCAGGTGCGTTCCTTTAGTGGAAAATACGTTCACCAGTTTTACTGTTTATAAATACACAGTTAACAATGTGTGCTTCTAGGAAAATGTGAAATGAAATGATGGTAATGCAGTACAAATCTAGTAAGATTTACCTTAATTATTTTGTAAGCTATATGTACACACATTTAAGGAATTAAAAAAATATATATAGATAATATTTGGTTTAAGTTTATCAGCAGGTTTCTCAGTGGCTTAACACCGAAACAGAATGAGTAAAGTCTCAAAAAAGCATTGATAAAATTAGCATGATCTGTCTATAACTAGTCTTAACACTCAGACAGTAGTATGTCAGCCTAGCTGCAATTTCTAAAACGCGAATACCCACTATGTGCACAGCGCCCTCTAATCACTGCAAATGATTTACAACATGTCTTGGAACACGAAGCATAGCTAAACTGTGCATTCTGGACAGGAAAACTCCATGCTTGAACAGGTAAAACACAATGTAAAGGAATGAGGGGGTATATAGCATTATCAAAACCTGTTATGAAACCAATGTTTTCTGCAAACAGTTATACAGGACCATTTTGTGAAATAAGCCAAATTAAATTTCACAAAATAAAAAGGTGTGTAATTCAATAGATTTGAGAGAACATGCCTTAATAATGCTACACTTACACTTCAATTGGTGTCTCTACTACTTTTCCTATTTTATCAGAAAAAAACCTTGAAGGTCTGGTTTGTTTAAATTGCTAAATATACTGTAGTTTGAGCTGTGGGATCCCAAGCTCCTCATTGTCTGTAATAGTATTTGGAGGTGGCTTTAAATTATGTCTTCAATCTCTTAAATTAAAACAGGGATCACCTTTTTACTTATGTTTTTTTGCGATATTATAAAAAAAAAAAAATAATAATTATAGGAGATATGTACCAATACCTTAGTTCAAAAATAGGTGTTTGTTTTCTTTCATAGTAGGGCACAACACCTTTAAAGAGGAAGGTGTATTTATCTCGCCTGACTTTGCTCCCCTGGTTAATATGCAGTCTTTTGTTTGCAATCTTGGTAAGGCCCTTGCATTTTTATTTAGTGTAAATGTAGATCCAGCCCTTAATCGCTGCCATATGTAGGAGCAGGTTCATTTTCCTACCCAGAATCCTACTGGAAAATGCGGCAGAGAATTCTGGGAAGTGAAACTTGACCAAACAAGTCGATTTTATCTCCGTTGTACAGCCCCTGTAGTTGTGAGATGGGACAATAGTGGCTGGCACCCTAGAGTATATTGGCCCACTGAAAAGCATCCGACTACTACATATCGTAGTTGCATCAAAAACTTTTTAGAAATCTGATTTGGGGATTGTCACCAGCTGAATACATGAGAAGGGAACTAAAATGAGATTAAACTAATTTGTTTGGTCACAGTTCAAGCGTTCCACAAAGTTTTTAGGATTGAAAGAAAAATCTTGATGCTCACTTTTCAGGTTCCATCACACAACAATGTCATCAGAAGTGCAGTGTGAGCTGCATTTTGTAACGTGTGTAGGGGTGCCCTGTTAATTTAGTTTGACAGTTAGTTTATTAACATCAAGTTATCCCTAAGTAACAGCCATTATTTTTGTCTCTGTAATTGTGATAGTCTGACACACCCGCCAGCTAAGTTCACAGTACATAGCGATTTAAGCTTTTTGACCGTATTGTTTTGCTTTATGAAGGTGAATAGAATTCTACAACAGAGTATTTAATGAGTGCAATTTTCTTAGAATACAGAGAAGATAAATGTAGGTACCGTCAAAACAAAATACAAACATTTATATTGTATCTTGCATATGATTCTTGGCTGTCACCTTTTTGTATTATTAAACATCAGTGAGACAAGACTGTGAAGTGATTGAGCATTACTTTACATGAAAAGAGGCTGGTGGAAGCACTTTCATTAGCCTAGCACGGTGACCCTGGGTCAGCAGCTGAATAAGTAACTCACTACTAATGATTTCTACCACAACTGGCCTATGACCTCTGAATTTTATGAACAAAATAAAATAAAATAAAAAGAGACCACTTCTACAGTCAATCTTGTTACAAAGAAACATACCTCAGGCATGGACTTCTGAAAACTTACATAATGAGAATCCTAGATTTTTGACTTACATATTCTGGTTTTAATTTTTTGTCGCTTCCTCTTACAGCCACTTTCTCCAGTTTGTCTATAATTGGCATGATAAACTCTTCATCCTTTAGCCGGAGTTCCTCGTGGATGATTTCAATGTCTCGGACAGGATCGACAGACCCTTCCACATGGATAATGTCTTCATCTTCAAAAGAACCTGAAAACAGCATGGGTTCATTATTTACATACTCCAAATAATTAATGCTAGCAATGCATCATTATCTGAGCTGATAATTGCCAAGAGACAGAGATCAGGTGTAAAATACTTATTCAGTATTACAATTCAGATGCTTTGTAGATACATTTGGGGGAGAATACATCTTAAATGCAATCACACATCCATTCCTGCAGGTGTAAGTTTTTAGAGGAGAAGTAATGTAATTTGATGTTCACAAATGTTGCTTGTCCTACAGACTTTATCTATAGTTTCCAAATTGTGCACAAGGCTTAAACACGTAATCGCTTATTTACATACCTTTAACAGCCACCTATTTCTACTGTGATTTTTTTTTCCCAAGAACAATTATTTTACATTTGAATTCTTTACAGGAAGCAATATGTCTCCATAGTTTGACATATATTAAACATAAATTATGTTTAAATTATTCATTAAAGGACTTATGTATCTGCTGTATTACTCCACATTCTGCAGAAAAACAGATTTAGAATATTTTCCAAACGGTACTCTATGCAGGTAACCAGGCAACAGGCATACCGTCAGACTGCAATGTCAGTAGCAGGAGTAGGATTTAAATTTAATCTGTAAACTAGGACCACTGATCATGGAATAATAAGATAAACGATAAAAAAAAAAAATCTCAGCGGTCTGAACAAACAGTGGTAAGTATACGGCATCACAGCTGTTGACAGTGGTTTAAACTTCTAGTCCACCCTGATTGCTACCTGTGCAGCTGGGATGAATGAATGTGCACTGTATGGCAAGACTGCCAGCTGAAACTGAATATTAGTTGTTATAATCTTTTATTTTATCCCCTTTAAATCCACTGTTTTGAGTAACAACGCCAATGAAACAGTATTACAACATGAAAAAGCATTAGAATGATTGACAACCAGAGTAAGGTATCCATAGTTAATTCTGTTATTTAATCAAAAGTCTGCTGCACTTTTTATAAACTCAAAAAGAGCTACTAAGGAGCTTAACAATACCATTAATATGAAGGACAACAAAATAAAAACTAGTTCTAAAAAAAACAGCTGATTTAGTTTGCTGCTTAAATGTCCACACTCATGGGGATTTCTAGTCGTGGTGCAAGTATTGAAAATATTTCATAAAAAAAAAAAAAAACACCTTTACGGAATCACAACATTCAGGAGCATAAAAAAAGAAAGGCTGAAATCAGTCTCTCTTCTCTAAATCAATCTGCTTTGTTGCAATGGCCCTGATGGTGATTAGATAATGAACCACTTAGGCACACAATTTACACAGCAGCTAATTTCATCGCCCTGATTCCAGGGTATGGGTTTAAGGCCATCCAAAAGAGCAGAAGAAGGTGCATTTGTAACATGAGTGACAACTATTCACACAAACCTAACAAAATGGTGCTGGCCCTTATTAGAAACACATGCTATTATCACAGATTTAAAGTGCAGTTAGGGCCATAATTTCAAACTGCCAACTGGAAACAGAAGGGAAAAACAACCACATATCGCTTAAGTATGCTCTCTGACTCTTGCCCTTTCAGAACATGATGTGGCACTCTAATGCACCCTACCTTTACATTTAGTTACCATAGGTAAACCATCAGAACATTGAAAAGCAGAGTGCTTTTTGACAGCTGAAGGTTAGAATATGGTCAATATAATTTACAGATGTCTCTTGTATCAATCACAGGTTTCTTAATGTATAATTGACATGGGTAAATAATATTCACATGCATTAGCATGTACTGAAGCACATGCACAATTAATGACAGAAACAAAATTGGTCTGGAAATAAAATGAGCCCAACCCTACTGCCGGCTGGGGGTGGATACACTAAGGGTCACATTCACAACCATTTGAAAAGAAAACAAAAATGGGATGTTACAAACCTCAATATAAACAAGTATTCAAAAAGTCTATTAGGACGGACACTCATAGGCATTTCAGGATGTGAACGATTAAGAGGTCCTCCAGAACTGTTGGGGGCAAAAATGGCTCTTATTTTATCAATACCAAATGTGAAGCCGAAACATTCATACCATACTTACATACAACAAACCAGGTTTTTCTTTCTTCTTGGCACTATGATATTCTAACACAAAATATTTGCAAGTGTTTTATTATTACCTTTCCCTGAACATAGTTTGGAAATACTGCGGTTGTGAAGCAAACTTTAAAGAAAAATTAACAAAAAAAAAAAAAAAAAATCTTGTTTGTTTTTGTGCCTGTGGCACCAATTTAGTAATCAAAGTGTAGATTGTTCTAGTTATTTAAACAATGTGGATCTTTCACTTTTCCACTCTCTAAACAGTGACTGATATGTCTGGAAATTTGGTATAAAGCACCATATTGGCAATATAATAAAGACAAATGAGGGGATTACCGTTACACCCATATTACAGAAAGATCCAATAAAGGTTTGTTATGCATTCAGCTGAACAGTACCACTGCATTTCGGCGTAGGCTGTTATCAAGCAATTCATTCTCTTGCTAAAATGAAGTTATCCAATTACTCTTTGACTAATCAGGGCTGTTTTGGCTTTTTTTCTTTTTCAGAGGTACTTAACAGTATAAACAGTTCACTTACAAGAAACGGAAAAGGGCTAATCAGCGGAATTATTGTTTTGCTGCTACAATTTACAATCCTAAATGTATGCACTGATTGGTATGAAGATTTGCTATTGTATGCTGTGTTCATGTATGAACTGTAAGCTACCAAAATGTGCAGCATGCATTTTCAATGCTACATCTTAAAACTGACCTGTTTTATATATTTAAAAAAAAAAAATTGTAACGTTTAGCTTTTAATAGTAGTCATAAAATATTATGCAATACCCAGATTATTTTGTGGCATCATAGATGACAGGCTTCAAAATACCATTAATAACTTGATCAGCACTGTTTATAGAAAATTGTGGTTGTTTTTATTTTTAAATTCAAATGATGGTGTTGGGGCAAATATTCAAAATACATTACTATGTTCCAAATGTGTTCACATACTGTAACAGAATTGATAAATGACTATCAAAAGGATATCACCCAAATAGTGATGAGAGATTAATCTAAAATACGATTAATTTCCAATTATTAATTTAAACACAGAAACCGTCTTCGAACGATTAATAAACTGCACAATTTCGATCGATTATTATACTACAAAACTTCACCTCATCATAAAAGTTACTTCCGCATTCCAGCGGTTTTGTGTCAGGCAACCACAGAAGCTGCTCTCACTCGAGACCTCGAGACCCATCCTCCTGTTAAAGCTCCCATAATGCATACAAAATGGCGCCATGAACAAAAACATACAGGGAGCGTAGCGCAGTATCAGAACTCTTCGTCAGAGAAAGGCGGTGAGCGAGTGTTGAAATACTGTAACATTTATCAATAACCTTATTAATGACGTTTCATTCCGCAAGAGAAAAGAGGCGGATATTACATTATATAAATATAGGGTCAGTCCATGTCAGATCAATCACCCTCGAAACTGAAGGAAGGTTCATGGATTTCGATATAAATATGTATTTATAAGGGAGCTACCCAAAGTTATCGTATTGTTTTACTGGGATTTTCACTTTTATGTATCTGTTATTGTCGACTCGGTTTCTCATTTTAGTTTGGTTTAAGAAATAATATATACTGTATATATTAATAATAATAATAAACAAAAATGTTTCCAATTACTATTTCTTGTATTACGTTTCATTTAATAATTTGTAATTATTAAATTAAACGTAATATAAGAATGGCAACTTGAAACAAATATTATAAAAATTGTAATTAGTAATTACAATTTTTTTTATAATATTTAGTTTCAGACTGCCATTCTTTTTTGTATTATGTGATATTTAATGAGTTAATAAACTGCCAGCCATGTATTATTATTACTTTTCAATATAATGCATACTGTAAAAAAAATGTGAAGTTTTATTGCAGTTTTTAAGTAGAAATTACAAAAATTAAAATCAGGAACTTTTGTGACTCTCCCGAGAATGATGTTATTACAATAATCAGGATTATTTTCAAATATCAAATCGACTTGTAAAAGTGATAATCACTCATCACTAGAAACCAATGCATTTCTCTGACAAGTATATTATGTCTGAAATAATCTTTTTAAAAAATAAACTATTAAGTGTTTAGTAATTTCCCCTTCTATGTTATTCTTGTTCTATCTGTGTTTATTGGTTAAAACCGTAAAATCGTAAGCCTGCCTATGTATAATGACTGTTATTAGTAGTAATAAAAAGCATTGTAAGTATTTTAACATGCAGGATGAGCACTGATGTGCCTCTCCTCGTTCATAACTTCTCTTACTGTATGTTCTTATGTATCTTACTTCAGGAATGATCAGTTTAAAGCTACACAAAAAAGACACCACCCCTTGTTTAATTCCGCAAGCAAATTTGCATTAAAAAAAAATTATATATATATATATATATATATATATATATATATATATATATATATATATATATATATATATATATATATATTTTTTCTATTATACTTGGTCTACAGCAGCTAATCATCAAGCACATTGCATTTACAGACAGCTTCTATTTTCAGAGTTCTTCATTCCAAAGTAATTTGCTTTAATTTCACCCAATTTAACCCATACTTCACACCATCTCCATTCAGCCTTAATAGCAGTGCTCTATGCATAAGAAAAAAAAGGGGAAATCTCCACAATTAGTCCCTTAACGACTGCATCCAGTCAGGCCTTTAAGAAGACGGCACTCAGACTGTGGCGCCAAACAAACAAAGCCACAAGGAAGAATGTAATAAAAAATAAAAAAACACAACACTGGCTCCGAAGTCAAGTCTATCGTGGCATTTAACATTTTACCACTTCAGTTACTGTATGCTTTAAAAAGACCAAGAGCAGGTGTGCCTTTATTGACTGAACAAAAGCCTTCATCTTCAAAAGAATCTCAAGAGCCTTCTGTCAGTGCAACATATTTTCTACTGGAACACCACATGCTAGATTTATAAATGTGATGCTTTACTTTTACAAACAAATCAGATCTGTTCAAAAGATATTGTGAAGCAACTTTTACATTTCTGTAAATCGAACTGTGAATTTAGTAACCTCTTAAAAATAACATATTAAATAACTCATCTTTTTGCTAATTGGAATATATATATACAGGAGAGTGGAGTGTTGATGACTGACCAATCAACAATTCTTCCACTTTGGTCCACCTACAATCATTTTTTTGTGTTGAAATTTGCCTTGCAAGATAGACACCACTTCAACCATTGTTACCGGCATCTGCAATAAATCTCTCCTTTTGTACTACAACATTATGAAGCAGCAGCATTTTAAACTGCCAGTATTTTAAACAGGCATTAGAAATGATTGTATGTGTTCACATCTTTGGTTGTTAATACAGGTACAGTATTTCTGGATCAGTAGCCTAAATCCCATGAATGTAAATAAGAAAATATTTTCTTGGTGCAGGAATGAAGAATTCACTTAATTTCAAAAGCTGTTTTAAATATAGGCAGCACAGCATTGCCTTTTATTTAGCCCCTCGAGTAAATGTCTGAATTAAAAAAAGAAACACTATACTGTAACTCTCACATTCTTTCTCTCTCATCATACCTGTAATTTACAAAAGATCACAGCTATGCATAAGACAAAGTAACAACTGTTTTACAGACTGCGGAAGTCGTTTGTCTGTTTTTTAAAAAAAAGATATTTAAAAATATGTTGTCCCTTTGAAGTACAGTGAAATGGTCATTTTCTACAAAATGAGCATACACCAAAATATACATTCCAGAGCCATATCAATCACGTTTAAACTGGTTTGAGTAATGCTCAAGACAACATGTCAACTATATAATTGCACAAATTACAGCATTACGTTATCATGCAACATCCTTTGTATGTTATCACATGTAAACGGAGGAAATAGCATACCAAACAAATGTACAATACATTCCTGCACAAGTTTGTTTTGTTTTGTTTTTACAACACAAGTCTCAAAACAGCAATTTATCTGGTATTTTTATAACAGTGTAACCTTCTTCTATGAAGCTTTAATGTCGTTCTGTTAATCTGGAAACTAAACAAAGAGACATGCTCCTATTGCTACTTATAGCGTTCAGGTTTCATACCCAAGAGTCACTGTAACGCAGGGTATCAAAATAAAATGATTTGTACTTCTATTATTTTTTGTTTACATCCAGTATAGTGCAATAGAATTCAGAGGTCTCCGAATCGCTTAAAGAGAAAGTAGCGGGGTTCCGAAAAAAAGAGCGTTATACGCCATTCACGTGTTGCTACAACTGTTTAAATAACGTACCTGTCATTCTTCTTTGCACTGTTAACATCCTGAAAACTTTTGTACACTTACAACTTTAAAATCTGTTTCAAAGCTCTTTTCAAAATGGCCACTGTAGTGCACTGGGGTTCGAGATCTGTCCTCTAAATAAATCATTGCAGGAAGAGCGATTTAAAAAAATAAAAAAAAAACACACACAAAAAAAAGAAACAAGTGCTCTCGCTTTTCTGTTCCATACCACATCATGGATCGTTATTGCTGTTTTACCTGTTTGACAATGTGGGCAATAATCCTTACACTATTCTGTGCACTAGAGCAGCCATTTTGAAAAGAGCTTTGAAACAAGTTGTCAGGATGTTAACAATGAAAAGAAAAATTACAGGTACATTATTTAAACAGTTGCAGCAACACATGGGGACGCGTAACGCTATTTTTCGGAGCCCTGCTACTTAGTCTTTAAGGATCGAGTTGTTAAGCCGAGGTCTGTGAAAGACACTGCAAACGGAAGAGTTGAATTTGAATCCACAACAAACATATTTGCTTTGGCCTTAAAACGTTTAAACGGGAAGATACAATTAGATAAAGAGGTTAGAAATACAGTCACTAGTACATTCTGTAATTCACCGTGATCACAGTGCAGGGAATACAACAACACAGGCACTCCATGAATCAATAACTGTAACAGCTTGATGTGAGGTAAAAAAATAAATAGCTTACATCTTGCAATCTATTTGTAATCATCTTAAATAAATTTGAAAAGCACCATCTGAGGAGGCGATCGGCTAAATGTTTTGATTCCTGAAATACAGGATCTTACGACTTGGTATATGTTACCATGTTTATATCTGTTTTATTACATCACCTACAAATATAAAATGAGGAAGTCAATTATTCTGAGAGGACAGAATGAAATTTCCAATTTATACATCTGTTGTGTGACTGAGCTAGAGAATGAATACAGCACAAGCTTTAAAAAAAAAAAAAAAAAATCCTTTTTATTTTCTTCACTGCATTTTAAGAGCAGGGCTGAGTAGGCTATGATTGAAAGAAGCTATCTTATGCACATCACTGTTGTCCCACATCATTCAGAGAACAAACCTTTTTAGATCTTTAACTACCGTAGGAGTGCTGATTGCACAGGCACCAGCAATTTTCTAACCGATGGCCACCTGAACAATGATGTGTTCAGTTTTCAGCCCCTCAAGCCTTTCAAAGGTGAATCATTTCACAGTTTGGAACTGGATCTCCATAGCAACTTCTCTTTGAGGGGTTTAGAATCACCATCAAGTAATTCTATGATCATCAAGCTCAGCCATTCCCAATGGTTCTTTTCACTGCAGATGGAAAAGGAAGCCTTGAAATTTTACAGTCTATTTCAGGCAATTCATTTGGCAGCCTATTAGAATTCAAAATATTTCGACCTTCAATCACGAAGCATGTTATCTGAAGCTGCGGTGATCTCAAGTCAAGACAAGCAGGCATTTTAGTTTAATCATCCATGATGAGAAGAGACTGACAAAACTCTTAATTCAACCAGCATCAAAATGCTTATTTTAACTGCATGAACATCTTTCAACAGGCATCGAAAACGCAACATACATAATTTTATCACAAGTTTCTGCTAAAAGCAAATATAAATCTCAAATGCTGATGATGAATGCTGTGTGTAATAGACTTATTCTAATGAAAACAATTTGAACACTGGGCTGATTTTTCAAATTGTGTCATGTTTACTGTAAATGTATACACTAGTCAGTTTAAAGCTTCTATATTAACCACTTACTGTTGGCTGGTTTCACAGACCCATATTAGTACTAGTCTTAAACTACCTTATCTAAAGTAACTACCTTAACCCCACAAAACAGCCATTCATTTCAATTAGAGTACCACTGTTGCTGCATGTCAAACAACCTGACGTAGGTTTTCAGAGAAAAGCCTGCCCTTTACACACATTCAGTACACTGACGAGTGCACAAATGCAAGTTTAAGATGCACGTTCAAGCTTTTTTTTTTTTTTTTTTATTCCCCAGATAAAAAATGATGAATAAACATATATAGTCAGCAGCGCTTTATTGGGACGCCTCAGGAGAAGGAAAAATATTCCGAAAAAGCGGTCCCAATTAAATGAGAGGCAGTCATGACAACCTTAGGTCACGCTTTTTTTTATTCTTAAATGAAAAGAAAAATGAAATCCAATCACATTATAATGAAATGTTAAATTTAAAATACAACTTTTTTTATTCCTAAACAAAATTAAATCGTACCTGCGATGTTGACATGCCAACTTTCTTTGCAACAGCAGCCTGAGAAACCACAGAAGACTACTCTTCAAGAGTTCAACGTGGTTCAACGCAATTCACAGTGTACTCACATACTTGCTGCACTGTGCTGCGTGACCAGTCTTGCTCTGAAAAGCGATCTCTGTTCATCATTTGAAAATACTGTATCTCAATTAAACGAAGTGACGTCCCAATTAAACAACATAAATAGAACTGTCTCCCAGAGTTGTATCCCATTTAAGTAGCAATCCCGATTATCAGTATCCTGATTACATGGCGATATATTGCCATGCTACAGCAACAACAAAAGGTAATGCATCTGTAGTGAACACCACAGGCTGTTCTAACTCCTCAATAGCCCATTTAGTAAAACTGTCAAGACAGAGCTGATGAGCACTCATAGACAAAACAAACGCCAACTCCCGAAGGAAACCCTAGATCCGGTATCATGCGCAGTTTTCAACAACTCTGAACTGCAACATCACTTACACAAAGTCCCATACTATTACCAGTTTGCATCTTCCATCTAAAACCAGTTGTACCCCTGTTACAAATCCATGGCTTAGGTATATTCGTACTGGTTGATCGCATGCCAAAATACCACAAAAGCAGCCAAGACACCGTTGAAAAGATCAAACGTACTCTAGAAAATGTTAAGTATTCCCTAATTCCCTAAGTCTGCAATCATGGTGATGAGAAGAGGAAACTAAACAAGGACAGCTGGTTTGTCACCTTGCAATTACTGTAGTTGTCAACTTGGTCCACTGTTTAATGTTTAAAACAATTTAGTGCTACAAACAAGTAAACAAATCTTCCCTCCAGTTTACGTCGCATGACTACTGACTCCAAGCTTCAACTGTCAACATTCCAAGAACACAGAGTTACCTCCTAGTTTAGTAAGTATTTGTGTTACTGATGTGTGCAAAGTAATATTTTACATTTGTAAGATAAAAAATGCTTGCTCTTTAAGAAATCAATGTACAGTATACTGAACATTAAAAAAAATATTTTTAAAAAAACCCACAATGTCATGTTTATTAATTGGACATAACTGTCAACACTGCTACCGATTTTCAAAAACTTTCTAAACAATTTTTAATCCAAGCTTAATCAACATGGGTTTGATGTTTCAACTTCTCTTTAAAAATGACACAGTCATTTAAAGGCTATTCTGAACAAAACAGAAAATTGCTTTAAGAAAATTAAAATTAAAACAGCACAAAGCTTTTAAATACACTACTTCCATCCCTTCTCAAAAGAGTTTATGGTCGCAACTGTACAACTACTGATATTGAACAAACATTATATCAGAAGAAAGAAACTATGAAAATATATCCACAGTATTTAACTGAGGATAAAGACAGGCTTAGTGATACTGTACAGCAAATGAAAAAATGATGTACAAACTGAAACTGTATGCATTTTGACTGCCTATATAAGACCACCACAATTGAAGTCAGAGAGACAGAGGGAAAAGTCTTGGATAGTTCAACAGTCCCCTGCAAAGAACAGAGAAGTATACGCTTCAAAATTGTTCCTTGGCAGTGCCACCAACATCCCTGACTGTTTCCAGTCACTGAGTAGGCTATGATTATATGGAGCTCTTTTGCAAGGTATTTAGGGAATTGGTTTTCAAGATTTCTAAGATTAATAATAGATTTCGGGAGGTTTGTAATCACATGCGATATTTACATCTGCAACTAAATCTATTTACAATGGAAATAAGTACATAAATAAATAACTATACACATTTCTATGAAAAATTAGCATATACTTCACCTCAAAAGCTACATAATACTAAAATCAAGATTTTCTTGTTTTACTTCAACAATTTTTGTTTTTAAACAAGCACTATTGTTTTTATTTATAAATTTGCTTATCCAAGCTAAGCCTCCTAACACATAAAACACTGCGATATCCTTTTGTTATTACTATTTAAGAATCACCAGGACTTTGCCAAAAAAAAAAAAAGCCTGTCTTATATAAATATTCACCATATGGAAGCATCCCAGTAAAACAAGGGAAAGCAAAAAAAAAAAAAAGGAAAATAATATTTTTGTCCTGAGGGGCAAAATAATGTGTAACAAACTCTTTAGCCTTTAATTAGAACCTTTCAAGGTATACCATAGGTGGTTCAAAATATTGAGCTACAAACAGGAACTGCAATTATAATACAGATTTCAAATAAAGGTGCTAAATACGGGTATCTAATTCTAGAACACTGATGGGGGGGCCTTGACCCAAACTGAATCCTGCCCTTAGGTCAAAACATAAAGCACAAGAACCTCACAGGTCTAGCAATCGCTGAACCCAAGTTAATTACTGCTGTATAGAATCTCCTCAAGCTCTAATACAGAGGTACTGTAAATGTCTTCCGACACATTACTTTTAAACAATCAACAGAGCTACTGTATTGAATGCTACAACTTGAGAAGAGCGAGCTTGGAGCTGATGAAACGATGATGCTATAATAAATGTTAAGAATGTTGGTCATGCGGAGGTGTTTTTTCATAGTATTGACACCCGTCACAATTTCCTTTTGCTGGGCTACGCGAGTGACCTACAGCCTTGTACTCTTGATTTTCTGAATCATTGCTGTGGTACAAAGTCAGTTCCTAAAAACACCTTGTAATTTCTAGGCCAACCACAGTTGTTTTTCTGCTAGCTAGTAGTGTATTTCAGTATCTTAAAGAAACATTTCCTTGAACATATAAATGTTACTGTGCTACTTTGTACAGAGCACTTGCCCTTGAATTCTCATCGAGTAGGACTGCGTGTTGTTCCCTGGAACAGATT
Organism: Acipenser oxyrinchus oxyrinchus; assembly: GCA_030684275.1. Lineage (NCBI taxonomy): Eukaryota > Metazoa > Chordata > Actinopteri > Acipenseriformes > Acipenseridae > Acipenser > Acipenser oxyrinchus. Next base: position 13,226,335 of record CM060257.1, read on the forward strand.
ATAACTGCAGATCACCAAGGGCAGCAAGGCACTTCAAGAGAAAACTGTAAATGTCATTATTTCTCCCACTGTGAGGCCTTTGCAGCATATTTGTCATTAATCATTCAACTAATACTGTGAAACCATTTAATTCCACTGAAAAGTAATGTTTTGTGTCATTGTGGTATGGTTCTGTGCAATACACATGATCCACAGCTATAATAGTAAATATGGCTCAGTGTTCAGCGGGACACTTTGGGATTGTTCAGACTTTTCAACTCGCAACCGAATGCATTCTTGTAAGTGTAGTCCTGCTTCTCTTAAAGGTATGAATGGTACCTGAGACAGGTAAAACCTACCAGAATGCATTGGGTTGCGAGTTGTAAAGCCTGAACTATCCCACACTTTCCCGCTGAACACTGAGCCATATGGTCACCTTATGCAATGATGACTGCTTTTGATAATTCAAGTGGTCAGACATTTCACTGCAATTTAAGTTCTTGCTTTTCCTTTTTATTAGTGGAAAAATAGTCCAGTAAGCCAATCACATTTCTTAGGTTGACATATAATATAGAACATATAATCATGCATTACACCTCAAGTGTGTATGTGCCGTTTAATAGCAGATAAAACAGTTCACTAATTTTGGGATGATGACAAAGACAACCTTACTTACTTTTTCAAAGGGTTCACCTTCGACTTTCAAAAAACATTATGTTAAGAATTTATAAAAGCATTCTTGATGTACAAGAACAGGATTGATCCCTTTTAATAGGATTAGCTGATATATACAAAAATTACTAGATTTAGGTTTTGAGACCACAAAGGACTCTTCAAGTTGAAACTGAAAATAAAGAAAATTCCTTTTATGTACACACAACTGTGGTGTGAAAAATAGACAAAACTAAATGTCCTACAGACAATTTTGGTATATTACTAATTCAAACCCCCTGTCCCCCATCATTTTTTTTTTCCTGTCACTGGAAAATGTATGCAAACACATGATTATATTAACATGGTGCTAGTAATGCTGAAATAAATAAATGTCACTGCAAATGCACTTTATATAAAAAAAATAAAAAAAAACTACAAACAGTAAAATAATTTTAAAAAATGAACACTGTTCATAAAATGTCCCCAACATCAATATTTGTCAATCTCAAAATAAAAAAAAAACACTATTGTCAGAAAATACTGAATATTTGTATGGCACAGCTAGCACTAAGAAAAAGTCTGACTAATCAGAGTCTTTTCACATCACAGAAAAGTCAATAGCTGCACACAATCAGTAAACAAATTCAGCTATTTTTAAAAAGGACCCCATCGCCATTTAACACTTGCAATTTAAATTATTCTAGCGTGTAACACTTTAATTGTGTAAAACAAAGATGATGTCAGAGACACAAAAGAACTTCTAGCAAAGGGAGTACTGCAAGTAATTTTTATGCTGCCACTGATGGTTGACAAGTGATAAGCATTCTGCTCAAATCAGTGTACTTATGTATCTGAGGCAGGGGGTGGCTTGTAAGTGGAAATAACAAAGATAGCCTTCTTACTTAACCTTTTAATAACTAAATCCATGAAACAGAAAGACTATTTATGAAAAACACTTGCTCAAAATGCCTTACAGATTTTTATCTTGGGATTTTCTTGCCTATAGAAAGCAATGATGAAAAATAAAACACTATATTATGTAGCCTCAATAATATTTGTCCTTATACAATAATGAAAAAGATGCTCTCCTTTTGGTTTTATACAATGGCTATGGGAAGCTTTATTGCAGTGTCCATCTGAATAAAGCTGAAGTAATACCCTGCGATTTGATGTCACCATTAGGGGAGAAAGCAAGGCATCACCAAACTTTCTGACTTAGAAAGCACTCAAAGACCACAGGTTGAGTGATTCATTATAAGGTCCAAGAGAACAGATGTCTGTCCCATCTCCAATAATTACCACCAAACAGGACAGACAGAGAGAGGCAAAACGGCTTCATAGAGGGCTTGTATCTGCTTCAACACAAAAGCTCAATCTTGAAGTTTCATGAAAAAGGACAGTGTTTATTTTTGATGAGTATTTCAAATGAGACTGTTCATTTATAGTAAAATCAGGATAGTCAGGTTTTTCAAAATCCTTCCATGGACATATGACAGATCATTAATTATCCTTGGACGACCCACTGTCTTTATGGAGGCTTTTGAAAGTACCTAATAATACCAAACCATAAACCACAATAAAGATAACTGATGTTTGGCATTTTATGCCCTTCTTTTTTGTATATTAGTACTTTTTATAAGCAGCTAAAGTTAAAAGGATAATTCAAATGTAATCCCAGGTCTAGTTGAAATTCTGACCCAAACATTAAGGGCATATTCACATATGTGGATGCCTGTTGATCATGCAACGTCAGAATTTAATGTTTAATCCACAATCATGCACACTTCGTCTTTAAAAAGTCTGCTCACATAGAAAGCACTCAGCTAAATTATAATAATTAGTATTAGTGCTGGGACAAATATCCAAATAAATATTTTTTGACAAGTATTCGGATACAAAAATCAGATGTTCGTATTCGCTAGAAATGACAAAACTACCTTGCACTTATTTACCGCCTCACCAGAAGCTGCGCAACAGTTTAAAAAATGGCAAATAAAAAACAGCTCTGTATGATATGTGAGATTGACATACATAAAAAAAAACACAGGATCAACACAGCAGCTTGAGTCTATTTAAAAGTTTTAGACACCAAAAAGTAAACAAACCAGATTATGTGCATGCACGCATAGTGATCTCTATGGAAAGCCATCTGGGTCAAAAAAGCATTGTGCTGCTTTAGAGTGAGTCAGAATCTCATGGGACAGAAAAAAGGCAAGCACTTAATTCTGAAATTCCTCACTTAAACAGTGCCCAACATGCTGGAATTGTTATGTAGTGATTTTTTATATAAATTGTACATATTTTTTGTTGCGACTTTCTGTTATGTGGAATGTAATAAATGAGAACCAAAACATTCTGCTTTTTCCCCTTCATTTTACAACGCCATTTAAGTGTTTAAAGTTAAATTTCAGTTTTCGTTTGCTTGTTCAGCTACAAAAAGGCACAAGTAAACCTCATGTTATTACTTTGTGAAAATGTGTCTATGGCCACTGTTTACTGTGAAGAAACGTCAATGGCAAGGAAAGAAAAACTAGTAAAATAAATAAAATGCGGTGTCCACTTTATGTACTACATATTCCGGGAATAAACAAAACAATGTTTAACTTGAACATGACGTCTTTACTCCTGGGATATTTTTTTTAGTTTTACTATAACATGCTACATAGTGTAATGTCTTGCTGTAAAATAAATGCACACAAACCAGGGCCACGCCTGCATTGAGCAATATCATGTATTTTATTACTTTTTGAAAATGAACAAATATTCAAACGAATATTTAAATTATGAGTGAATATCTAAACATGAAAATCTCATATTTGATCCAGCACTAATTAGCATACTGTTTTGTAGGTGGTTAGTGCTTCAAATGAGAAAGTGTGTCCCAAATATTTTAGGTCAACATGACCTAAATCAACAGCACATGAATAGAACTGTATTACAAAAAGGCCAGGCAAAGGATCATCAAAACAGCACAGCCAAAAAATATTCACAAGTGTAACATTCACATTATGTTGAGCACAGATGATGACAAACTAATGTGGAGTAAAATTCAAGTGGTTTTGGAAACATAGACCAACCAATCAGATGCTACCACTGAACTAGGTCACCTACAGTAGATTAAAGAACTTGTGCTAAGGTACATGAATGAGTTGTTCTCAAGACGTACTCAAACGTAAGGATGACATGCATTTGTACAGGCACCTCCATTATTCTGCCTCTGTGTCGCTGGGGATATGCATCACATCAATGAAACACCTAATTGGATTGTAACAAACAAATAGTATACTTACGTGTCATGTGGAAAATTGCATCACAGGCACTGATGTGCGACAGGAAAGCATTCCCCAGACCTTGTCCTGCATGGGCTCCCTTGACAAGTCCTGCAATATCCACCACATTAAGAAATGCTGGGACTTTGCTAAAAAAAGTAAGATAAATTACACACATTAAAACAAACCAAGTACAAACCAACTATTCAGTTCAACTTTAGATTCCTTAAATATGATTAATTGATTTAAAAAAAAAAAAGATTTTCTCTTTAAAAGAGTTTACAATTTATTACATCATCAAATTCCTGTAACTTAATTTTTCCAGTGCTACCTAACCTGCTACACACATAAACATATATTACAAGCAATAAATGTTACCTGGCTGGTTTGTGGTATTCACAGAGATAATCGAAGCGTTCATCAGGTACAGGCACTCTGCTCTCGTTTGGATCGATAGTACAGAAGGGAAAGTTTTCTGCAGATGCCTGACTCTTTGTTAGGACATTGAAAAATGTTGATTTCCTGCATAAAATATAATAAAATATGTGTAACAGGCGACATTAAGACATTCACTAAAATAAACTTAACCAAGGCTTATGAAACGGCAGCAGTTATAGTTGTTGTACCACAACAGTGACAGTTTAGGGAAGAGATGGTGGGATGTCTGCAGTTATGGAGTAACTATCCTCAGTGCCAAAGCCTGTGGCAACTGACTTGAATCCTTGACAAATCCCTTCCTGCCAGCAAGGAGTTAACACTGGAAGGAAATGGCAACATTGGAGGTATTAGGCTTTTCAAACCCAGTCTCTCCAAGTGTAAATTACAGTGAAGGTATGTTTCAAAAGAGTAAGAACATATATATTTTCTTATACAACATAAATCACGTGACAATGTAACCTTTAAAATCTACTGGCGCCTCTCTCTCTGTGTAAAGTAGTGGGGGGGTAGAGCTGAAAGGTCAAATTATGATTTCAATGGAATGAGGAAGTATGTTCAAATGCCAAGGTACATTACAAACTACTTTCACTTGCTTTAATAATCTCAAAAAGCAAAACATATTCCTTGAAGTAAACTTGGACAACTGTATTAAATTATGTAATACAAATAGTTATGGTGGAATCTCACATCATTCACTTCCATTGGGATTCCAAATCATTCGATACTGTACAGTTTGGACAAACAAACGACACAAAGGGGAGCAAAAGCAGCTTGTAGCCGAGCCAAATGACTGTCAATTAAAGTGAAGTCTTATTTATGTATTTATTTATTTATTTAGCAGACACCTTTATCCAAGGCGACTTACAGTGACTAGGGTGTGTGAACTATGCATCAGCAGCAGTCACTTACAATTACGTCTCACCCCAAAGACGGAGCACTTTTCAAAGTCAGTTATTTAAAAAATATATATATATATATATATATATATATATATATATATATATATATATATATATATATACAGGACTAAAAAGAAGTAAAGACCCAATCACGTTTCATATTAGCTATAAATAGAGAACATATTCAGTTTGCTTGGAGTCTCCCTCTCGAGTCTGTTATCTCCTTGTACACTCCAATGTACCATCTTATTGCTTATATAGATAACCAAGTTCACTATTCAAATGAATATGTATTTAATTTACTGATTGGGGGCTATTATGATAGAGAAATATGAAAGTATAACACAGCATGTATCTTCATGTTACAATCTGGTATAAATAACTCACTGAAGTAGCACAGTCTACAGCCTGTGGAGATTACAAGTGCATTTCTGTCTGTTGCTCAACCTATATAACAAACACTTTCAACTAACCCATATTAAAGTTATTTTTCTTTAGATTGAATTTATTCTACTACATCTGGCTCACAACTATAATCAAGAACAGAACTACATGGTATGTCAATGACACAGAGTGACCTACTTCCACACCATGTAATAGTGTATGCTGGTATTCTCTGTCCTCTCAAGTGCTTACTTTTACACATTCTACTATACTGTACTGACATACCCAACATTTGGCAATCCAACAATTCCAATCTTCAAACAGGTCCCGAATCTCCCAATGAGTGGAAGCGACTTTGGCTCTTCCCCTTTCTTTGGAGGCATCTGAAACAGCAGAGACCAAATAATGAATATGCATCTGCATGCTGGTGCAGTACATCATGTAAAACGGACTTAGCTTTTTTGGAGACATGCTTTCAGAAGTAATGTCAACATGTGTAAATAGAAAACTAAGACAGTCTTTGAGATAAATGCATTCCTTGGGAGCAATTAGGATTTGGGAATGCACCAGTACTGAACTGGGATCACAGTGCACAGTGAAATAACTGAAGCCCGATCAGCAGTACTAAAGATAGACAACAGTACAGGCAGCTGGGAGCTGAAATTGTATCCGCTGCTGACCCTACTGCTTTCTATATAGTTACTATATACGTTTATGAATTAAATCATTTTTAAACTGATTCAACGGCAGTAATTAGCATGGCTTGGACTGGTGTCTGTTACATAAACCCCAGATAGCAAGCAACGATGATGCATTAAATGTTATCAGTTGTTACTACGACAGAAATCCATGTGGCAAACTCAGTACAGACAGCACAGGGAAGTGCGGCCTGTTGCTTTCATTCATCTCTGCACCGCCAGCAATGCCGACATGGAATAATATCGTTACAAACACACGTCTGGAAACACGAATTGTTACATCATGCATTGGAAAACGTCTAACTTCACCTTGAAATCTAGTTTGTTCCGGAGTTATGAACAAATAAGAAATACTGCACAACCATACACACCGTACTCTCTTTGCAGAGAACCTGAGAGAGAAAGGGTGAGGTCCGCCCCCTGACCGGAAAATCAACCTAATCGTGCCTCCTATTGGTCAAAACAGTGAAAACGTGAAAGGCATGCAGCAATACGTTTATCACACGGAACGTTACGTCATTGAAGCAAGGAATACCAGGGAAAGTGCTGGCAACCGGGTTGCATGACATACTGTATTTAAAGAATTTGCTCTATATGCTCCATATGTTGACAGCTGTTGTTTATAATAGCATTTCCAGCTATTATTATTAGCTATCAAGTTGATTGGAAATCGCATCAAATACAGTAAATGAAATAAAACATTAATATTTTTATTTTCAAATTCCAAAATACATTAAAAGACAGTTGACAAGTCTGCAGAATGTTGTCAGCTTGTAAATTATTCCTGTTCTCAAATTGTATTATTATTATTATTATTATTATTATTATTATTATTATTATTATTATTATTATTATTATGTATTTATTCATTTGGCAGCCGCCTTTATCCAAGGCGACTTGCAGGTGAGATATAGATTATATGTAAACGCAATACATTTATAGCATTATGCAGTTTGCACTTCGTATATTTTGTACCTTTTATTTATGTTACGGTGAAAAATGTATTTCTTCATTTGTTTGCACATCCTGTCTACCTGATGGGGAAACCCATTGAGTGCTGGAGATTACTCTGAAGTGATATACCAATATTCATAGTAGAAATTTGAGCAAGTTATGTACTTAACATTTGTTGTACTGTAATGGAGTTCTATTTATAGTGTGTTGATGTAAAGCACAAACCTATTATTACTCTATTATCACCCGCAATATATATGATGTGGACATCGTTTCCATGGTCAAGCCAACTCGACAACACGCCCCCCACACCCCCACCCCCGCGTACCCGTGTTCTTTGGTACTGTTTCACTGTGCAGGCTAATACGTCACTGGAATCCCGGGTCTTAGCAACAATCTCTATGAAAGCCAGTGTCCTGTTCTTATTTTTCGTGTAATTCCATGTACAGTATATAAGGATTAACATGGATGATGAAATACAGTTTGTTCAGACTATGTAGTCCAATATTAGTAATTGCATTTAGCAAAATACATACGCAATGCAGTTTATATCCCAGGCAAAGAAAGTATAGTAGAGGTGGCTGTACGTATTTACTTACATCACACTTTAGAATCTTGAGAACAACTGGTACAATTGTGGTGAAACATGCTAGGAACATGCTTTTTTTTGTTGGGTGTATCAGAATCTGGGGTACATGGAGGATATCTGTGTTTCTGTACACCCCCCTGCCTGACTGTCACACTTACATTATCTGTAGGCTATACAATGTCAAATTGTTTTGTAGCACGTTATTGATTGAATCAGAATTGGTTTTATCGGAGCCATCTGTCCATCTGTCTGTATGTCAAACTTAACGTCTTATCTGATGTAGTATTTTATGTTACGGATTGCTCTAATCTTGTATTTACAGATGCAGTGAGGGATGTATGTAACTCACACACAGGGTACTTGGCTTACATGGTACTCATTTAACCTTTTCGGTTGGTATAATATGTAACAGCTAGCTTTTGAAAATCTATTTAACCAGTAGAGTTATGTTATGTTTTAACATTTTCTTTTTTTAAAGATGGTAATGAAATACAATGTGGGTTGTTCTTAACCATACACAAATTGAATAAAATACATTTTTTTATGATCAAACATACTCATGATGGCTTGTTTGGATCATTTTTATGGAAACTATTTTCTATTTAACTCTATTTTGACAAGCGCTGTTTTCAGGCAACACAGTTTTGCAATTATTTTCCTCAAACATTGGTTACTAACTCCAAGATAGCCTTACCTTATATCATAGTCAGAAACCAACTAATAATAATAATAATAATAATAATAATAATAATAATAATAATAATAATAATAACATCGAATCATCAAGATTAAAGGAAATGGGAGTGGAATACTTTTAGGCAATAACCACGTATCCATAACATGATTTTCCCAATAAGAGATGTACCGATCCACCCTCGCAGTTTGCTGTCAGACATAAGGGAAGGAACAATAGTAAGCTGCTCTAGTTAGCTGTGTCTGTCACACACGAACACCACAGTAATCAGTATTAGATGGAGGAAGCAAGAACGTACAATACGGGTCTTTAACCCTTTCAGTCCTGAATTATTTTTGTCGAAATTAAGTTATATAATTTAAAAAAAAAATGAACTCCTTTATTGAGTATGCATGAGAACGTGACATTTATTTATTTTGTTTTACATATGTTAATTATATACTCTGACTGGTACCCGTAGGAGTCCCGTGAGGTTCCAACGTGATTTCCGACGGCATATGTTAACATGGGGCTAAGATAATAGGTTAAAGTCTGGTGTTGCTGATGTAATATTTTGTTTGTCCTTTACTTCAGCTCCCACACAACCACAGTTGGCACTTCAAAACATAAAGGAGCTCATGAACATATAAAATACAGTATGTGTGTTCTACGGTATTGAGGAACATGGCTTTACACGATAATTTGCATATGTAAATGATATCTGATTATTACCCAATTCTTGAATTCTGTATTTTAATCACGATAAATTTTAACCCTTTTATATTTTAAGAAATTATGTTTATGTCAAACCCAATTTTAGCTGCATTGTTCAGACATAAAAAAAAATAAAAAATAAAACAGTCTTACTACACTTAATACTAATTGGAAGCATGCAGTTATTATGTGAAATAGATTAAAATACATTTCTTACATGATCATTCGTCCTACTGCTTGTTTAAATTGTTTCATATCATATCATAGATCACGTTTGTACATTATGGTACAAGAAACAAAAAATACAGATGCAAAACCAAATAAATATTTATTTACTTTTGAGAAAACACTGCTACTTTTGAGAAAAGTCTGTAAAAGTAGTTGTTTTTGTTATTCTTTATGAACGTTAGCTCTTAATGGTTTACGCGATTAAATCCCAAGAACGACATTTGCCCATAAACCACACAAATGCCAGATAGCTTGTTAAATTAGGGTGGGTATCCACAGTTCAACCAACTGCTCTTTACTATTGTTGAAGTCCTTGGGCATTATTTGCATGCAGTGAATATTCCTGTATATTGTTTCAGCACATTTTCACCGTGGCAATTTAATGATGAAAAATCACTGTTAACATAACGTATACTTATAACACTTGGTCATCTTTGCTTTTTGATTATTGAGACATGCAACAATTTGGAGAATTTCGAGTTTGGTTGGTATGCAATATTTATATGTATAAAATATAATGTAGACTATATGTTCAATGACTGATTTCTTTTTTTTTAAAGATGTGGTTGTTCTAGTAGATTTGTGTTTATGTATGCTGGCCTATAGATTTATTTTGTTACTGTCTTTATGATTAATAAAATATGTTTATTGCGTGAGTTTTTGTTACGTACCCAATCCATTAGATGTGTATTTGTTTGTTTGTTTGTTTAAAGTATTATCTTGCAATTACACGTCACAGAGTTCGAAATCTCAAGTATCACGTGAGGTTTACACATATACCAATGTTTAATACAAACCTTTATAAGGTAAAATAAATAAATAGATAAATAAATAAATAAATAAATAAATAACGTTTTGTTGGAAAGCAGATAATAGAAAAGTGTTAAAAAACAACAACAACATGTACACTGTGACCAAATAAAAACACAGATATGCGATTATAATCTCATAGGCCTCACAAAATAATAATTTTCATCAGTAATTTAGATAGTGGGCAGAAAGTCATGTTAACTTATTATTTCATGCTTGTGTTTAGGTGGAAAGATTAAACGGATTCAGTCGAAACAGATACACATGATCTTAAAATTAAGAAGGATCTGTTTAAATGTGTCTACGGGGAATAGGCAATACAGCCCATAAAGAGGTTTTTTTTTTGTTATAGTCTTAATTTGACTTAACTTCAAAAGATGAAAAAAATAATTAGGCGTGTTTATGTAAACCCCAACACCTTAATTGAAACCATAATACATTTCTATCTGTCGAACTCCTATAGGGATTTAAGTACTTATCCATGCACTGGTCTTTTATGCATTTTAGGTTTATTTAACAAAATAAGACAACTGGGCAAAAGCCTAAATTACTGAAGCTTTGGGAAATAAATGACACACATGTAAAATATCGGGTACCAATAAACGTTTATTTTTGTGGTAAAATATATAACCCGAAGTGAAAATATTTTCTTATACTTTGTCAAGCTTAGTAAATTAATCCAATTGATACCAGTGGCGCTGGAACTATGGGTGCTGGATGGGAGTGCTGTGCACCTGCTTTCATCCCCCACTATAAAAATTGTTCCAGCACCACTGCTTGATACATATTCATTTTAAAAGTTAAAGTCTTAAAATAAACTTGGCAAATTATCCACATTGAGATGCTGAAAATGGGAAGTACATTTAAATCACAATTGATTTAAATATATATATATATATATATATATATATATATATATATATATATATATATATATATATATATATATATATATATATATATATATATATATACACACACACACACACACACACACACACACACACACACACACACACACACACACACACACACACACACACACACACACACACACACACACATATCATAAATTAACACCAACATATTAATTACATTATATGCAAAGAAGCATTTGGCTATATGTGATTTCACATGATAGGCTACTGTCATCTCCTCTTTAATCGCAGTCGATTTGATGTTTTCAACAAACAGCGCTCAGCAGAAATGTACACTAAACATACCTAATACTTCATATAACTATTTATATAGCCAATTTAGGATCAGTGATTTTGCTTACATTGTAACGATCGGTAGGGGTAAGCTATATTAGTTGATAAGTCCTTTACCTGCGTCTGTATCTCCAGCTGATGGAAATAAATATGTTTTTGTATATTATTTCAATCAAACATTTTACACCAAGGATTGGGAAGGTATTCAGGCGTAATCAGGATCGCCTGCCTATCTCGATTTGATGATTTGAAATATATTGTTGCATTATATAACCACATTCGCATAATCCTTTGTAAACCGTTGTTTTTGCTACATTTATTTTGCTATGATTTAAATTTACAGGTTAATTTAGTTGTTGTTGAATTTGGATTTTAATTACATATGTTTTTACACTTCAATAAAACTTGGTACTTTAAATGAACAGGTAGGCTCACGAGAGCTTTTAAGACTATGCAGAACAGATTAGGTGCTTAGATGTTTACAAAGCAGAAAAAATATTTTTTCCCCTTTAGGTAAAAGGTGAATTAATCTGCTACCAGCCGAGTCTTTCATTTGGTTTCTTAATTCCAGCACCCTGGGTCTTTTGACAGACTGAAGGCGAGGCTCTAATAACAAGAAATGAAGCAAGTCGAATTCCCTTTGTATGAAGTTTTATTATAAATAGACCTGGATTAATCATTGACCTTTTGTTGTTAAACGCTGTGATGGATGTACGTTCAGTCAAAGGCTGATTCCAGCATCACTACAATTGATGCAGAACGTTTTGTTCTGACCAAATAAATCATTCACATTGTTTAAGGTACATTGATCAATCTAATGACTTATAATAGGCTCCTAATTGCCACCAGAAAAGTACCAGCTTGTATTTGAACATGAAGTGCTTCAGTATCCCATCTAAGATATGTGTTGAACCCACAGTGGCTTCAGTAATATAAACTTCTTATTACAGACACTAAAAAGAGTGTTCTAAAAACACAATATGAATAGATAAAATACTTAGTGTGTTTTTTGTAGCATCAGGAAAAATCAAGACATGTAATCATCGTCTACAATAAATGTCATATGCACAGTATCCACTTAAATCATCTTCAGTGTAGGCTATTTAATATACACACGTGTGATATGCATACTTAAATATCTGTACTGAAGACGTACACCATGCATAATCTTAAGCATATCGGTATTAACAAGTTAAATAAATCGTTTTTATTCCCAATATAATTCAGTGATGACTACCACTGATCAGTAAAAGTAATTGCTTATTTTAGTATTGGGATGTACATTTGTTAATAAACTGATAATGAAAGAACATGATTCACCTGCATATAAGATGTAATGCAGTTTTTCCAGGAATACCTGTGATAGACTAATCATGTTGTGAATCGTGTCAATTTTCTGAATGACATATTATACATCTTCCACGTAAAACAAGCAGAAAATAAAACAAATAAAAACACATATAATAATGTTTTTTATTTTTATTTTTATTTTTTTTAATACACCGCAACATGCCATTATTTAACTATAATGGTGTCGTTTGGTTCCTTTTTTTAGATTCAATTTCAGGTCGAGGAGCTCGGCGCTTTTTCCAACAATGTAGTTCACCACCGATTGAAAAAGCAGTAGGATGTTGAATAATCTCAGAATAATCGCTCTAATTAAAACACTGCACTCTAGATTGAACATTCATCTTCCTCTCTCTGACAAACGAGCTCCCTCCTTTAGTTCACGGCGTCCTTTAACCCCAGATAAAATGCAAAGATCTCAGATAATTCACAGAGATGGTGCAGAAAGAATTACTGCAAACAATGGATATCCGAGACAAACATTTTCGGTATTTACCCCACAGATGTGGTTTTCCAAAGGCACCCGTTCTGATAGCCTACTCTTTAAAAATCCAGAAATATAACTTCAAACATGTATTTTATGAGAGCGTTTATGTTCGCTTATTTTATCACCAAATAAAACGTCACAAAATAGTTAATATCCATTATGTTAAAGTATTTTATAAGGTTTCATTTGCATGTCAAAATAACACGTCTCTGGTTACCTGCGAAGGTAAATATTTTTCTATCCGAAAATGAATGCAACCATCTGCAATTTGAAGGTGCTCACTTTTTAATGTTCATGTATAGGCTATATTCTGCAAGGAAAACTGGGGAAATGCAAAGGAACCTTGCTTGTGACAGGTGTGATAGAAACTCACAATATAAACCTCTATTTGTTTCAAAGAATAAAGTATACAATCTAATATAGTAATACAAATGTAAAAAAAATCAGAGCACCTGCAATTAACATTAAAAAAATACGTTTTGATTTGTAAATTTTTATGAGGTCTTGCAATTTTGCATTTCAATAGAATTTGTTTATGCAGAATAGACATTTAATAACGCTAGTTTCACTCTAGTCAAATTGCCATGATTGCAAAAAGGAAGCAATTTCCGAGCTCCGTGCCTGTGAGTCAACGAAATTGTTTTATATTCACCTCTCCATAGGTGGGGGTTTAAGGCACTGAGCCTTTGCACAGATTGGACTTGGGCTGACTGGCAGCATTCAGGCGCTATAATAGAGCATTATTTGGCCGTTTTGAATACTGTAATGTACATCGTTTGCTGAAAGCAATTCTCCTGAAAATTGCTTTAACATTTAAAAGGATGATGATTCACTCCAAAGCTATCATTGTTACATTGTCATTACCCCTAAATGTTGGAACAGCCAGCGGAACACATTGGCATAATGCATTGATTTTTTGTTGTTTTTATTTTAAAATGCCTTTTTAGTGGTGAAAAAAGCAAGTGTCACTGGGAAGGTTTCTGTCAAATGTACTCTACTTAAATATAGCACAAGCTATCGATAACTGATTACTCGTATAGCCTAGCCTATTGCCCCCCCCCCCCCCCCGAGAATATAGAAAAACCTTTGAAAGACATGTCCTATACACCTAAAAACAAATCTCTCTCTCTGCATATATATATATATATATATATATATATATATATATATATATATATATTTAAAAACCTGGTACCGCAAATTAAACTCATGCATTTGGGATAAAGGATTCACCTGTTGTAAGAGAGATCCTGACACAATCGCGGGACGACTCCTGCACGAGCCTTCTATATTTTTTCCGAGACAGTTTTTCCAGAGGAGACAAGACATAAAGTCCATATGACCGAGGTTACGGCCCCCATGGGTAAGCTTCAGTTTGTTTCATGCTTGATGTAGAGTTCAGTTCGGCAATTCAATTTGCATTTCACCCGTACATCATGCGCAACTTCCTTACGGGTAGAGTGCTGGAATTCCAGGTGCCGGTGCCTCCAGCACACATTTCGGGGTCGTTTATTCTAGAAACTCACTATCGTTACCGATCACTCAAATACAGAACACACCGAGACCGATACATGGTTTCTTTTTCTTTTTCTTTTTTTTTTTGTTGTGGAAATTCTTATGCTTCGTATAACAGTAGTTGGTAAAACCTGAAAAGAACAACACAACGTAACAAGGTACACACAAGGAGTTTTTAAAAAGAAATGCTATTATTAATGATCTCTTAAATGTAACACAATTACAGTTATAAGAACATAAACGATATTCATTTTGGAACAGTAATTGTATAAAACACGCTATTCTGCTTCAGATTCTATATAGCTGAGACACTGTCATTTTAAAATTGTTCATTTGGAAAACCACACGATAAATCTTAACTGTTTTTTTTTTAAGTAACACGAAATGTTTAAAGAATGAAAACAAGGCATATCGTACTTCTACATATGTTAGTCGTTATTTAAGATAACCACATAAGTAAAATAAATGCAATTTAAAAGTAGAATTGCCAAGAGCGGCATTAAAACTATGTGAACCCTTATGCTTACCCTTTGGAGAAATACAACTCTCTGTGCGTTAAAGTGAACAGAGTAGAGGAATCTATGAAATATAAAGATACTAATGCATGTAGGAAAAAAGAAACCTGATAAAAAATACCCGAGTTCTGATGTCTTGAATGATGGTCCAGGCAACAGTTATTGATTGACGTGCAGCGCTACAGTACTTCTGTCATCTCGGGGTTCCTTATTGGACGAGCTCCTCGCCTTGCTGCGCTTCCAGCATTTAGATTGGCTGGGTATTCTGGCCAACTGTACTTCAAAGCGCGCGCTCCCTACAACTAGGTAGAGTTAGGAGTTCTGAGCCAAGAGTGCAGTCACTAGTGTAACTGGAGTAAAGGGGTGAGGAAGAGCGACCAAACTCTGACACGCACAGCGCAGTCTATTTTTTTGTACTGCTGTTTCAACACAAAGCAGGCCCTGGCTATGGCAACGTCTATACTTGGGGTAAGTTAGAACAAGAAGATGCAGTAGATTAAGTGCTTCTAAAGTTTGATTTTGGTTTACTTGATCATTGTAATTTAGTTGGCAAGTCAACAAATACAACTATGGGGATTATATATGTTTTTATTTTTTTATTGTTGATTTGTGTTATTTAAGCGTAAAGAAATGTTATTTCCGATATGAGGATTGCCACTTGTAATGTATACAAAGCTACTGTGTATGTCCTTAAGTATGTATTTTAGGCTAAATCGTTTAGCTGTGTTTTAAACTTTCTGATTAAGATACCCACAATGTTAATTATACAATGTGTTTGCTAAGAAAAAACAAACTCACAAAAAACCTTTTTGTCTATGCTAAACTGGCTTAAAAAAACCAACAACAAACAAACCAACCAACCAACAAACAAACAAACAAAAAAAACAGAATATCCAACTGTATTTAACTGGCAAACATTAACAGAATCGATATATTTATTGTGAGGTTGTAGACATTACTGTACATACATTTGATCTCGTTGTATGTTTATTTTTGAAATAACATACATTTCAGTCTGTACTAAGTTTGCAATCAACAGTTTAAAACTTTTCTGTTACCAGGAAGAACCACGATTTGGAACTACTCCTTTAGCCATGCTGGCGGCAACCTGCAACAAAATTGGTAGCACGAGCCCACTGACTACTTTGCCTGACTCCAGCGCGTTTGCAAAGGGCGGCTTTCATCCCTGGAAGAGATCTTCTTCCAGCTGTAACCTTGGGTCTGGACTCTCCGGGTTCGCTGTGACCACAAGCCGAGGATCCACCGGACTTACCTCTAACACTGGCTCAGCCAACAGTGCTTTCTGCATAACGTCCACCTCCCCGACCTCATCGGCATTCGGTGCCGACTACAGTAGCCTGTTTTCAAACTCAGCTAGTGTCTCCTCGCAGGACTCTGGGCAGTCGGCTTTTATCTCCAAAGTCCATACTTCAGCTGAAACCCTGTACCCCAGGGTAGGAATGGCTCATCCATACGAATCATGGTACAAATCTGGCTTTCACTCCAGCATCTCAAGCGAAGTTGCGAATGGAGCGTCACCTTGGTGGGATGTTCACACCAACCCAAGCTCGTGGCTGGAGGTTCAGAACCCAGCCAGCACTCTTCAGACATCTCTTCATTCCGGAGCACCCCAAGCTTCCCTCCACTCCCAGTTAAGCAGCTACAACCCTGATTTTTCCACTTTGACTCATTCTGCTTTTAGCTCCACCGGGATAAGCCCTACAGCTTCTCACCTTCTGTCCTCAGGGCAACACCTGCTGACGCAAGAAGGTTTCAAACCCGTTATCCCGGCGTACGACTCCTCCACAGCCAATGTGATGATTTCGGGAGCCGCCACGGGGATTGGAGGCTCAGCCAGATCTGCAAGGAGGTATTCGGGCAGGGCAACTTGCGACTGCCCGAACTGTCAAGAAGCAGAGCGTCTCGGGCCAGCCGGGGCCAGCCTGAGAAGGAAGGGGCTCCACAGCTGTCACATACCCGGTTGTGGTAAGGTCTACGGCAAGACGTCTCACCTCAAGGCCCACCTGAGATGGCATACTGGGGAGCGACCGTTTGTCTGCAACTGGCTCTTCTGTGGCAAAAGGTTCACAAGGTCTGATGAACTTCAGCGGCACCTGCGGACTCACACTGGAGAGAAAAGATTTGCTTGTCCGGTGTGCAACAAACGTTTTATGAGAAGCGACCACCTGAGCAAACACATTAAAACCCACAGCGCCGGCGGAGGAGGCAAAAAGGGCAGCGACAGCGACACTGACACCAGCAACTTGGAAACCCCCAGATCCGAGTCGCCGGACCTCATTCTAGAAGGAGTGAACAGAGTGCAGGGAAAGGACACCCCTATACAAACCGAATCATAATCAACATATTTTAAACTATTTGGGATCTAACTTGGCTTTAACAAAAAACTAAAATAATTGACGTTAAGCTAAAATTGTAAAGTTTATTGAATATGAAAACGGGTTTTGGGAGTTGGGAAGCGAAAATGAAAATATGTCAAGCAACGTGGTCAACGTAAAGATTTCATATTTTAAATCAGAAAATCTTTAATTGTGCGACTAAGTTAACAACAGAAACGTGCCATGGAAGAGAAACTATTTAAAACACAGGAACACCAGTATCCTATAGTAATTCTATAAATATGGTAATAGACTGTTCGTCTAAAGCGGCAAGCCCCGAGTTCTTGTAAAAAGCCGAAACAAAAGACTTGTTTGTAAGGAACTGTAAAAGGTGAGGACATCTCTGATGAACGCAGATGGACTATTGTCGCATACATTCTGTGTACAGATAATAATATTAATAAGCACATGTTATTTTTTTTCTTGTAAATGTTAATCTAGTTTTGTGGCTGGGTTCCTGAAATTCAGGGAGTTTCCTTTTACTTTTGATGCACTTTGTGGATATCAGTATGTATGTAAAAGACTACTTAAAATGAGTTAACCGTTCCTATACTTCGAGTAATTTGACCCTAATATTTTAAAGAGATTCGAAGCATTTACTTGTATAAAATTGCGCAAGTATAAACTTTCTTCTCATTAAAGAAATCTAATCATTAAATCATCGATATTGATATTTGTTGTTTTATGAAATTATTTTGGGGACCTTGTTTGTTTTTGTTACTGTTCAAAGAAAAGTAAAACTCAACAAATACGTGTCCACACTACATTGGCAAAGCAAAGTTGACTTTGTACAATCTGCATATATATATATATATATATATATATATATATATATATATATATATATATATATATATATATATATATATATATATATATATATATATATATAAATTATTATTTATCAGTCTTACAAATCACAAATAGAAATGTGGATCCAATGAAATAAATATACAACATGATATATGACTGCTTAAATATATAACTGTTCAAAAGAGTTGACATCCATGCTTTCTCCTCTGGAATACATCGGTAGTTAATATCCCGGAACATACATGAAAATCTGTTAAATGTTATTAATTTTGACTTGGAGCACAGCAGTCCCCAGTGCCTTGTATTCCCTATCAGGGATTCATGTCTTATCAAATATCTAATTAATCTCCTAGACACCATTTGTTCTCCCAACTTTATCTGAGCTTGTCCAAAGGGAAAACTCGAGTTCTGCATTGACAAAGCTCCCTTGAATATCTATTTTAATTCTCCAAATTAACTGCAACCATTTGCATGTCAAACGGGAAACTGGCAAGAATACATGTAAGCGGTTTAAGGCAAAGAAGAAAGAAAAAAACGGGACACTTGGTTTGATGCTATAGGAAGGGGACTGTTCTATTGCTTTTCAAGAGGAAAAGATGTATGCAAATGGAGAATTTGAAATGCTTGTGTCGCCGTGCAGTCAAACGGTGCTCGCATGTTATTTGAATATCAGTAGCTCCACACTGAAAAGGTTCAAGGATGCTCTCCGACTTCTTTGTGATTACCCAGTGCAGCGTCGGATTCTAAAGAAAACCCCGAAGAATAATTAGAGCGGGGGACCAGGCCTGGGAACACTGTAGGGACAGGAATCTCATTTGAACAATCTCTTTCAAAACGCACAGTTAAATTGACCAGAAGGCAATTATTTAGAGGAAAATTATTTTCATTTCCTTTTGTACTCTGACGGCTGGCTTTACAGCTAAGATAAGGGAAACTGTATATATACATACTGTATATATATCAAATCTTTTTTTTTTTTTTTTTTTTTTTTTTTAAATAATGACATGGGACAATGCCATTCTTCAGACATCAACATGGGTAGATTTAAATAAATTACATTTCTTACATAGTAAAATTTAAAACATTGCAACATGGACTATAAAACCGAATGTTTAGGAATGTAATATTAACCAAGAAAACTATTTTAAAGTGTTCATTTAAATTGACAACACACACAAAAAAAATATTGTGTGTTACCAAACTTAACATTAGGTATATCAATTGTCATAATGTTGCACAAGTGCAATGTTTAATTGTTGAATATTTGATTTACAGTGTAACGCATCTAATGCAAAGATTTATGCAAGTTCAACATCATTTTTACTGGCAGTGACAAGTAAGTTTTAAGTTTTACGTTTCTGTTGCAAATTTAATGATGATGTAAAAATGTAGATGTTTATTTAAGATTACTAATAATATCAGACTTTACTAGCAACTTTGAACATGCACAAATGAGCACGTTTCAAAGATAAAACAGGACATCCCAGCCTTAAAGATGGAGAATGATCTTATTTTTCTACACGAAAACAAATATGTATTTGATATCAGGATACGCTTTTTTTTGTGTATTTTGCTTAATCAAACAGTTTGCATGTGTTTGGCACTTTTAAGATTTACACGATGTAAGTGATGTTAAATCCGTGGGGAAAGAGTCGTCTGTGGTGGCGGACAGTAGGTGTTGTCAGTTATGGCTTTTGTTGCGTTTCTCTGGAATGCTCTCTTGCTGGGTGTCGGGCAGAAGTCAGCTTTGTTTTCATGCTACAATGAAAAGGGATAAAAGGAAAGCATCCAGGTCCAGTCTCTGCCAGGGCACAATGTCACAATTCCAGATCACTGATCAAGGGCCTCCATGGCCTGCCGTTGCCCTTCTGAGGTCAGAATATGTCCATCATTCCAGACTCACCCCAAAACTACGAGCCTGGAATTATATATATATATATATATATATATATATATATATATATATATATATATATATATATATATATATATATATATATATATATATTTTATTTAAACAGATTAAAACCTTAAATTTACGATGAACAACACAACAGTGTTTTTCCAATTGAACATATCAAAGAGTTTTAATGCGTTAAATAGACTAAAATACCAAACAAAAATAAAGAAGTATATAAATAAATAAATAAATAAATAAATAAAAATACCCAAGATATAAAATATATTAAATGAAGAAAACACCTAAATGTGTCCCATAAATGGGTCTATACAAAGTTTTTTTACATTACAAGATAACATTTGCCTGGTGAAAGATACTTCTATACATTTTGTTCCATAAATAGTCGAATTTTTTAATTCATAATTGCAGGGTACTCTTATGAATTTGTATATCTGAAAATATTTATTTTATTTCGTCAGTTATTTCTATTTCAACGTTATCAGCGCAACGCTCCCAACACTTTGGCACCATCTACAGGTAAAAAGTGTCACCAGACCACTATGGGGAAAATCAGAGCACTTTGTAGCACCTTCTGAAGTCACACAGAGCGATCCCCGCGGAGTTGAAGATCCCCAAGTTGTTGAATGTGGTTCTCTAGCCTACACGAGAGTGTTCGTAATTATCAAATAAATGTACGACAAATGTAGCCTGTTAGACCTGTTTTCTTTTCATCTACCCCTTTTGTTATCTGAAAATAAAGACGCCATATACCCTACACTGATAATAATGTAGGCCTATAGCATACACTAGTCTCAGAATCTTTGCAACTGTCATTTTTTGTAATTTCCACCGCTGACTCCACTTACATCATGGCGCAGACGTCTTTCTTAATTTCCATCTCACAACACTAATGCCACAGTCCCATAAGGACAACGCTGAAATGCCCGCAGGAGAACACTAAGATATATTTAATCTCATGATATGTAGAACCCGCACTGAAATTGTTTAAAATAACAAAATACACAATATGAGCATGTTTAAATTAAGTAAACAATAGGAACATTATTCCTTTTTGTTGATGTTATTTGCTGTAACATGAAAGCGGAAACTGCACCAGTAATAGTGTTTTTTAGAGGATGAAATATAAGTCTATGAAGCTTGAAGCTAACCTTTTAGCATAAACTGGGTTACCTGAGTGTTGTAATTACAGTAATTATGTACAACAGAATTACATACTAATTACATTAACACCAAATCATTCTTAATCGAAATCTAATGAGCTAGAGAGGAAGAATTAATCAATGACAACATAAATACGGACCCTACGAAATATTCATTTAACAATCGAGCATAGCACACAAGAATTAGCCTAAATCCTGTTAGATTGCATAATGCCGAGAATGTAGTCTACTTGTTTTCGTATTTAAACATTTTTTTTTACACATTTTGCAGTAACTTGAGCTGTTTTGAATTCTATAAAAAATAGGCCTTACATTAATTAATTAAACACACACACACACACACACACACACACACACACACACACACACATATATATATATATATATATATATATATATATATATATATATATATATATATATATATTCTTATTTTGAAACACGTTAAATATTAGGCATCCAACCTAGACGATTCAGCCGGTTTTAATTAAATATAAGTGTCTGAAAATAACTCAACACTGTTATTAATCTGCATATTCTGTTTCTTCCACCCACTTTAACAAAGCACTTGATAGAGATCTGTTCAAAATACATTTCCAGATGCAAACTAGCCTGCTCACAGACAGTAAACTGCAGTACAATCGAATCGGAATTAATAGAATTATGGTTTTAAGGCTGAAAGGGTGGATGTTAATTTATTCCCTCCACACACTCAATAAACACCACAACACATTTGACAAACGTTTCCCACTCACAAAACGTTTTGTTTTTCCACACTGCTCACTGTTTTCTACTCTTTTGACACATGGAAGTGTTTAGCAGAAAATATGAACGTGGTTGTTTTAAAAATAATCTTAAGATAAACCCACCCGTTGTAACAATATGCATTACTGGCTGAGCTCGAAGCACATTATTAAGATATGAGTAAAACAAAAATCCAAACATTATTCAACGATGCTTAATATGCACACACAGTGATTACTGCAAGCCTTGTCACGTTTTATTGAACAGAACCTGTAAAAACAGTGGGACTTGCATTTCAATCGGCTGCTTTGTTTTTAGCAGTAGAACAGAAGTTAAGACCATTCAGGTGCAAATCATTTTGGATAAATATATGGCAAATTGTTACCCTTCTGAGTCATAAGCATCTCCGTCAGGAAATGGTTCATCTTTACTAAAGGTGTTAATAACGTCTGTGCTATCAAGACTATAAGACATGTTGTTATTTTTTTATTTTTTGCAAGGGATAGAGATTCTATATCACAAACAAAATGGTCAATTCTAGACAAAAGCCCACGACCAAAACTCGGGGACCTGGTTTATTCAAAAGTTCAAAACATATTACCAAATGCACCTTTATACATACATTTTCACAAAGCAAACCAAATGCAAATACGCGCTATTACTGTGTAGTTCCGTAAAAAAAAAAAAAAAAGTACTAGTACAAAATGATGTGGCAAATGCTCTGTAAACATGGTCCACAGCTGACAATGTTTCACTGGCTAGACTAATTGGTGGTCATCAGGTGTCTTGTAATGCAGGTTGTTTTTTGCACTGAACAATGTCAATTTTCATTTTTTCAGGCGATGAAGAAAAATACTTTTTTTAATTTTTTTTTTATTTTTATATAGGCTAATGACAATTTCTTGTTCAGCTGTATTCCAGCGAGTAGAACCACAATACAATACCGGTATTTAGAATCAGTCTGGGGCCCGTTTCCCAAAAGCAACTTCAACCTAACAAGCAACCGACGTAAATACAACGTTTGCAAACTGCAGTGTTTTCCGAACACCATCGTAACTCCATTCGCTGTTTAACGACTTCTTGAGTTCACGAGTGCTTTGACGTAATCTTGACACGTTAGTGGAATTTGTAATGCACTGTGGGAACGTAACGGTAGAATTTAGCAAGGGCTGCTTGTTGCTGTGAATTGTCAGCAACACCGCAGACTTCCTCGCAGCCGTTCGCTGTAATAAACTTTAACATATGGGAAATCCTGCTATTTCTTGCAAACCTCTGCCATCTCGCGGAGGACCAGAAACGTTTTTTCTTTTTTTTTTTTTTTTTAACATATAGATATTTGACTGGAAAAACTTCTCTCAAAATCAAATTGTTCTGACAGGTGTTATGCAGATTTCTGTAACATTACCCAACGACCCACACAGAGGAAAACCATTCTAAACGAGAGGCATATTCACAAAAACTACAGCACAAGCGGTTTCCAAGATACATCACTGTTCTTATTAATTTACCTTTATTGATAGACTAAGCTATTTAACAATTCCGTGTCAGTACTGCGAAAAAGTCGGTACTGATCACCACATTTTAGATCTTAAATGACACCCCCACTATACATAACCATGGATTGAAAGAGCTTTCCAAGAGCTGGTAACTAGATGTTCAGATAGTTATACATCTTTAATATTCATATAATTTCAGCAATCAATACTCGATGGTGTTCAACATACTTTATTAATAATTATAAGATTTCAGCAATGAAATTGAAGTATGCTGGACCAAGTGAAATGCAATATAAATGTATTTTTTTACACAAACATCATTAATAGCCTAGAAATCATAGTTTTTTTATTCCAAAGTCATTTCTATTTTCCTTTGATGTAAACGACTGCAGAGTCCCAGAGCGACTCACATTTTAATCATTGAGACGGGAAATATATTTTAATGACGTTTAGACAAAAATCATAATATTACTTTAAATTTTGCATTGGAACGATAAGGTCATCCACATTTTCTACAAGTAATTGCTGTCCGTTTGAGAAAAAAAAAAAAAAAAGTTACTGGATTTTAGTGTAAAACAGTCTAAAGTTCAATTACGGTACAAATGACTTAAATCTTTTTAAAAAACTAATTTGTATTTAAGAGTCCACCTGGCGGCCTCTCATGGAATTGCGCTCTCTCTCTCTCTCTTTTTTTTTTACTCCAGATAGAAAAGCATTCATAAAAAAAGAAAATAAAAAAATTGTCCTACGACGGAAGACGTCTCCAATAGTTTTTTTTTTTCTAGTTAAATGTTTTATGCTGCTGGTATATATGTGTAACTAGGAGATAAACAACTTATATGAACTCTAAATAAAGTATTTTGTGCATTAGTATGAAGTTTTTTTGTCCAGCCCAGTAATCAAGCTTTGACCAGGTGGGATCTTAAGGGTAGCGTGGAATTAGGATAAATCTTTTAAACTTACACTCTTCATCATACAGTAAATGACGCTGAGGTTAAAAATCCATTGCAAATCAAGCACCACAGAACCACTTATAGCGGAGAAGTGATAGCACAATCTCAGAGTCCAGCACACACCCCCAGGGGGTCTGGATCAGAGAATGATGAAAAGGAGCACTCCTACCAAATACCTGCACTGTTGATGGGAAGCAGAGGGTAGTGGAATAAAATAATGTGGGATATTGCAAGCTCTGATTTGTTGTGTTCCAATAGTTTTGACCCCAATTGTTTACAGACAGACTTTTACATGTCATAAAATATTCTCAATCAAATACAAACTGCAAGAGTACAGAATATAGCTGTACAAAACAGAATAATTGAAAATCCAGTAACGTACACAGCATTTACAAAATAATTGAATTAAGTTTCAACCTTTACACTAATAAATGTAACAACGCATTGAGGAAAAAAAAAAATCAAATACCTTCCTGCTTCTATCAAGTCTTTATCCCCTGACACAAAATATATGTCCCCTCTCTCTTATTTTTGCAGTGGTATTCACATATTTGTGGGCTCCTTTCTGTTTTTCCTCTACTACGATTCCTTTTTTCTGTCTCGGTCCCGTCTTTTGGGATGCCTCTCTCGGCTGTGACTTGTGCTTCTATCTCTTCTAGTGTGCCGCTCTCTGCTGCAACTCCTTTCTTTCTCCCTTCTTTCTCTGTGCCTCTCTCTACAGTTACTTTTGCTGTTCTGGACTCTTTCTCTTCTTTCTGTACCCCTCTCTCTACTCTGACTTCTACTTTGGCCTCCATTTCCTGTGGTCCTGTCTCTGCTGCCATGCCTGTCTCTCTTTTCAGTAATCCTACCTCCTTTTCCTTTGCTTCTCACCTCCTCTTCCCTGCCTCGACTCCTGCTCCTCTCTTTTGACATCTCTCTGCCGTTTCTGCTTCTCTGTTTCTGTTCCTTTCTGTCTTTGCTGGGGCTTCTGCTTTCTGACCTACTTCTTTCCTTTCTTGGGCTTTTGTTTCTCAAGTTCTGTTTTGACCTTTCCTCTCTACTAGTCGATGACTTCTTTTTTTTGCTCTTTGACCTCTCTTCTGCATCACTATCGTCGCTGCTCTCTCTCTTCCTTCCATTGGTAGACCTTTTTTTCTTGTGCTTCTTGTCCTTGTGGTGTGTCTCCAATTCACTGTCGCTGGTTGAGCTGTCGCTGGAGGAGGAAGACTCGCTGCTGTCCTTCTGCTTCTTGCGTTTGCTTTTGCTCTTCTTTTTCTGTTTCTTCTTTTTCTTCCCTTTTTTTTCAAGGCGATCAAGTTTCCTTATTAAAACAATACAAAAAAGTGCTTAAAAAATACTTAAACCACAATTTTCTACTTTCTACCAAAAAAAGATGACACAAATGGCTTTTTAAAAAACAAACAAAATCATAACCCTTTTCACAGTGATATCAGGAATTTTTCATAGAAGGATACATTTAATAAGGACACACTTATTTAAAAGCACGAAAATATAAGTATAAGACAAAAAGTCAGCTCCACGTTATCTTTTAACCAAGTGGGCCCGTCAAGATTCACAACATCTATGAGACCTTCTAAAAAGGTTCTGCCTAATACCTACATTTCATCATCAATTACTTCAGATTTCTGTGTAACCTATCCCAGCTTACACCAACGGCTTGTGTCCACAATACAAACACCACTTTGTTATACCTGGTTAAAGGTGCCACAATGGGTTCTTACTGTTTTTGTTGTGAATAAGCTTTACCTTCTTTTTCATTAATTTTTTAAATAAGCTAGCATATTAGATCAGATTAAGACAATGGATTGTTAAGCAAAGTGAGTTTCTGTAGTTAATAAAAGGCATACCTGAGCAGCTTTTCTTTTTGCTTTGTTGTAAGCGATTTTAAAAATTCAACTTCAGGATCATCCTCATCTTCACTTGCAACATACTCCTTCAAAAACAAAACATGTTACACGACAAACTAACAACCAATTCAAACCACTGCACCCCAATAGATACATCATGTTTTGAATAGTTTTAAAATATCTGTCGGGTGACAAAAGTGATTTATTTGTAGTACAAATAAATACAAATGGAGAAGGGAATGTAGTTTTAAACCGTGGCTATTTAAGGAGAAATAGCTGCAAATCTAAGACTGCTTTGCAGACTCATTAACTCTGCCCACTTGACTAAACTTGGATGGCAGGCAGCGTTGTGGTTAGGATAATTGGCCATTTCAAAGCAATCAAACTTAAATTCAGGATCTGTCACAGATATCGTTGAGTCTTGTGTTAAAACAGATTATTACCTGTGATGGATCACAAAGAGTCACATTTCTCCCCAGTACACTTTGTTTCAGTGCAAACCCACTGTTTCTCATCTCCGCCATTAACTCGGAGGGGTGCATTGACGGACCTGTTAAGAAAAATCACAGTCTGAATGTATCATTGACGTCTGTCTACATTTCCACTGATTCCACAGTAGGAATTCAGTTGTGTCTTTGTTAACAAAAAGTGCAACTAAATCAACTCAATGATCTTCTGCTGAGCAAATCATAAGATATTATTCTCCAAAGCGGCAGTTAGAAGATTCAGAATATACAATAATTGCATTTCTTTTTGCAGCACTGGAGGAGTTCTTGCCTACCTTCCCACTAGCAACAACACAGAAGCAGGTTATTGTCTGAATAAACAGGTTATTATTGATGCAGTTCCTGATTGCAAAAGTAGCAACACAAGGGGAAATAACATGCAGGTGAACTTTCCAAGCAAAATATTAAGAACTTTTACAACAAAAAAAAAAGTGTAAGCAATTAACATTAAAATCAAACGTTATATCTATATCTATATATATATATATATATCTATATCTATATCTATATCTATATCTATCTATATATATATATATATATATATATATATATAAAATTCAGATTTATATTCAATTTCTTTTTTTTAATAAAATATAATAAAAAGTATTGTAATTGTGATTTATCACCTTGATTTCAATTATATATATTTTATGGACCGTTGCCGTAATGCCCAGGCAGTTGGTGAAGTGCCCAGCTGCGGTGGGCAAATGGCAAATTAGCTTAGAATTTAATGTCATTTCGGCCCTGGCTGGTCAACTGCCCACAGCCACCCTGGCAAAGAACGATTTTTAACAGATACAGTATAATACAAATACAGAGTGAATACCTTTGTGAGGGGGGGAAATGAGTCCAGAAAAAAAATGCAACAATGTTTTATTTTAGTCTTATTGCAGGAATACAATGCAAATTTCTGAGCAGAGTTGTGTTGTTTGAATGAGAGAGATCATTGAATATCAGCATGAGACTAATAATCACAGTTAAGTTTGAACATGTAAAAGCCACCCAGTTAAATATAGTTACCTGAAACTCAGGAAGAATACAGTGCAAAAGCTAATTTATCATAGCAATATTAATTAATCATTAAATCAACGAAGTTTGTATTTTTCTTATTTAGAAATATGAACGGCAATTTGACTGAGAAGAAAACATCTTCTTATGAAGTTTAGTTTTCGTTTTGTAGAAAATATTTTCTACACATTCAAACAATATTATTTCATGTCTAACATTAGTTGACATCAGATCTCAGACAATTAGACATTTCATTATTTCATTAAAATAAATAAATAAATAAAAATAAATATAAATGATTTAGTCAGTCTAATGATTAAATAGTTATTCGACTGACAAACTATTATTGAAAACTGTAGTAGATACCCAGAGGATGAACACTGCTGTGTTACTTTCCATTAGCCTTTCATTTGTTACAACAGGGCGCACTGAAGTCTTTCTTCGCCATCAGCCCGGGTGGCTCCATTCGAAGCTAATTCGGCATCTGCACGCTGCAGCTGGGCACTTCGTAAACTGCCCAGGCATTACAACAACTGCCCGATATATATGAATAAATTAATAAATAAAATAATCATTATGAGTGCCCTTCTGGCTTTTAGCTTCCAAAATATCAATACAAAACAAACACTCTACAAAAGCCATTCAACCTTTAAGGCTCATCTTTTGCTTTCAGATCAGACGAGACAGTTTTCAGCTTTCATGTACAGTACGTAGTTCCAGAAAAAAAACGGAACAAACATATTTATTGAAACATACTTGTCAAAGTACAGTCTAAATTGATTGCTATTTTCTTTTCAGGTAATTAGTAAGAGACAATTCAAGTTTTACACCAACAAATAACAATCAAAAATTGAATTCTGAGCTCCGAAGTCATCAAGTTCAGGCATGTGTATCCATAGTACTGTATAAAAATATTGAAAATGTTTTGTTTTTAAGCTTTTACCATTCACAAGTAGATAAACTGCATGGTAAAGTGCATGAAGAGTCAGAAAAGACGAGGCCTGCGTGATTGCAATGCTTGATTACAGAAGGAAACAGAACTGAAAGTCGATGATATGTGTTTTTATGCAATTCCATTTTCTGAATTTATTTCTGATGCTCCATCATCCTCTTGTATGCTGGCAGGTTTGATTGTAATATTCTAAAATGACTTGGTATTGGGCCAAGTATTGAATCTTGTGGGCCACTATATTTGGTTAGGTTTACTGAAAAAACAACTAGATGACTTACAGAACTGGTCTGTTAAAAAAATCCAATGATCTACAATCTAAACACAGCAGATATTATACTTAATCTCCTAAATATGTTCGGTAACATACCTGCTTCATCATTCGCCACTGAGCTGGCATTGATTCCAGATAAACCAAACAGCGGACACTCTCTGTCAGTGTTCACATGTCCCCATTTGTGACATTTAATACACCTCACATTCCGCACCTACAAAATACACAGGATTCAATATTTAAGATTATCAATATAGGACATTTACATGATCAGGGATGGCCCTACTGTGAGAGTAGAGCCTGGAATTTGGAAAATAAAAATACAAAACCAGGGCTGCATTTATCAAGATATTTTGTAAAAGCTTATCCCTAGCTGAAACTAAAAGTTTCTTGAAATGCTACTACAAAATATGTTCTGAACACCACAATGTCCCTTTCATTTTACCTGAATACCAAATGGTTGATCTCTGATGTTCATGTCATCCTTGGCATATCTACATGTATGGGGAGATAAAATATTTTAACACTTGGAATAAAATGATTTTAAATGTTCAACAATGAAAAAAGCATGACCAGAAGTATTCTTTATTTATTGAATTAAATTCAATAATTACGTAAATAACTAAATGTATATAGACAGTGGCTAATCTATCAGATAAACAGTCATACCAGGGCACACACACACACAATTTTTGCCTAAAAGCAATTATGATACATAATACATTTTTGTGCGGATATTTTATTTCTGTAAAGTTGTTTTACAAATTGTCTGCATGTCAACCAACTTACTTTTCTCTAGGAGCTACTTTCTGCCATTCAAATTTACAATCCGACTCCCCTTCTTTCTGCAACAAACCACAAACTAGAATCAACAAACTGCACGAAATGATAAAAGCATCTTAATCTTTAAAAAGACCATGTGGAGTCGCTGAAGCTCTTACCTCCTTTGTCTCCTCTTTGTAGCAAGAAGGAAAGGAAAAAAAACAGTATTACTATATAGCTACACATCTATGAATATTTACACAGATATATTGTACAATATTACAGACAGGTACCTTTTGATGCTCCTGGTGGTGCCTCATACATAAAATTGAGACCATTTTTCACTCGATCATCGCCCATAAGCACTCTAAAAAAGAAGGTATATTTTAAGAGTAAGTAGCTTCAAATAACATTGTCTCTTTAAAAGAAAGGAAGTACTGCCACGGATGCAGTAAAGTTTATAAAACTGAAGTAAAAAAATCACTGTGACACATTCTAATCTCATTGATATCCCACCTGATTAGCCTTCTTATATTCCTTGATCCTACAGCAAACAGTAACTACAGTAGTTTCAGCAGGTTGGATTTTTGTAACCCTTTATCTATTACTGACTTTTTTGTTTTATTATATAGTGCTCCCTTGTAATTTCACAATTCAATAATTTACAATAAGGCCATGTTGAGAGTGAACATTATACCATTCTATACTGTGGCAGGTCACTAATTCACTAACTTCAATATCTAAATCTCAAGTCAAACAGTGAAATAACAAGCACCGTATAATAGAAACAAATGTAATCTTTCTAGTGCAAACCTTAAGTCTTCCCAAAATAAATAAAACCTTCCACATTTTTTATAACAATACACTCTTTCTAAAGTTCTGCACATTGTACGTCAATATTATACACCAGTGAGATGGCACTGCCATACAAGGTCCCCTATAGAGTTAAAGACTTATCTTATCGCTCTGTGAGAATCGTGCAAAATGGCTTTTCTGCCTGTTGCATCAACAGCGGCTCCAGGAAACAAAAGCTGGCAGTCACATACATTGCACTATGCCCTGCAAAGAACTTCAAATCCTCTTTCTCCATGTGTTTGAGTCAAGCAGTGCATTTTGAGATAGGAATCATACAGCATGAATTAACAATGCTATCCTCCGAGACTTTATATAAGCCCTAACCAGCACAATGGCTCAATATTGCCCTTGATAACGGAGCTGGGTTAGGTTTTGCCCTTAAGGGAGTGCTCAGAAATCAATACAGATGCTGCTGACAATTAGATGCATGCTGTCTATTATGACATTGATGGTGGGGAGCATGTGGCTTCACAGGCCATTACCATGCTAGGGGTATGAAAATATAAATAACAAAAAGTGGCTTTAGCTGAATGGTAATAGCAAGGGCCAGCATATGATGTTTATTTGTTCTATCTAGACAACAGAAGACAAAAAAATCCAGATAAACAGTTTCAATATGTAGGTTTTGGGATGCTCCTAAAATTACAAAAACTTTTAAGGCAATCTAGAAATGACACCGATAGCAACTGAGGTAGGCCTAATTTACAACTTTCTTCAAGCAACAAAAAGCAGGTGTAACGGGCAGTGTTGTGTGATGCACTGTCATTTCGGATTCTGTCCAGTGTTGGGGAGAATAGACGAGGTTAAAAGCGATAACCACGAATGCATACGAGCCCAGCTCTTCTGCATAGTGGTTAAAATGCTTGCTTGTGGTATGCGGGGGTCGTAGGTTAAATAAGACTCCAATTTTAAAGCAGTTTGAGTCACTCCATGTTTTAGTACTAGCTTTTTATACATGACTTGGGTACAGTTAAGTGCAAATCATTCCCTGACACTCTCAGGTGACAGGTTTCCCAATTACAACACTGGTGTGATTCCCATGAGGTTGTGGCAAGATAGCAGGCATTACTTAATATTTGGGTCCTAGTTATTTATGCCGATTCATTTCAAGCCCAAATGATCTGTGCGGTAATAACATAAAAAAAGAGAAATTGTTTCTCATGGACCTCATTGAACATTTTTAAAACAAATATCACTGACATGCTGTCCTCGATACTATTCTAAAATGCATTAATACTCGAGATGGAAGGAACCAGGTGCATGGTTTATTATAACTGTGTACCTACAAAAAAAATATCCTTAGGTATAGTGCAGCTGTTAGAATGGTTTAGTAGAATTACGACTGTGGGCCACACTCACCTGTTATTGTACGTGTCCTGTTCTTTAAGATACTGTTGCATTAAATCTTCTTGTTTCTTCTTGTCAAATGTTAATTTTTGCTCTGCGATCCACACCTGCAAAATAAATACATCTTTAATGCAATAATAATTTAGCACTAGTGGTTCTCAACCCATGGGAAGCAGTAGGAGGAATCTGAAAGCCCAAACCAGAAAGGGGCTGAAAGAAAGCCTAAAAAATGCAAGAACCTACCTACTGTACCCTGTACTGTTTTATTTGTTTACAAGACCAAACTTTGTTGGAAATCTATAGGTATTGCCATGACAATTCCGGTTGCTAAAATGATAGAGTCATGATCAATCCAGCACGAACCTGAATTTCAGTGGAGGATTTAAAGTTTTAAATGTGCAATTCGATGTATCAGTTGTTAGCCAAATTTTCAGATTGATAAAGTAAAGATGCAATGCAAAATAAAAACAGCAGGTGGTGTAACCCACTCACAAACAGAACGTAATGGAAAAACGATGTTTTCAAATTGTCGGGATATATTTAGATCAGGGGAATCATTCGAACATCAGTTTCACAAATCAATGTACAGCCAGTAAAAGGCCTAACTATTGCTTTTTTTTAAAAACCTTGGATTATAAATATTTTACTATGTGGCCTCATCATTGTATCGTCTTCTCTGTCAGTCACGTTTATTGACACAGTAAGGAACAAACACACATTTCTGCAAAATACACTTTAGGAATGAGCTAAATACATCTACTGTACTTTTGTACTTTTTAAAAAAGATTCTGCAGTCATTTTTAACTACTGTACATGTACAATTTTAAATTGATTTTAATATAAAACACATCATCTACACAGTAAATGATAAAGTAGATGTACTCCATTTGTACAGTAGACACATTTGTATCGGTTTCAGTGTTTACTTACCTTCTTGATGTTGGATTTCGAGGCAGGATGAAAATCCTTTTTACACATAAAATTAGCAAATGACTTCCCCATGTTTGCAAACCCAGAGGGCAAACAATTGCTGAAAATTAAATCACAAAAATTGTCAAATAACCAACCTAAACAAGCAACCACATATACCAATCACTCCCTAAAAACACTGGCCTACGTATGAAAGCTTTTACTTCCGGGTAAAAACAAAACAAAACGTTGTTTTTTAAATTAAACTATTTTAAAATATTGAACGGTTTTATAATGTATACAAATCGTCTACATGTCATTACTAAACATAAACTGTTTGTTTTTTTGTTTTTTTATTTATTTATTTTTGAGTTTAATCTTTTGTCGAACTTTAACCTCTCAGAGTTGATGACCCATGACCCAACTGTGGTATGACGCAGTGTGAAATGAAAGTGAAGTCTGTATGTGGACAAGTCCAAAACAACCGAAACATTTTTTTAAACGAAGTAACAGGTAACATTATAAATGTTGTTATTCACATATTTAAATGCGAATACTTTTTGGTGATAAGTAACTTTAAGTAAGTGATCGGTGGGCATACTTTTTAAAAGAATGGGTAGAAGCTCTTATTTACTTATGCAGAATTGGCGATTAGGATTAGCATTGCAAAGGCTCTCTAATCATCTAGTCCGTTTCCGATCTCTTACTTTGCAATGTTAATAGTGCAGGAGTGTATTAAAACATTTCATTTAAACTCTAACCTGCCAGATGAACCACAGCTTAATTTTCTATAGAGAATTTTATTTTACAGTACCAGGGAATCCACCTGGATATGATATGATAGTTGTAAAGTTTTTAGAGGTATTCTCAGAATACGTGGTTGCTGCAATCCAGGATGATTCCCAGTGCTGTAAAATAATAATAATAATAATAATAATAATAATAATACGGTTGTGGTTTATTTTGGCATGGTATAGGTTGATCAAGTTAACTACTTAGTCCATTTGTATTCCTGACGCGTAACCTATCTATAAAACGACCTGTATACCCTAAACCTCTTTCTCCTCTATTTAAATTAAGAATGGCAGCTGCACACCTCCCACCTCGCTCTTGTGACACTTTTGTGGCTCTCCCGCCTGCAACAGTAGGAGAACGGATTATTTTTGGAAAGAATTCAGACAGGCCATGTGATGAAGTTCAAGAGGTGGTTTACTTTCCTTCAGCAAGCCATGAACCAGGAGCCAAGCTTGAGGTACCTTTTGGTGAAGCTTTTCTTTTAGATAAACCTTTCATTATATAAAGACATGCTACTCTATATTCGATAAACTGAACAACCTGGTACATAATCCATTAATGACTCGGAAAATGAAATGTGTGTGTGTGTGTTCTATATATATATGTAAAGCTTGAAATTTGATCGGTGCTTTTTTTTAATTGCTCTAGTATATATTCTAATACATTGTTTTCTTTGTTCTGTGTACACAACTTTAGTGCACCTATATAGAGATTGAGCAGGTGTCACACACTCATGCTGTTGTACTGAGTCGACCTGCCTGGCTTTGGGGTGCTGAAATGGGGGCCAACGAGCACGGAGTCTGCATAGGCAATGAAGCTGTGTGGGGAAGGGAAGAGGCCAGTGACTCCGAGGCGCTGCTTGGCATGGATCTTGTCAGGTTGGTAGAAGTATTAATCAGGTGCATAACTATAAGAGGTCAAAAGCACTTGGCCAGGTCTGAATCTCGTGTTAAATGTTTTTATTATAGAATTTTTTTTTTTTATGTAGGCTTGGTCTTGAAAGAGCCGACACCGC
This sequence comes from Acipenser oxyrinchus oxyrinchus, assembly GCA_030684275.1. Classification (NCBI taxonomy): domain Eukaryota; kingdom Metazoa; phylum Chordata; class Actinopteri; order Acipenseriformes; family Acipenseridae; genus Acipenser; species Acipenser oxyrinchus. Next base: position 13,261,452 of record CM060257.1, read on the forward strand.
CGAGAAGGCATTAGAAGTCATCGCAGAGCTTCTTGAAAGACATGGGCAAGGAGGAAACTGCATGGAAGACGAATCCATATTTACTTACCACAACAGCTTTTTAATTGCTGACCGGAAAGAGGCCTGGATTCTGGACACATCTGGGAAATACTGGGCAGCAGAAAAAATAGAAGGCAAGTAAAAGAAGAGGAGATCACAAAAAGGCTAAATAGAGTGGTCAGTGAATTCTTAACCCTTCCAGTCCCGAATAATTTTTGTCGAGCTGAAGAATACAAAATTAAGTGATATAATTAAAAAAGTAACTCCTTTATTGAGCATACATGAGAAAAGAACGGCTGTAAACGGCACTAAGACGGGCCCTTGAGGTCTCAAAGTGTTAAGTCCACTATTTAATTTCGATTTATAAAAAACAACTGCCAGTTCCACTGTTTGAGTCAACACTTGCATCACATCTCGTATCTAGTTTTAAAACAAATTCCTGTAATGCCTTTTGACTTTTATTTTGTTTTTTTAGATGGATTTCGTAACATTTCCAACCAGTACTCCATAACAACTAAAATCGACCGAGAACACCCAGATATGAGGGACTATGCTAAGAGCAAAGGCTGGTGGGATTGTAAGAGAGAGTTCAACTTTGCTGTTATCTATTCGTACTTGAATACAGCAAGAATCGATGCATCTGGCAGCAGATTCTGTGAAGGTCGCAAACTTTTAGAGAAAAATAACGGTAATTTAGATGAAGCATGCATTTTTTAAAGCTGCAATAGCTTAGTTGAGTGGGAGTCAACATGTTGCTGTTATATAATTGAAAAAAATCATGATGTTTAAAAACATGTTATTGCGCATGGGCATAAATAGATTCAACAGTTTTGTTAGGTATTGTTTTGTGAAATGTTGTTTTTTGTTTTTTACTTTTGACCTACGTGACACATTCAAACATCACTCAGCATTTGGAATACCAAGAGCTTTTGGTTTCTAAGCACATATCACGCACTTTTAACATGTCATGGCTGTTTTGAAATTGACCCAACCTTCCCTAAAATACATTTTGTCATGCACTTCCTTAACCACACCATAAAGCATGAACTGTACGTTTTGACATCATGCATTAATGAAACATTTAACATAGCTGTGTAGACAGATATGAAAAAGAACCATTATAACAACATGTTTTGATCAAATATAATCCATACTTTCATTTCTTGTTTTTTCTTTCTCCCTATTAGTTACATTTGTTGAGAAATGCTGAATATCCACCAGGCTCTTTGAGGTGTGTGCATTTTTTGTTTCAACAGGAAATATAACCGTTGAAACGATGATGGACATTCTTAGAGACAAAGAAAGTGGCATAAATCTAGAAGGTGGATTTCAGACAACTGGAAGCATGGCCTCTGTTCTGCCCAAGGATCCCCGGCTGCCTTGTGTACATTACTTCACAGGGACACCTGATCCTGCAAGGTGACGTTAAATGTTGTCATTAAATAAGGTCTTTAATTAGAGGCTTGCTGACAATTAATTTGAATTTTCCTTCAGCCTCTGAAACCTCTGTGTGATACATGAATATGTTACTATTGCATACAATTGTGTCATTGTTATTACATTCTTGAATAATATATTCCCAACAACATGTAGAACTATGTCTGTTTAATGCACAGCAATTCATATTGTCATTTAGCGTAGAAAAAGGCTTAGTGGTCCAGTGGTTAAAGAAAGGGTCTTGTTACCAAGAGGTTCCAGGTTCAATCTCAGCTCAGCCACTGACTCGCTGTGTGTGACCCTGAGCAAGTCACTTAACCTCCTTGTGTTCCATTGTTCTGATGAGAAGTAAAACCGAGGTCCTATTGTAAGTGACTCTGCAGAAGCAGCTGTGATGCATACTTCACCCCCCTAATCTCTGTAAGTCACTTTGGATAAAAGCATCTGCTAAATGACTAAATAATAATAATAGACAAATGTCAAAATGAATGTCAAATTGAGTTTAACATTTGCTAACATTGTACGTTTGATATTATAGGTCTGTTTTCAAACCATTCATCTTTGTGCCAAACATTCAACAACTGAAGAAAACACGCTCCCCTGCCTATGGACCAGAAGATCCAGTCAAGAAAATACCACGCTTTCAGTCAAAGCCAGACCGCAAGCATGAATTGTACAAGAAACATGACGTAGCAGCTGCAATTATAGAGTCAACTAAGGTGACTACGTAGCATGTACTGGCATGGGGTTTTGTTGAAACAATGAATAGGAAGAAGAAAAAAAAAGCATAACAGTCTGTTATATGAAGATCCAATTAATGCTGTTCATTACTGTATTTTAGTGAAAAGATTCAGCATACCAGTATTTTAAAAGCGTTATATTGGTTTTGAACAGGGGCAGAATAAACAGTGATTTAACATTCCTGTTAGTTTTTGAGGATAACATTTTAAAATACATTACTAGGAAAACAGCGGTAACTACTCCACATCACCTTCATTTCTTTTTAATGAATGAAAGCACATGAATAAGCGGGGTTAGCAGGTCATGAAGTAGATTTGTCACATTTTGTTTCACAAATGCTACCGATTAAACGGTACAACAATGGTAAAATTGACCTGTAATATCTGTGTTTCTCTAGGAAAGAGGTGAGAATATGCTGAAGAAGATGAGAACATTGGAGAAAGAAAAAATTGCAGAAATGGAGGAGATTGCACGTAGCAGTTTGAGAGATTCTACATTAGTAGTCAATCTTTTTGCTGAAGCCATAGAGGAAGAATTGAAAGCTTATAGTTAAATTGATTAAAGCACTTTAAACAGAACATAGTTTAAAAAAAAAAAAAAAAGCCAAAATACTGATATACAGTAGTCATTTACAGTTATGTACAGGAAATGAATATAATTTAAACAAATAAATAAATCACAATGTTTAAAAACATGTTATAAATAAATAGATCCAGCCGTTGTTTGTTAGGTATTGTTTAAGGGAAATGTTAAGAGAGACCCATTTTTCAAAGAAACTACTCAGCAAAGCTACCTTTACTGATGTTTTATTTTGTTCAGAAACTGCCTTTGCAAGGGCTTCAAAACAAGGCCCTTAGGGTGGTATAAAACTAGCAAGAACCTTTTTTAAAAAAAAATCCTAACTATTAAGGTCTTTGAATCAGAGCAAAGCTCTTAGCTTTTATTTGAATACTATTTACTGGAATGGATGTTTAGCAAATCATGGGTGGATGCTTTAGCATTTTTTATCAGCAATTAGATTTCTATATACAAGTACCACATTTCACCATTTTAAATATTTTATGAGAAGATGTGCATTCTGCTTTGTTCTGCATTTCTCCAATATGCAGTGAATTATATTTATAGGTACAGTACACCCTTGCTATGACAAACGTGTTTGGGTCAAAATGAACTATAAACTGTTGGAGTAAGTTAATGAGATGAGATTGTGAATAAAAGTAGAACTACATGTACCTGTTGGTCTCACGTATGCAGTATTCTGCCTTCGCTTTATCCTATTCGTTAAAGAATTAAAATGCAGTAGAAAAAGCAAAAATCCCGAATTGAAGCTGAAAATTCAAAATCAATGTGACATCAATCAATCTTTATTTTATATAGTGCCTTTCATAGTGGACCACCATCAAAGCGCTTTACAAGATGCAGTAACAAGCAAATCCATAATACTTTAAATACAGAGAAATGCATAATACATGAATTGTTTCAAAGTGCACCAAATCTTAATCCAACATGCAAGATTCCCAAACAGCTCTTATTCCAAATTAACCTGACATGAAAAGTTCTAAAGCTTTTTTTTCTTTAATCAATTTTGCTTTGCCGCATGGTTGCTGTGTTACTCCTTTTTTCAAACTATCAATGTGACAGTATGTGTTTATTATTTTTTTATTTGGGATCCAGGGGCCACATTCGTTTTAATGAAGGGCGTTATTGCGAGAGTGTACTGTATATGAATTATATGTATTTTTGCTTTTACAATTACAGTAGGCCTACATGTGATCAAAACATGCCAATAGTGTACTTTAACAATGAACAGATGGTGAATAACTTAAAAAAAGAAGAAAATAGCAGTCTTCTAAGTCTTTGATTGCCTTTGGTTGACAGTACAGGTATTTGCACTATAAAATGATGGGTGGACTAATTCAGATTTGTCACCAAGTGTCAAATGGGTTTATATACTGTATATGAAAGCTTATTTCTTTTTTTTAGTAAACAATTCCACCAAACTTAAGAGCTCTGAGTATTCACCTTGTCTTGTCAGATTAATGCTGGAATTCTACATTTGAATTTTATTTTTGTTTTGCATCGTCATTCTTCAGAGGAAGATTATTTATTTTTAAGCAGAATCACTTTTCAATATTAACTTTTACAAATATTTTTCCATCATTAATTTCTGAATAAAATTATAAGTATTTTTTTTTCTTCTTTTAAAACATGTCTATGAACAGAAGAATTCACTGCAGAACAATTTATGTTTAAAAGTTGTTTTTTTAATAAAATAATTTAGAATTGAATCATGCAGGGTACTGGTATCTGGAGTTTAGCAGTTACCAGAAGGTTACTTGCAAGCAAAATTAAACATTTAGATATTTTTGACATTTGAGTTATTTGAATAATGAAAAAAAAAAAAAATACAACAGCAGCATAATGTGGGTCTCAATCACTCAGTTTGTGAAAAGCATACAGATTTCACCATTTAAAGAGATGCTTGTTAATCTGGAAGCAGGTCATACATCTAAGTGACTTGCTGCCAGTATAATCTCACAAGTTGAGTCTCTTACTTTTTTGTAATATCGGTAGCACTGCCATTCACTTTTGAACCTGATGTTCTCACCAGTGAGTCCACTTAATATTATCAATATATAAAAAAATAAATCACCAAGTGTTCAAGGGAATAACCACATGTTACACACTTTATTATTGCCTATGATACAGAATGCTACAGTACTATATATTTGCCCCTTCTCTCTCATAACAAAATGAAAGTTGGATAGAACAGTGCACAACTCATGTTATACAGCACAATATTTACTGTATGAAAATATATTTAAACTATCTTCTGCTTTTTTTTTTTTTTTTTTTTTTTTAAATAGCAGTTCATCCGCATGTGTGTGCAGGAGTTGCATTGGTTAGCTGGTTTTTCAAAATCATTTCTTAAACATTAAAATATGACCACACCCTCGGTGCTATGAATTATGCAAACATGAAATTACAAATTGATGGTTTATTTAAATGTTTTCGGCCCTAATACCGACCAGATAATACAAAAGATTTCAACGCTATAGCTAGAACTGTTCACTTTCATGACTTGCCACAGATGCAAATTCTGATTGCAGGGGACCATCCTTGTAGTTCATCTTCAGGGCAGAATAAAATTGTCAATAAATAGCGGGCAGTAGCAAATATGTCTCTGTAAAATGTGACAACATCCACAAATATTACTTAAAACTGAACTGTTAAAAGTATAGAGTTCAAGCTTGGAATTCAGCATACATCTTGCATTGAGAAGCCAGATACATGAGTATGACTGTAAAGTTTGTTCACATTCCTTCTAATCTGGTAGAGACACCAATGTCTTAAGAAACTGAACAAGCACTAAACATCTTAATGTAGCACAAGCTTCAGCAAGCTTTTCCTAATCAGTTTTGAGCCAGGCTAACACCTCGGCCAAAAGCAACATACAGTTTCAAGTTCAATGTGGAATATTAATAGTCGTACCAAATCATGCAACCTGACAAAAGTGTAAAGGTATTTAACATCTTGGCAATATCTGCAAATTAGTTAAAAGTCAAATCTATAAATACTTAATATTGGAAACATTCAGATGAATGCAGTTATAGTCAGTTTTATTATCTTACTGTAGGTCCAGTAACAGTGAACACTCACCAGATGGCATACAACATAGACAAAATGTCTCTTTTAGAACTATATTAATGGCCGAACAATGCTACTAGTGCACATAACATAGTTGTTTTTAGTTAAGGATTCATTTGTGTTCTTTGTGAATTCACAAGAAGGGAAGAGTTAGTTTAAGCTGGCAAATTCCACCATACTAGGAATAATGTAACAGAACATTTAAGTGCCTTTTTTCTATTCCTTGTGCTTTCAAATGAAAACACCTACCAACTAGTCTTTTTTTTCTTAAATAACTCAAATAATGAAAAATTATGACAGATTTATGTTTTACATTTATACTTTTGGCAGTGCTATAATATTGTACAGTGCTTTAACAAAAATAATAGAACAAAAAAGGCATTTCTTTACTTTTTGTTTATACAAATGCCTCTCTATATGAAAGCTGCCTTGTAGTAATGTAACACATTTAGTTTAAAAAGTAAACCGATTTTAGTGGTTTTGCATGGTTTACAAGTAGTCCATTAACAAAAAGTTAAGCCCATGGCCTGCTTTTTATTTATCTTGGCTGATATTTTGCTTCAGAAAGATGGATTAACATAAGTTAGGCAACAGATCAGAGGTTTGTCTATGCTGATCCAAATATGGGTCTCTTTCTAAAAGAGAAAAAATGCAATGATGGTTTTGAGCAGAGACCCCATGCTCTCATAGTGCTACAGTACTGCGATCACACTTAGCTCCTCTGCTTTATAAAGCGATAGTACAAGCTCTCATCACGAAATTCATATTCCTCAGTAAGGTGCTGCAGAACACCTCCTTGCAACAGCTGCTCCCCATACTCCACTGCCTCTCCACGATCATGCGCCAGACCCACACGGATCAGCCAGTCCACCAGATCACTGCCACAGAATATGCCAGCAGCGGTCTTTATGCCACACCTGTGTATCAAAGGAATGATTCACACACTTGGCCTGTTAAACTGTCACCAGCACTGTTAGGTAGAAGAGAGAGAGAGAGAGAGAGAGAGAGAGAGAGAGAGAGGGAGGGAGGGAGAGGGAGGGAGGGAGGAGGGAGGGAGAGAGGGAGGGAGGAAGAGAGGGAGGGAGGGAGGAGGGAGGGAGGGAGGGAGGAGAGAGAGGGAGGGAGAGAGAGAGGAGGGAGGGAGAGAGGACGGAGGGAGGGAGGAAGGGAGAGAGGGAGGGAGGGAGAGAGAGAGGGAGGGAGGGAGAGAGAGGAGGGGAGGGAGAGAGAGGGAGGAGAGAGAGAGAGGAGGGAGGGAGAGGAGGGGAGAGAGAGAGGGAGGGGAGAGAGAGAGGGAGGGGAGAGAGAGAGGAGGGAGAGAGAGAGAGGAGGAGAGAGAGAGGAGGGAGAGGGAGAGAGAGGGAGGAGGAGAGAGAGAGAGAGAGGGAGGAGAGAGGAGAGAGGGAGGGAGAGAGGAGAGAGGGAGGGAGAGAGGGAGGAGGGAGAGGGAGAGAGGGACGGAGGGAGGGGGAGAGAGGAGGGAGGAGAGAGGGAGGAGGACAGTCAAAACAGCAAGAAGAGTTGCTGAGTGAAGCAAAATATTAAGCAGGCTTCGAAAATAGTAATTTTCTTTCACTTCAGGGATTCAGAATGTTTCACCTTACAGTTGTATTTAGTAATGGGTCATAACCCAATGCGATGGAATTCAAAAAGGAAGTTAGTTCCAGAACTTACTTTTCCTAATTGAAATGTAATAGGCATACAAAGCTGGACACACTGCAAGTAAATTTACATGGGAGTGGATATATAGTCCAGAAATCTATCTATCAAGAAATAACACTGATACTTAAGATCATTTGTTAAAATACTTGATTTTAAAAGTTACATTTTAAAATAAAGATTAATAAAACTCTAAATGTGTAAACTCTAAAATCAGTAATACAGATGTAACCTGTAACAGTGGCAGAAACATTCTCTGAAGTGGAAAGACAATTAGAGTGTTTGTCCTGCTTTGCACATACAGAACACAAAGCAAAACAAAACATCAATACAACACGCAGCACTTTGCAAGTTAATGTCTGAGCAGGATTCTGCATTTTTAGAGCTTACTGTACCAATCAATTATTTTGAATTGTTATCCTTTTGTGGAGAAAATACAATCATGCAGTAAAAACAGAAATAACATTTTTGGTTTAAAATGGAATGCATCATTATAAATTAGTACCTGTTTATCATTAGTTTTTACAGTCATAAATGAAAGTAAAGACTAGGATATATTTTTTTCAGACCACCCAGTTGTAATGATTGATTACGGAGGATTAGTGATGTACCTTCTCTCCTGCACAATATCCTTGACACACTGATCTTTGTGGTAGCTTACAAACTGTCTGCAGGTCATTATGATCTCCTCAGGCACTGCAGACTCAGGCTTGTCTTTGCCTTTCCACAGGAGTGCAAGTCTTGCAACGAACCAAAAAAAAAAATATGTACACATTTACCATTTTGTGAATTTTGTAAAAATGGTTCTAGTACTATTTTTTTCTTATATTTTACTGGTTATAGAGATGATATTTTAAACATAGCATTGGTCTTCCTGCCTGTCATGGTAAAATGTTCATCCATAACTTTAAAATGTTCGAAAAAGTAAAACTATAAGGTGGTCCACACTACCCAAAATGTTGGTCTACTTGACTTAGTTTCTTTTGGTAAACTGTTCCAATAAGGACTAGATAAGTGTGGCTGGGTGATGCATCATAATGTCTATCTGGTGACGCACGGTTACAGAAACGGCTCCCGCCGATAAGTTGTGGTAGGTAATAAGGAACTGGAACTACTTGTTCAAACAAATCTGATTCTTTTGCAGTGGTTAAGTAGGGAACTCAAACTGATATGTCGTGATGAAAGAATGACATTAATAATTATGCTTTGACAATACTGGTTTGCTTTTCTTTAGTAACACTTACGGCAGTGCATTGCAGTAATTTCTTACCTCTTTTTGAATGGCACGATGATCAAATGTTTATCCAGCCCAAAAATACCAAAGGAAATAAAGCCCTGGAAAAAGAGAATATAGAGGCATATGTTTGGAGGCGTTTGATACAAATGTAAAATACAGCAGCAATGGTTCTGCAGAGCTAGATGATGATAAGAGTTACTACCTGAGCATAATTAAAGATGACACAGAACAACTGAAGCTCCACATAAAGCCGTCCTGGTTCTTGATTAAACAGCCACCACAGGCAGCTACATAGGTTCTGAAACACAAAGACCATTCAGCTCTGAAGCAAAATATAAACTGTATAAGGCAAAGCGCAACTACAGTGACCAAGTTCAAGAAAAAAAAAAAAAATCAAATATGTTTATTCATCCCTTTATTTGGCAAAAAAGTATGATAATCTACAGCAGCCCCTTTCAGCTATGTTATGCTACTCGGTTAGGAACCAGTATGTGGAATGAAAAAGACATTTGCATTTCTTACAGATTATGGGATTTATAACCGGTCATCAGTAAATACATAAATGCTAACTTGTTGGCAACATTATACAGAAGCATATTGCACACATCCTTTTATACATTTTTGGAGAATCTTTGTGTGTACTAGAGGTTGTGCGTAAAAGTATTCTATGGAGTTCCTGACAGAGTACTATACAATAACCGTACACTGTTTTCTGTGGAGGTCAGTCGTTCTGTTATTGCTCAGTGGAGTTAAATACGAGGTATACAAGGGGTGCACGATCTACAAGGGTGTAACCCAAGATAACTTAATCACATGTGTTCTACATGAGGTGCACAGGGTGGGTGTTAAAACTGCAGTAACAACTATCTTTAAACGGCACCAACTCACAGCGAACAGGCCCACAATTAGGAGGAGGCAGAGCAGCACATGTCTGGCCAGCTGTCTGTCAGTGGTGTGCAGCAGCTGCTCTTCCTGTGACAGCATGCAGATCTGAGACTCACAGTGACTGACACACTCAGCTGCTCAAACCAAGCAGACAAAACACAGGTTATTCACAAGTTACGTTTACATTTTATTGTCCCTGTGTGACAGTGAAATGTCCTCTGTTGCAGGATATCTGTAAATATTTTATGTATACTGTGTACAGGGCAGGATTTTAGGGTTTGCATTTTGTCAATTTCCCCTCAGGAAGGCTAAATTTGATTGCCATTTGAGCCTGGCCACATGTACAAAGGAGGAGCTGGGGGACAGCTTCAAACTGTGACTCAAAGATTAGTTGCCTGTGCTCTCTGTCTCATCTATCTTTAAAGTGGCTGTTTTGTTGTTATTCTTGACCCAGCTTTTAAAGTCCAGAACTTTATAGTTTAAATACAATTTGTAAAATAAAAAAAAGTGTTCAGCTATCCAGCCTGCTGCTTGCCGATACCATTGGCTAACCTGTAACACGCCATATAGCCTTGTTGTCCCCCCACACAAAGCAGTAGTCTGAGATTATAATAATCTTCACGTCTGTGTTACCTGTCTGTACAGCTGCAGTCTCATTCATATGGGCATCAACAATCATATCAGGCATGGGCTGTACAGAGCAGCTCACCTCTCTGTTTACACTCTCACAGGCACAGCAATCTAGCACAGAAAACACTGGATTAGCGTCCTTTCATTTCATAGAATTCAGTTAAGACATGAGGGATTCTTTAAACAAGACATTTATAATCTCAGCAAAATTTACATTCGAAACCTAGTCTCCACGTAGTATACAGATCAATGTTTATCAACCCTTAGTCAGCAGCAATAATACGGCTCACATGAAAGGCGGAAAGGGGTGCAAATGTACCCCACATATATACAAGCAGTTAACTTATACTCTAAAGCAAAAAAATGACAATTGTTTTATATTAATGAAACAATTATTTATTAAATATATATTGTTTTGCAGTGCCAAGCACTTTGTTAAATATTGTGTACATATACCCTTCAATAAAAGAAACGCATAGCAGATATTTTTTCTTCAATCTCTTAATTGCAACAAAACTTGATCAAAATAATTGTATTTTATTTAAAACACATTTTGCTGACAGTGTGTCACATTGTCCGGATCAAAAACGCAGGACGTACGCCAAAACAACAAAACACGTGAATATTCCCAAAATTAACACCATTTGCTTAAGACTTGCAATATTCATGTGCATTCACTGCACGTGCAACATGCCAAGATGTGGCTATAAAAGTGGAGGGTTCTCAGCTTGTATGTCTTATTGGTGTTCGTTGTAGACACATTTGAAGTTATGACTTACCGAGGCTCAACGGAATAATGCTATTGGACATTTGGAAGCCGGTGAATCTCAGTTCGCCGTGGCGCGGTGTCTGAATGTCTCCCAGAGCACTAGAGGATGACTTTGGCACCGATACCAGCAACGTGGAACAACACTTGAACGCCCAAGATCCGGTAGACCACATGTGACGACGGCAGCCCAAGACAGATTTATACACCTGCGTCATTTACGTGACAGGTTCACCACTGCAACCTCTATAACATTCCAACCAAACTGTCCAACCAAACTGTCAGAAACCGACTATGGGAGGCAGGTATCCGAGAAAGAAGGCAAGTTACAGGAGTGATTCTTACACCGCAAACTAGTCGACTGTGACTTCAGTTGTGTCATAATCAGAGTATGGCCCATACAAAGATGGAGAAAAGTGGTGTTCAGTGATGAATCCAGATTTCTGCTTCGACATGCAGATGGAAGAGCCCGGGTATACAGGCAATGTCATGAACGTTTTGCGGCCAACTGCGTGCGACAGGTTAACAGGTTTCGTGGTGGGAGTATCATGGTGTGGGCAGCAATCTCAGACAGTGACAGAACCAACCTTGTTCATGTTCAAGGCAAGCCGACAGCTCAGCGCTATTGTCACGCGATCATACAACCTCATGTGATCCCATTCATGAACCATCGTAACGTCATTTTCCAGCAGGACAATGCACGACTGCACACAGCCCGGGCCACCACAGCTTTCCTCACTCAGAACAATGTTCAAGTGCTTCCCTGGCCGTCTCGATCACCAGATCTGAACCCCATTGAGCATTTGTGGGACAAGCTTGATCGATGTGTGCGACAATGTCACCCTGAGCCACAGACGTTACAAGGACTTTTCCAGGCACTTTAGCAAGAGTGGGTTGCCATTCCCCGGCATGTTATCCAAGCTCTGATTCGATCCATGGGCAGGAGATGTCAGGCCGTCATCGATGCCAATGGTGGGCATAACCGTTACTGATTTCTGTTGACCTTGAACTTTGTTTGAGCTTTGAAAGAAAGTGACTTTATTGAATGTCTTAATGATTTCTGTACAAGTTACGGTTCTTTGGAACTGTCTATTTTACTATGCAAACTGCCATACTAATGCTATAAAAAGTACATTCAAAACAACTATGCGTTTCTTTTTTTGAAGAGTGTATGTATATATATATATATATATGTGGTTGTGGTATGTGAAATATTTATATTTTTTGTAACTTTCAGAAGGCAGAAAGGGTAGCAAATGTATCCCAAAAATACCATGCACACTTTGAAGGATTAGTCCCATTTTATGTGTCCCAGGAGGCTGTGTGGTCCAGTGGTTAAAGAAAAGGCCTTGTAACCAGGAGGTCCCTGGTTCAAATCCCACCTCAGCCACTAACTCATTGTGTGACCCTGAGCAAGTCACTTAACCTCCTTGTGCGCCTTCTTTCGGGTGAGACGTAATTGTAAGTGACTCTGCAGCTGATGCATAGTTCACACACCCTAGTCTCTGTAAGTCGCCTTGGATAAAAGCGTCTGCTAAATAAACAAATAATAATAATATACCAAAATCTTCAAAAAGAGATATGTTAATTTTAAACACTCTGGGGTGTATTTGCATCACTTGTCACTGACAAAGGGTTAAAGATCACTATGATGCCTGTTATCAATTCATCGCTGCTCCTCTAATGATCAACCAAGGTTTATTGAGCCTATATGCAAAAGCAGACTTGAGAATGTACCTCTGTTACTAATCACTTCTGCATCTGGTGACGGCAGATCAGACATGGTCTGGTTTTCACAGTTGTTCTGAGGCTTCAGGTCTTCGGACGTGCCCGAGAACGATGTCGGATCCAGTAGCTGGTAGTTTGCATCTCGCCTGCTGCGACCGAGACCCATGAGTGATACACCAGCCACCAATATACTGCATGAAAGGACCACTGAAGTGCTGATAATCTATTACAAAAACTCAAAAGTCAGACTCTGTGTACTTCAAATATAATGTGTCACACATGGATTCATTTTAAATGACAGGAACATACTGATTTTCACACACAGTCATCACATTTTAAACTTTTGATTTACATAATGACTTCAATTAAGATAATTTCATAGTCTAAATAGGTCAACGGTCTATGCAAAAATTAAACTGCAGCTCTGAAATATATACAGTACAATATAGTAAAAAGTATATCGTTGAAAATAAAAATGTAATCAACCACTAACATTTTTCTTTAACTAAATCCATTTGGTTGCCAATCAACTGTTGGGAAAGCCCCTTAAATTTAGACAAATACTAGTTAGAATGTAGTTTTACTGTTCTTACAGTAGCAAAGTAGTCTCAGATTAGGTCAACTTTAAATACTGGCAGCATCTATGTTGGAAAAATAATAATAAAATGTCCTTAGTGTGCCACTTCTGCAATATTTAACTGCTACTACTCTGAAAAGTATTTATATAAAAGATTAACACTTAAACTGTTGGCTTTGGTTAGGAGAACACTCAACAGCAGACACTGTTCAACTGATAACATTTTTACACTTAGTTATCAAGATTTTTAAAAATCCCATGAACACTGCTCGGAGTCTCTTACCTGACCTTCTCCATAAAAGAAAGCTGAATCAAAGGGGTCAACCATCTTCTGTCCAGCCATCAAAAGGATTCCCACAACAAATGCTGGAATTCTGTTGAGATTAGAGGCCAAGCAAATTGAATATAACAGTTTAAGCTGTGTCTTAAAAATAATCAATGGGGTCAAGTATACTTCACTTACCCCCATCCTGCAATTATGAAAATGTCAGCACGAAGCTTTGGTTCATCATCTTTTTTCAACAGCAGTAAAGAAAGTGCTATAAGGCCTATAAAAAGAGGAATAATTCTATGTAAAATTCTTAATATTATCTTAAAGCATTTTAAAAGCAAACCCTGTTTCTTATTGTAAATGGACAATGTGGTAACTTTTATAGTGGCCTTATCAGCCCCAAAGGTAACATTTACTGATAACTTAACAAAAACATGTCACATGTCCGTGAGTGCAGTAATGTTTACTGGAAGCTAAATAAGTACAATTCAAAGTCCAATGTGAAATTGGGAAGAGAAAAAAAAAAAAATCACACATGAAAGCATGCTTTTGTGAATGGCTGTAGGCACTCTCATAATATCATCTAGAGCAGTGTGTAGGAAAAATAAAACTGATAAACAATATTATTTCTGTCAAATATATGTTTATTAGTATAGCCCAGAAAATAATAATTTTAAATGGACAGAGTTGCAAGCTCTGGGCTACAGGGAGATTGAATGTATTGTTCGTGGCTCAGTTTTCAATTTAGTTTTATAACTTTTCAACACACACCCTTGTAATGACATCATTTATGAACTAATAATTTGCTTAATTAGACCTTTTATAATTGTTCTCCGCTCATAAAAAAGTTGCATACTTCAACTTGAAATCTGTAACTTTAAGAGCTGAAAACAAGTAAAAAGGTCTAATTGAGCAAATGATCAGTTCAATTAAGGGTCTAGTTAAGTAATTGAGAGCTTGGAAAGAAAACCAGCAGACACAGGGGGTCCCCAGGACCAGGGCTGAAAACCACTGCTAGAGCAACCGTGTCAAACTTTCTAATACAGTAATTATTGTAATAATACAAATTATAGTAAATTAAGGTGGGGCATGATTAAAAAAAAAGAAATAAATAATAATAAAAAAAAGGTTGAGAACCCAATTTCGAGCGTGTTGCAGGCCCATAAAAGTGCCTGGACTGCCTCTGATAGCCCAGACATTCAGAAGTCAATACTGTGAAAACATGCTAATCTGCTTTTACAATAGTATGTATCATAATGTCCATGCACTTCTATCCTTCTATCAGGTGTCAGTTATATGAAACAGAGTAGAATATTGTGAACAAGAGTCAAAATGTGTTTCATCTGGTTGCTGGAGACATTCATACAACATTTTGAACAGGCATCAACATAGCCTTTTAACCTAAGGCTGATGTAGGGTTATAAAAATAATACTTAGCTTAAATACGGTTACATTTAAATAAACAACATGTAAATTTGGTTATGATGTATAAAGATGAACGTAACATACCTGTCCACAAGTAAGTACTGTAAAGTGAGCTGTAGAGTATAATGAAAGTCAGAACCTGACCAATAAGGTTGTTTTGTCTTATGATAAAGTTCCACAAAATCATTCCCAGACAGGTGAGAAACTGGAAAAAAAATAATAATAAAAAAAGTTTTAGTTATCTATGCGTATGTACCCAGGATTTGTAAAGAGAATTTAGAAAGAGGAGCTGCACCATAACACAAGACCATGTCAAAAAACAGCTGCTGGTCCCTACCAGTTTCCAGGTCAGACATTAGAATGGGTTAAGAAAAGACTGCATGACATGATATTTAACACATACACAAAAAAAGAATCATACTGACCTGTGCTAGAAACAGGTTTGTTGTAAACAAATGCGGAAGCCTCTTAAATTTCTTGCTCAGAAACATGACGGTCACAGACCAAATCTGCAGAAAGAAGTCTTTTGTTACCGAAGTATGGCATTACAATTGGCATTACATTACAATTCTGTTTTTAACATTTAATAATGAAAAGACAAAGAGATTGCATAACAAACTGAATTCTAAATTCCAGATAAAGTGTTCCACAGACAACCAGGTATCGGTTTCAAGAAAAAAATAGGTAACCTACAGTTACATTGAATACTGAGCTGGATTATTCCAATTCTGACATTGTAAAATCCGGAGCTTGGGATCTAGGAGCTCAATTCCGAATCATCGTTTTTGGAATCTGCAGGGTTCAATACCTGATTCAATAACAGATCAATACCGAGGGTGAAATGCATTTAAACCTGCAAGTGGTTCTGAATTGGTATCCGTCATGATGGGTTACTGCTGACCCATCTGGACCATACAAAACTAGACTGACACCCTCAAGAGCTAAAGAATACCAATATATTTGGAGGTGTGCAACATCACACAGTAAAACCCAAGACAGTGAAGCCCTGAAAAGGAAGACTGTGTTCATTTTGGTAAATTTCCACTTTGGAGATAACACAAGTAATCTCAAAATATACGTCGTTTGTGTAATCAAACAGTATCAGAATTCTCAACAATATTCTATTCTTATGAGACTGTCAGTCATCTAATGTTTAGAAGTCTATTGCAAAGTCACATTACAAAACACCTACAAAATTAGGTAAGTTAATTTCCCCTTGGGAACTGCACTAGCTAGTTGCAGTTCCGAAGCAAAATACAGTTTGAAACTAGCTGAAAATACTTACCAAAGCAACTAAACTGATGATGCTTATGTCAAAACTGACATTCTGGAGAGCAGATACTAATGGCTTTGGATCCATCCATGGAATAGTCAATAACCAAGCTGAGGCGTACATAATTGGAGCAGAAACAAATGTGCCTATTACCATTCCTGAGGTAACCTAAAATACAAGTATGTAGATTAGTCAAAAATAATTGTGTCTTATCATATTGGATTCTAATGCATGCAAAGTCTTAATTTAATATTTGCATTAATGTCTACTGTATAATGCTTCTATTTATATGTAACACACTGTGAAATTCCTGTATAAGTTGATACATTAGAGAAGGTCTGTGACAGAGAGTGAATGAATCCGAATCAACAATCTCCCTCTCGACCTGTGAGGGCGCTGTACAACGGGAACTGTGTGCCTCGTACTGAATGGTTGGGCAGTTCATTCCAGGGGCAGTCGGAAGCCGGCCATTCAGGAAGGGGGCGGCATCACGCACTAGTACGGTGAGCGAAGTTTCAGTCATGAATTAGAGGAGATGTGATTGAACTAGCTATCGGAGGGGGCGGGGCTGAGGGTACTTTAGTGGGACGTAGCACCGTAATGGGTTCCTTTGTTGTGGTTAATGGGAGGAAACAAGGACTGTGAAATAGTGAGTTCAGTGTTTTGTTTGTTTTGAGTAAATGTGTACATCTGTCTTTGCCAGACGGCTAATACCACAGCTAAAATAATGTGTAAAAAAAGTAATGTAATTGTATGTAAAAATAATGTGATATCTTTAATTGTAAGTCGCCCTGGATAAGGGCGTCTGCTAAGAAATGAATAATAATAATAATAATAATAATAATAATAATAATAATAATAATAATACGAATCCGGGAGCTGCCGCTTCAAGCCAGCAATAAGCCTGGACTTCACTGCACCTGTCAAACAAGCAAGCACCACTGTTTAAAGCACCACACCTGCACCTAGAGCGTGCACTGTCCGGAGACGTGTCTGTATCTGTGTTTCGTATTATTATTTCGGGACTGCAACCCCTTGGTTTATACGCTGGCAATACCCATAGTAGAGTAGAGCCAGCATTATTATTTAAATGGTCAAGGAGACCATTACAAGAAAAATAAAAGAAGTTGAACCGTGAACTTTGTGTTTGTTGTTGTCCGGAGCACCTGCATCACCCCTACACCTACGCACTGCAACCCACACGTTCACAAGGTCATACTATCTTACTATTAGTACTGTTAAGAAGTACTTACGACTTCCAATTCCATATTGTACTGGCTTGCATATATTGCTACACTGGGTGCAGTGGGGAAGACTCCGTAGAGAAATGCATAATTAGAAAGGCTAGTGCGGTTCACTAAACTGCTGTTCCTGTCCAGCAATTCAACCATTTCTCTGCAGATTAGTGGCATCACCAGCCTGTGAAGAAAGACACATCATCATTTTATGATAAGCACTGGTTTCAGCTAGGTGAAAACAATAAAAATAGAACAGTTATTCTAAAATTATATGTAAAAGTTTCGATAACTTGAACCAAGTTTAAAAAACTGAAGTGAAAGTCTGGTATTCCCAGCAAGCTTTCATTTGTTAATTTGATTGCTGTAATACAGTAGTTAAAAAAAAAAAAAAAAAAAAAAAAAACTACTGTCCAGAAATAATATAGCAAAACTGGACAAAAAGCCTTCTGTGTTAACCACCAGCTTTATAGGTTGTTCAAAATGTTTTGGTACTTTAAATTAAATGTGCTGCTATTAAACTTAATTTAAGTGTAACCAATCTATATGTAACATTTATATAACTGGTCATGTTTCTATGAAGACAGAAACATGGTCCTGTACAAAATAGATTATTTGAGACATCTATATGCAACCATATAGATCAGTTTTCTGTTGCTGACTAAACGCGATAACTTACAACCAGTATTCTTACAACTTAGCTGTGATGAGGAGGATAAGTGCCACAAACGTGGATTTTGTGAGTTTCCTGAGTTGTCCAACCATCGTAAGGCCGAGGTAGAACAAGGCAGATCCACCAAAGGAGTTAGCCAGACCATCCAGGAACTGCCCCATAACCGCTGGGATCTTCTGGCCAAGGATGAAGTGAGAGGCAATGCCAATGACGACCATGAAAACAATGGGATTTTTGAGAACTTGAAGTAACACCACTCCAACTATTTTCACTTTGTTCTGCTGGGGTTTTTTGTTTACTTTCCACTTTTGGATCTCGCAGAACACAAACCCAATTGGGTTTAGGATCATGAGAGACACTGGAGCCACCAGGTAAATGTACTGAAGGTAATCTGGATATGTGTTTTTATACAGAGCTTCAACTGAAAAACAAATGAAAAAAAAGGTTAATTAGATATTTTTTGGGGAACACAAAAAATGTTTGTAGGATACATAAACCAAAAAGTGACATGTATCAATTCCAAAGAGTCAATTTTTACTGGTCGGTACCTTAAAATCTCCAGGTTTTTTTTTTATTTCAATATAAAATAGTACTATGTAAAGCTTCATAGTTAAACCTTAATAAACGGTTCAATGCTGTCATTTTATGCTTCATCGTGGCCCCTTATCAACCACTTATAGTGTATTACTCTGACAAAGGCACAAGCTAAAACATTTGTTTACCCAACTTGGGAGTAGATCTGATCAACCAATAACCCACTTGGATAAGCAACAGCTGGATTGTTAAAGAGCGTTTACAATACCAGGGAATCCACCTAAAGTACACTGTATGGATAAACCACTTATTTTTAGAGGTAAACCTGGGATAACCACAGGTGTTTGATGCCTAGATAGAAGTCAACTATTTTGTTTTATATGAGCTGCAATGTAAACAAAGGTGATACTTGGGCTCAAAATTAACACCGGCCATGCGGCAAATGCCATGGGTGACCTTATCAAGTGCCGCAATGCCCCTCAAAATGCATGTCTCTTCACGGCCATTATGGCACCCTTTCCACATCAGCAACTAGAGACGCCAGCATTAGGAATTGTTTGGATCCAAACAATACCATGATTACATGGTTACGTTGCCCCAGTTCCATACACAACATTTATGAACGTGCTATGACGTCGGTCTGTAAAGGAAAAAAAAAAAAAGCTGGCATATCACGTTTTAAACAGAAGCGCAAGAGGGATGGTAGCAATCTGATTGAACAGAAATGCCTGTAAGTCCAGAGGTGCTGTATTAACACCAGCAGAATAGAATACAGTAACCCCAGGTTCATGCAGCAGTTATGATGGTGACCAAACATGTGTGAGTACACTAGCTTAAAATAAAACGTTACATTACCAGAACGAAAAACAAAACACATGTGCCATTAACAAAACGCACTCAGAACTTGAGAACATTATTATAATGAAGGGCTGAAATGCAACAAAAGGTCCATTTAAAAAAAAAAAGAAAAAAACAGAAGTGAAAAGGTTCTCTTTGTGAACTCAGATAAACCAATGTTGTCTTTTGCACTCAAATCGTAGGGTGACTAAATAAAGGTTTGAGTTAACACAAACAGTTTTTATCGTTTGTTGCATCTTTAGCAGTGCATCTATCCTAGAAATCGTTGGTTACAAAGATGCAGGCATGGTAATTTAAGAAAAACAGTACATGTAGTGCAAATTTAGAATCTGCAATTATTTTACCCCTGATTTTCTCCCAATTTGGAATGCCCAGTTATTATTATTTCTTCTTCACCGTGGCGAGTCCCCACACAGCTCAGGGACCCGAGGCTCAGTAGGTGTCCTCCGATCCCATGGGCCAGTCGGCGTCTTTTTACACCCAGGAACTCAAGAGAGGATGTCCGCAGGCTACCGGCCTCTGGAGGACAAAGACCAGCCCAGAAAATCTCTGCCCCCAGGCTCACTCGGCACCTGGCCTGTAGGGGTCGCCGCAGAGCGATGAAGAGAAACCGTCTAAGCCGGATCCCACCTCCCCAACCCCAAGAGCACCAAAGCCAATGCGCCGCCCCCACGGAATCCCCAGCGAGGACCGGCTGCCTCGCACAACCAGGATTCGAATTTGCGATCTCTGGTTGTATGACTCACCCTGCACGCCACACGGCAGTGCACTACGAGGAGCCATTGGGGACCCACCCTGTCTCTTTTAAACAAAGGATTTGGAGGAGCTCCGTAATAAAAGCTGAATTTCAAAACAATAATTGTGTGAATACAGTAATTGTTACAACTGTGTAAAATGGTATTTTAAAACAAGATTAATTTATCTGAATTTTTACATATCCGCCCTTACTCTGGTCCCACTGCAGTCGGATACGCGACGGATTACTGAAAACATATTACACTTTGGCCGTGACTTATGTTTAGTGGCCTTGGTGCCCTGTACATATGTATTGAACTGAAGGCCATTTTAGCCTTGACCTTTTTGTTACCAATTTAGAGCGCTGTAATTCTATCGATTTTGTTTAGTGTTTTATAACCAGTTAAAAGCATTTCAGCAGCAGGACAGGTTTGATGCCAGTTCATGATTTTCACAATTTCTTTTATGCATTCAGGATATAACATTGACTCCATCTGCACGGAAAAATAAGAACATCGTTCCACCAATTGGAATAGTTTTGGTAAAACTTTTCCAAAGTTCGGGCCTGTATAGGATCACTGTATGCTGTGAAACCCTTTATATTTCCTTCTAAACAATTAGAATGTAGTCCATCATAAAAAATAAAAAAAAAACATTTATATTACAATGTCTTTCTATATTTATGAAACAGGATAATGGTAAAACAGTTACCATAAACAAAGTTAATTTTGTTCAGCACTTCCCTGCTGAGCTTTTGCAATAATGCAGCTGTTCCTGAAAAGCAGAACTGACAGAAGTTTTCAACCACAGAAAGCTCCATGTAGTTAGTGATGTGAAATAACCACTAAGCTCAAAACTAGATTCTAGGGGTACCTGTAATTTTACTGTACAATTTAGTCAGTTGAGGATTACAACAAATACAGTATATATTTTTTTCAGGTAATGTTTGGAGTATATGAAACGTTTTAACAATAGAAAAATCTAATGATTTAAATAAAATAGTTTAAAACTAAGAATATAATATTGTAACCTACAGAATGAAACCTCAAAAGGCTTCATTGCATGCTGTGAACAGTTGCTACATCATTCTTGACAGTTCAGATAGGAAATAATCTACAGTACTACAGTATATTGGTCACAGTTGTCATAAAATGTTTGTAAGTCACCCTGGATAAGGGTGTCTTCTAATAAATAAATTAAAAAATAAATAAATAATAGTAAGTGCTGGGTCGAACATTAAATATCATAGTTTATAAGTTTGTACTTTGGAAAACATTAACAAAATAGGAGAGGGGATATAATTAAGCAGCTTGTGTAATCACTGTATTTAAGTCTCTTTTCTAAAAGAAAAGTCCTAGAAATGTACTTACCAATAGGGTATCCCAAAGCAAAGTCATTGCTTTGGGTAGCAAAAATGGAGTAGAGTCCTGCTTTGCTGAATCTGCTCTCAGGACTTGCAACCAACAGTGTCAAAACACAGACAATAATAAACACAGCAACTTTGGCAATGAGAATACTCCAAAGGAAAGACCAGACAACATTGGCAAAGTCAAGTAGCACCATGTTCTTGAAGAGCAAAGCTGGGAGTGCAAATTTTGAGACAAAGTTACCCAGACCTTTGGCCTGCGAGGATGTTATGATATTCGCTCTCCCAGCAATGTATCCACAAAGGATAATCCCAAAGCATTCCAAGAGAGCTGGGAAGAGATTGTCAATGGACATGGATGGATTCGGGTTCATTGTGGAATTATTTGACAGGTCCAGTCCATATCTGAAAGGATAAGAATCTGGCATGGTCACGGTCAAGGAGTTCTTAGTTTCAGTGAATCAAGGAGAAGTCTTCCTCTCCTGCTGGCATCAGTCAAAGACGGTCATTAAAGTCCTAGAACGAAATAATAATCATTAAAAAACAACATTTAAAAGACATTACATAGGTATAGCAGTTGATTTACATATGCTGTACAGACCTATCACGTTCAAGAACACTTTAGGCATTATATATGAAGGCTCTCTGTATCCTTCGTGGGAACATCCCATTTTAACACTGCTTGAAGCCATGAAACTCTGAGACAAGTTGGTATTTATTTCCCATATACAGTTACAATCATTACAATACATGAAATACCAAGTTAAGCCCTCATTCTTTTTTTTTTAACCATCATTCAAACAAAAAAAGAGTAGTCTTTCCGTTGTTGTGAAGATATTCTAGTTAGTAATTATTTTTCTTTTCAAAAACTAGTAAGCGGTAAAATGGTCTTGACAATTGCATGACTATGTTGAGTTTAAAAACAGTGGGTTTCAATTATAGCACTGTCACATTACCGGTACATTATTTCACAATGAAATTAAAGCCATTACAGATCTTTTATTTGTAATTCCAGTTTGTTATAGGAATGCATTGACATGCAAGAAAAATATTTTACTATAATTATTTCTTTGTCCTATTTCCAAACCTCAAGTTTCACTTCATATCACAGAATAAAATCCTGTCACATACAAACTCAGGGTTTTCAAAATAAGCCTACGAACAGCGCGATCTGCCACATAATTCTATATTTGAAGCAGCTACTTTAATAAAAAAAATTAAGATTATTTTGTGCCTTATCATTCAGTACATTTTTTGTTGTATTAGCATACTGTAAGGCAACATATAGTACATAATGGCTATACATATGCACCAAAAATAAATAAATAAATAAAGAATGTATTCCTTTTGTTGTGATATCGTAAAAATGTGGACCCAGGTGCTTGTCAGAGATATTGGGGGTTAATGTTTACAGGCTATATGCCTTTAAGAATAAAGCCATGATGGGATATCAGCTGAGCCCTTGTCAGCTGAATTACAAATGGAGAGGTGCTGTATTAACAGCAGAATGCGTAACCCCAGTTTCAGGCAACAGTTGTGATGGTAACCAAATGAATGCGAGTACTATTGTGAAAAAAAAAAGAAGCTTAAAACGAACAGTTGCATTTAAGACATTTAATGCAGTAAAAATCTCAATAATTTAACAAAAAAGGAAGTGAAAAGGTCAAGCCTATCTTTCGCCAGTCAAATAAAGTTTTGAGTCCCACCAACAGATTTTTTTCGTCTATTGCATCTTCTTTAGCAGCCTCAACATTTATCGTCAGCAGTTTAAGGATGATTTAATTGCAGATTCGGTAAGTAGGTGATGAGCTGATAATATCTCTTCAGCCAAAGAAGCAGGCACGGTAATTTAAGACGTTACCATAACGAACAAAAAGTTATGCAGCGTGAGTTTTGTACTAAAGCAGGGTCAGCTGTTGCAGGGAAAAAGTTTATTTCTCAAGCTGAACAGAAAGGTGAAAACAGAATGCATAGAAGCACTTGACTGGAATTAGGAAGTGTACTGCTGAGAAGAAAACAAATAAAATAGAAAAATAACACTATTTAGGGAATTAAATTAAATGTACTGCAGTGTCAGATTGTGCTAATGAAAATATCTAAAATGTGACCAAGTGCTTGCTGTGGTGTACTTAATATCAAAAGTAGAAGAACGAACTCACAATTAAATTTGTTTTACCTGAAAAATAAACGGTAACATGTAATCATAAGAGCTGTCTCTGTGTTACATGCTGTCAGATCAGGACGTCACTGACACTGAGCATGCAAGCTGCAGAATGCTGTTTTTTTTATGGATTTCATTATGAAATTTAGTCGAGGGAGCCATTTTCATAGGCGAGCTATGTAAAATAGTCAAGAGGGCCTGTATTTCATGGGGACCAATTTTCGTGACAACGTCTACCATCCGTTCTCTCAACCAATAGAGAACCCGAGAGAGAATTTCAAACATTATTCAGAGAGATGCCGGTATATGACGGCGAGAGATATTTTAGAATGACAGATGAAAAGTTTGACAATCTGCTAAGGCTGTATGCCTTTCCAAAAAAGACGCACGTCGCAAGATTGTACATTCCGTAATTCCGATTTTTCGCACATGGTCAGAGAACCTCAACCCAGACCAAAAACTATGTCCGAGTCTAAAGTACTGTATGTACTGTAAGTTTTGTACTCTAAAGTAACATTTAAACTAGTCAGTAGTCAAAAGCAACAGTCTTTATATTATTGGTTTTGGAGTACTATTTAAAAGCTCTTGTGTACGTTGATGTAGCTAAAACTACATTATTAAGTGAATTCCTGTTTGTTTGCCGCACCTCGTCCGTAAAGTACTAAAAATTACCGTGCAAAATCGTAGCTAACTTCAATCCATACTTGTACATCTGCTACCGGTATCTTTTGTTAACAAAGCAAGCCTTAACCACGTTGACAGGTTCAATGCATTCACCATACAAACGTTAGAGCTTTGCATATGAGTCACTATGAAGATAAGGAATAGAACATTTGTTCCAGGAAAATAAATACACATTGAGTGCCAGCAAACTAAGACAGCCATTAGTTCCTTCGATCAGACATTTCTAACCAATTTTAACTCCTGAATGGTGTTCTAGCAGACTGCTTTAATCTCAGCTGTCCATCTACAGTACAATATAATAATAATAATAATAATAATAATAATAATAATAATAATAATAATAATAATAATTTTATAAAGCGCCTTTCATGACAAGTCATCACAAAGCGCTGTACATAAGAACACAAAATCAAAATAAACAATAAAAAAAATATTAAAACATTAAACCTAAAAAAAGAAGCCAGTTTAAACAGAGAAGTTTTAAGGCGAGATTTAAAAACACTCAAAGATTCAGAGTCCCTAATTTCTTTGGGAAGGGCATTCTACAACCTAGGGTCATAGAGACAGAAGGCCCGATCACCCACAGTTCATAATCTGGTCGTGAGAACACATAAGAGTCCAACATCAGTGGACCACAAATTGCGTCTAGGGGTATAAATAGACAAAAGGTCAGTTCTGTAAGGGGGAAACACACCCTTCAAAGCCTTAAAAGTCAATAGCAAGATTTTAAAATCAATGCAAAATTTAACAGGAAGCCAATGTAAGCATTTCATAACAGGGGTAATATGTTCACCAGATAGAGACATAGTCAATACCCTGGCTGCTGAGTTTTGAACACACTGCAGTTTGTTTAGGGTGTTCTTGGAAATCCCAGCAAGCAGGGCATTGCAGTAGCCAAGTCTGGACAAGACACGGGCATGAAGCAGTTACTCCGCAGCAGGCATAGAGAGAACAGGGCGTAGCCAGGTGATATTCCTAAAATGAAAAAAGGACATCTTGGCGATATTCTGTACAATATCAAGGACATGTGCACCCAGATTAACAAACCATCATCCATACTTTTAACCAACCAATCATTAGATATTCAGAATATATCTGTAATAATTTTATATTTCTTTCTACTATTTAATTAACAAACACCATGTTTTTACATCAATATATTCAATGGCAAATTCACCTTTTTATACAGCATAATAACTTCAGCAGTGTCCAAATTCAACCTACTTAAATTGTTATCTTCCTAAATGTTAAGCTGTCTGTCTACAATACATTGTGTTCTCTCCATGTATCATTACAGTAGCACAGTGGTTAATGCAGGACTGTTTTTTTTTATGCAAGTTGCAATTTTTGTTTTGTTGCAAAACTCACTTGTATAATGCCTACAGTGGAAAAGTGGAAAAGGGAGGTTCCTCATTTTGTGTTATCAGTGTTCTTCTGCAACGCTGTACAAGGTCGATAATAAGGATTATTATTATTATTTATTTATTTATTTTTTTGTTAAAGATGATCCCTGTTCTCAACAATATTGTAACCAGTATTTAAAATCGATTTTTAACTACCAGTTTTTAAAAATCTTTAAATGTACTAGTACCCTAATTTAATATCAATGCACGTATCAAATATAAACCTGCGGTATTCAACCAGAACTGGCCATGAAAACTACAGTCAAACATCAGGCTGAGGTACGCTACATAAAAAGATAGCCAAGACCACTGTTCTATTTATTTTAATGTAATGCCCTGGCGAATTTTAGTATCAAATGTATAAACGTCAGTAATATAACATATTCATGTTGGGCTATAATACAGAGATTTAACTTATTTATTTATTTATTTATTTGCGTATTGATAAAAAGCTGGTCGTACATATTTGTACACTTGCAGGATCCGGCCGGCAATACCAGATTAAAAACACTCATTAAATGAGTAAAAAAAATTTTTTTTAAAAATCCCTGGCCAAAGACATTACACAGACTACAGCTGATATTACATATAGCATTTTTTAAATCTAACATTCGTTTGTCCGGGTAAAGTCAGCATTTATTATACTAACCTTTTGTCGCCTGACGTTGCATACAGCTGGACCCATTCCACTCACAACCACTACTGTTCACATTGTTTTCAAATTGTATCAGAAATGTTTTTACACTAGGCCCGACCCGCAGGCATGACTGACAATCTACGCTTCCAATCGTCGCGTAGATGATTATGCCATGTGGTGCAAAGTCACCAAATCAGAGGAAGGGTAGGTGGGTCAACGTGAATTCAAGACAGGAAACAGCAAGATGTGCGCAGAAGAGCGCTCTCACATGGCTGTTTCATGTACTATTGTCAAATCGGAACATGAGGAAGAAATTATAACTTCAGCTAGGCACTGTTGTATTTGCTTCCACATTATGTTAATCATACTTACAAAATTATTTAAGATGCATTATCGTGCTGTAGCAATAATAATCTGTTTTGTGTAACGACCAGCAGCTTAGCAGGTTTTTGGATACATGCTTAATTGCCTTATTTTACACAGACTTGTAGTTATTTTATTATTTATTGTTATTATTTATTTATTTATTTATTTTTGTGGTGTGTTCACAGTGATGTTAAGCAAATAAACACAATCTAACAATTGTTTAATTCAGTTGTTAATTGAGAGGCTGTGTGGTCCAGTGGTTAAAGAAAAGGGCTTGTAACTGGCCGATCCCCGGTTCAAATCCCACCTTAGCCACTGACTTATTGTGTGACCCTGAGCAAGTCACTTAACCTCCTTGTGCTTTGTCTTTCGGATGAGACATAAGTGACTCTGCAGCTGATGCATAGTTCACACACCCTAGTCTCTATAAGTTGCCTTGGATAAAGGTATCTGCTAAATAAACAAATAATAATAATAATAGTTGTGTGCAAACAAAAGGGTGTTTTTATCATTTTTTTAAATGAGACCCAGTCAGATAAAATGTAAAACTTGAAGCATAATTACCTGGACTGCAGTTTTAAAAACTTGGATTTACTTTGGGTGGTTTTTGGCTCTCACCATGGCAGACTGTTGCTAATTTAAAACCAGTAACATAAAAAAACAAAAACAAACAGACTTAAGGCAAGTGGCGAGCTGCATAAAACACCTCAAGTTAAATTTCCCAATAGTGTTCCCCTTAAGTGTTCCTTGAGTTTAAGGGTGTTGCAGAAAGCAGATTAACATATACCCTAGTCAATACCCTAGTGTGGCAGAAAGACAATGATTCTTGGTGGTAAATCTCCCTCCCGACCTGTGAGGGCGCTAAGTAACGGGAACAGAGTACCCTGGACTACTTGGCCTGACATTTCATTCCGAGGGTTAAAAGGAAGTTGTCATTTAGAAAAGGGGCGGAGCTTCAGTACACTAACTCATCAACCCGGAAGGGAAATGATGTGGCAGCCGCGGATTGGAGGAGTGGCTGCAATCGTTTGCCAAGGGGTCATGAGTGATGGTAGAAGTAGGGGTCGAAGCGATGTAATCTGTTCCTTCGTTTTGGTTCATGGTAAATTACCTGTATTGTGAATATACATATTGTGAGTGTTTGTTTGTTTTTGTCTAATTGTTGGTTGTTATTATTAGACAGCTAACATGTTCCGGAGCTGTCACCAGAGGCCAGCACAAACCCGGAACAGCACTGCACTCGTATCACTATAAACTGTGTTTGTACCACAATCACTAATTCACGCACTAACGGACTTGGGTATGTGTTTTGTGTTTAATGTGGGGATACAATAAATGGGACTATTATTTTGCGACCAACCCGGGGATTATAAAGTAAGTTATACATGCCACTGTATTACTTACCAGCTTTATTGTTTATTGTTTGTTTTGCAGTCAGGCACTGGACACAAACAAAATAAAACAAACATTTGCACCTGGATTATAATTGTCTGTCTGTTCTGTGATCACCTGCACCTGCACACTATTAACCACTTTGTCACACCTAGTTAAGGGAAAATGCCTTAAGTGCAATACTTAAACTCAGTACTTGCAGTGTTTTATGCAACCAGCCTCAGTACTTTGCATCATGTTAAACATGACTTTACTGATGAGTAAACAGTTACTTTAACCGAGTGCAAAAAGTAAATATAAATGCCTACCAAGTCATACTACTGCAAAGAAATGTAATTTATGTGTAGTTCTGCCAATGGTAAATTTAGTTACAGTATGAAACTGTTTTAACTACAAAAGGACAACAAGTAGGGCAATGATGTTCTTTAGTTTCAAAGCCTACATTGCATGCAATGAAGAAATTATTTTCAACTGAAGTTCATACTAGTCTAAGGGGCTCAGAGAATTAAATACATGAATACACACTGTACAAAGTCTGTGTTAATGTATGTGCCCATTTCTGAAAGGTTTCACATTGATACAGTGGAATTACCTTTTTATGGGAATGCTGACATGTGTACTGTATTTGCATGTATTTTTAAAGTGTGTGTATGTTCTGCATACTGCTTTTGAATAGGTACAGTACGGTCTCAATCACTAATTATGCAACCCTCAGATTTGCATCTTTTTAAGGTGTTTCACTATTGTTTATGTAAACCTTTTAAATACCTTCCAATTACAGACCCATGAAAATCCCACAAAATATTCAGAACACTGTAAAAAATACAAATAAAAAAGGGTGACACCAACTTTTTTTTTTACTCCAAAACATAATGTTTTGTGCATTTTATGTCTATGGAAAATGTCGAAATTCATGTTTCATTTACTATTATGTTTATTATTATTTTATTCAAAACATTCTTTCAACTCACAAACACATACAAATGCCACAAACTAACAAACTCAAAACTGTAGCAGATCACAAATCTCTTCCTATTAGTTTTTTTACACACTTTTTAAAAACTCTTTATTTAAAATTTGGAAAACATTTTGCACAGGTTTAAAGAAAAAAAATGCATTTTAAAAAATCACTTTCATTGTCAGAGATGCTGGTTTCCATGATATTAGTCCACAAAAGGTCCTATTTTAATTATGTAAATTTCAGCAGTGTTAACTGTTGATCTGCCCCTGATGAACTATTTTTGGTCCAATCCATGCTCAGTACTAAGTACTGTACACAAAAGACATGTGATCTTTCTTTCTATTTTAATAAACTGACTCCATCTTTAAAACAGTTCTAAACCAGAAGTCACTATGGCTTTCATCCTCAATACAATAAAACCTACATTCTACAAAACAATCTCTGTCAATAACATCACATGGCTTTGGACAACATTTGTCTTCATTTTTTTTAAATCAAGCTTACAGTTCATTAAACCTTTTTTCAACCGTTCTAGAGAAAATTAAAAGTAATTCTTTTTGTTTACTGTTAAACCCGAGAATGTTTGTAAACACTCACTAAAACTTTCTTAAAACAGTCCTTCAAGTTTTATGAAAATAACCATATTTCACAAAACTCCCTAATGCTTAAAATACTTGTCAATCAATTACAGACATGGACTAATGTTAAAAAATAGCAATTGCACAAGCATTTTGTTTACGGTTCAGACAGTTAAAACTAATTTTTTTTGCTTCAAATCTTTCCTCTGAAATAAGACATTTTCAAGAAAAACATGTAGATTTGCATAGTTAAAGCACTGTAACACTGTGAGTACAACACCAATATAAACCATTATTCTTTTAAGGCTAAAAATACTCTTTACAACAAATGATGCTAATGACTAACCCCAGATATATAACCCAATACAATTTATTATTTTCCAGAATATTTTTTCCAGAATATTCTTTTTTTTCATATAAAACCCATAAAAATAAAATGTGGGATCTGTAAGATAACAATCTAATTGCATTTTTTTTTGCAGAGTTTACTTAATGTAAAAAACACAAATGACTTCATCAGTCTGTGCTTTGATAAGAATACATACAGATATTGAGTTTTTTAAAACCTTACTATTGTTTTATTTTGTTTGCTACAGCAGTCTTGAGCAATTAAAAAAAATACAAATATGAATTAAAAATTGGTCCTTATGTTTGCTATTTGAACCCAATAGACAACTAGCATTGCTAATTCAAATGGCTTGTAGTAATGCATGTCAAATGTATTATTTATAAAACGCATATTCAGAAACGTGTCTGTACTTCTATAGTTTTGTAAACACAGTTAGTTTTGTAAGGCACCTTTATTAGCAAAAGACATCACTAGTTAACTTCACTGAAGCCCCGATGCTACAAGACTTATCAGACACTGAACAAAGCCAACAGAAAAAAAGCACAAGAGAAATGACCATGAACACAACCCCATAAAGAAATAAAAGGGCTCCAGATGGAAGGAGTGGTGATCCTGTGCAGACACCCAGATCACCTTGGAATAGGGGGGAGTGGTGGAGCACCTCTTTCTCTTCCTACTGAGCCTATACAAATAAATCAAAATGAGTTCAATTAGTAGCGTCAATAGGGTGAAGAAAGAGTGTAACATTTTGACAAGCCAACAAGGGGAAGGATGGAGAATTACCTCTGCTTTCATTTCTTCCCAGTTTGCTGGGGTAGACCTTCTGAGCTGGTATATATGGGTCAGGTGGTGGCAACTCTGAAATAGGATGGAAAGAGAATCTACCTTCCCACTCATCTGCCAAACAAAAAGACATGAGCTGTTTAATTATTCTCACAATGACATGGCCCTAAATGTACAGATGTAAGACAGAAGCTTAACACTAACCAATACAATTTGATAGCCAAAACCTATTTACGTGAAGCCCCTGTGATAAGAATTTACCCTTACAAAGGTTTACCACTATAAATGGATGAACATACTGTACCATGTGTTTACCATGTCATACCTTGCTAACCTGTGCTTTACCATGAGTTCACAAAGAAAAAAAAAACATGTGAATATCTGACAACTCATATTAGCCTTAATTTGAATAATGATCTTTATGAAAAGAAAAGTGTTGCCAAGGGATTGATAGTGATCAGTGATAATACCTAACATTAACAATAATTACACTCAGCCATTCCTATTTTAAATATAAATTCTAAGACGGATGAAGGTATTACTGTAGCTAATATGTTTGTCTTCTAATTTTATCATAAAAAATGAATGTACCTTCAAGCATGCCATATGGGAGAGTCTTGGAAGCCGTTTCTCATTGGTGGTGGAGGCGGAAGTGGAGCTCCAGCACCAGGTCTGTCAGGAGGGAGTGGGGGTCTCCCCCCGCCCCTGTGGGGCTCGGCTCCAGGCCGGTTGGGTGGAGGTGGTGGAGGGGATGACCTCACGCTGCCTCCATTCCTACCGATGGGAGGTGGAGGGGGGAGGGGCCCTGCAGGGAATAGAGAAGAGTTAGGAAAGGTATTGACAAGAGCTGCCATCTTAGTCTTCTTGGTAATTTTCTTAGACTAACTAGGGTTATAGTTGCTCCTGCAACTAAGAAAGCCATGATGACTGAAAGCATGACAAGCCTGTCGATAATGATTTGAACAAAGTTTATTTATTTAAGTGGCTTCTTCATTGAACCTGGATTTCTCGCAAAGTACAGTATAAAAGGATGTCACTGCTTTCATGTACCTAATTTTTTTTGGGTCAAAACAAAGTTCCTCAGTAAACATCATTAGCTGTGAGAATTTCTCAAAGTGTAGTTTAGTTATCAAAGCACTATGAATAAAGGCAGTTAGATATTAGATATAGTAAAAAAAGTAAATGAAGTAAAAAAAAAACTGAAATGAAGTGGACCTGATTTCTCTTGGCTCACCTGATCGGCCAGGAGGTTCTCTGAAGGGGGGTGGTGGTCTCTCATTGGGAGGGGGGGGCGGATCGCCAGACATCGGTGGTGGAGGAGCTGGAGCATGAGAGTTCAGAGACAGATTCCTCTGGGGGAGCCGGGAGTTTCTTCATCACCGGGGGGGGTGGGAGGGAGGGCAGGTGGACCTGGTCTGCTTGGGGGAGGAGGAGGAGGAGCCCCACTTGCGACTGAAGGCCGAGGCACAGCGGGAACTGGAGGCTTATTGTTCTGAGAGGGAAGGGCTGGGGGCCCGTCTCTCTGCAGGGAGGACCTGCCTCCTGTCGGAAGGGGTGGGGGCCTGTCCTCCATAGGCCTGCCTGGTGTAGGAGGGAGTGGAGGCCGGCCCGAGCTGGGGACTGGAGGGCTGGAATGGGAAGGCTGACGAGAGAAGGGGGAGCTTCCTGGTAATGGTGGGCCCTGATTCCTGCCACCGAAGGAGGGTGGAGACGGAGCAGGGCTGGGGTTGAACGGCCTGCCTCCTCCTGGCACTGGTGGAGGGCCTCTGTTCTGCATACCGGATGGTGTGGGCGTGGCGTGTGGGCACAGGAGGGCCCCCTCCACTCTCTGGCCTGGGGGTGTCATCCTGGCTCTAGGAAAGTCTGGAGCACTGCTTCTCGGGACAGGAGGTGTTCCAGAAAATCTGGGTGGGGGGGCAGAGCTACCACTTGTTGGTCGTCCTCCAGGGGGCAGTATTGGAGCTCTGCTCCCTCCAGAATCTATAGAGAAAAAGAAACGCACACACTTTAAAAATGATACCTCACTCTACACCAATTACTTAATGCTCTCTTTCAGTCCATGTAGTTGTGCTGTTTTAGGACACACATGTCTCCCACTAGCCTGTTTTGGCTTGTGAGGCTCTAATAAACTGTTATAATGCGTGTAATTCAGTTATTCAATGTCTTTCTCAGAGCCTCACCCATTGTCTGCTGTGCAAGCAGTCAGTGGACTTATGTCCGGTTACTACTAAACATCATGTGAGCACATATTCAGGTTTTCTGGTTTTCTGATTATAATTTAGCAACCACATTAAAAGAGGTAAATGTCAAGGTCACTAACATATTTTCTCTAAGGTGTTTACATAGCAGTGCAAACATAAAGTACAGTAATCCGTCGCATATCAAACTGCGATGGGACCGGAGTAAGGGCGGATATGTAAAAAGATGGATACATGAATCCTGTTTTAAATACCACTATGCACCGCTGTAACAATTACTATATTCACACAATTATTGTTTTGAGATTCAGCTTTTATTAGGGAGCTCCCTTAAATCCCTTGTTTAGAAAGATACATGGTATTTATGCTTATGACAGGGTTGCCATGTGGGTGCGTGCATTCACTGCTGAGTGACAGGCAGGAGATCGAGACAGAGGATGAAGTTGATACGCCCCGCAGGCGAACAGGATTTATTTACATGTCAAGTCAACACACTGAACAGCTCATGTGACACTGTCAGCGCACGGAGCACATACAACACAGTGTACGAAAACTTTGGTGGGATCTACAATATCTGAACTAATCTTCTCTGTTCAATAATAAACTAACGTTGCTGAAGAGGTTGTTCATGGCGGATAAACAGTTAGGGAGGATATGTGACGGGCGGATATGTGACGGGCGGATATGCAACGGATTACTGTATTTAAATTGACTAAAGTATTACATTTTCTCAGCCTTACTTTCTCTGCTCCCTGCAGATCTCAGCTTTGGCATCCCTCCCTGGAAGAGTCCACCTAATCCACCTCCTCCTCCTCCACCTCCTCCACCTCCTCCCCCACCACCACCTCCACCTCCTCCACCTCCACCTCCACCTCCTCCACCGCCTGACCCTTTGGGCTCTGCAGAACAAGAAGACTGATCACGAATGTGTAGAAACATCATTGCAGGATTTTAAACACTTGAGTACAGCTTTTGTTTCATACAACACATTATAACCAACCCCCTTTGTATTTTAATATTATAGTTTACTAAATTATAGATGATTACTATGTTGTTTTTGGTAATAGATTCATAGGTTTTCATTTGAAAAGTCTCAGAAATGGAATGAGCTTCTGGACTTACTATCAATCAATGGGTTACTTCTGTCATTTGTTACAGCTTTCTTCAACTTCGCTCCTTTTGAAATATCTGTCAAAAGAGCATTTCTTCCTTGCTGTTGTGATTTGTTCAGAGCAGGTTTCTGTGTACTGGCCTAGAATAAAATAAAAGTGTTCTTAGTATGAATACAGACATATTACATAAGGTGTTACATAATGATAATACAAAAAACAATGTCTGCATTCTAAGGTTAATTCCCAACCTGAACTGTTGTAGTTCATCTTCAAAAATAATTATATTAAAGCAGAAGAACCCCCCAACAATGGTACAGGTAATGATTCCGTTATCAATGGGTACATTCCTTAATAGACATTAACAAAATTTTAAAAAAATCAATGGAGGGTTTATAGAGGAATATTTGCATTGTGACAGACTGCTAGTTGTGATTATTATCAGTATTAACTTTATGGTTGTCTGTGTACGTTTTATCTTTGCCTAGCACAAGGTGGCAGTGCTGGGAAGCAGTGTTGTGTAAAAGAGTCAAGGAAAGGAAAGGAGCCCCAGTCCGGCTCTGCCTTGCCATCACCGTCCTGTCATAACTATTTGCAAGCCAGGCTATTCAACTCTGTCTCTCCCACCAGGTGTCGCTGTGGTGCAAATCTACTTGACAGACAGGTGAAACTGACTACTGTGGCACTAGGTTACAGTTTTAATACAAGATATTGGTTTACATAATGCATGACAGAACTACTTTTTTTGTATGCTCCATGCAGTTAGCTATTGATTGTTTACAATCAAAATGTATTTATTTATTGATGAACTCAATGATCACTGGATAGTGACAATGCACTTGCTGCCATAATACAATAACATTTGTCATTTGTTTCAGCCAGGTTTAGATACTAATCTCACTTATTGTGGTCATTGTCAGGAAGGCTGTGGCTGCAATTGTAATAACACTAACAGCTGGAAGGCAAAAACGATTTTAGCATCTACTTTTTGCAAAATTAAATACTGGTACAGGTGCAGCTGTAACAGTCTTGTATGTGAAGCTATTGTGTTATTTTACATTTGCAATGAAAGAGAGGTTAATGTCGATAAACGTGGAACATTTACCTACATTAATCCGTCGTTCATTGCATTGCCACAGAGGCAAGCTGTTTTTATGTTGGGATCGTGAAACTTACCTGTGAGAATGTGGGAGGTGGGGGGGCGGCAGGTGGGGGAGGGGCTGGAGGTGGTGGAGCGGGCATCTTCTCTTTTTAATTTTCCTTCTTGTGCTTCTTACTCCTGCTAGAGAAGAGGCAATTGAGATGCTTCAGTAAAACAAAAATGTCATCCCTTCTAGATTTATGCCACCTAATGAAAATAAAAATGTCTGATTTCTGGCATTTTTCTTTTTTTTATGATTTTCAAAACTAAGTATAATTACAAATTTAAATGTTCAGTTTTGCTCAGCTAAGTTGTTGTTTAGGTTAAGTAATAAATAAGAACATACAATCATTTCCTTTACTTAAAAGATTAAGTTCCCCACACAGTTCTGAAAACACTGTTTGTTACACAGTACCTAGCACCTCTTATGTGGTGCAGAGGCATTTTTTTTTTTTTTTTTTAAGCACTGTGTTTTATAGCTATGCAAGGGATGTGCTTGTGGTTCAGCTGATCAGGGGAACTGAGATAAATTCTGATAAAAGAACAGCACAATTTACAAAGCCATTGTTCTAAATATCTGGTGATTGCCATGAATAGTTTATTCTATTTCGTCCTTAAGAATAGTTAACTTAGCTTGAAAGTCACACAATTACAAAAAAACAAGCATTGTGTTTACGATAGTTAAAGTGTGTGCATAAACCAAAAGCTTTTTAAAACTAACTGCGTTAGATTTGACTATGAAGTAGTCACGGTAAGTATAAACTGAATCGTTGCGTTAGTTTTGCATGTCAAAAAGAGAACAAGTTAGCCTGGTTAAACTTAGGCCTTTGACTTCCTGTTAAACTGGTCAACAGGAAGATCAGAGCTTCAAGCAAACCCACAGCCATCCTGCCACTTCAGTATTTCTGTTTTACAAAGCAGCTGTTAGAACGAAACACTATTGATTCCAAACTTAACAGATCATTACAATGGAAGTGTGCTGTAAATCAATCACCAGTCACTTTGCTAGACCCCATACAAACCGTGTTTCTCTAATAAATATATGAAACCCATTCACAGAGGCACAATGGGTCATGTTTATCAAGGTCTTCAAACCAAAGTAGAATTTGCAGCCCTTTTCGTGAAAGTCAAGTAAAACTGGTAATGTTACTTAACACAACCTTCAGAAAAAGCACCAAGTGTCTCTCAGGTGCATGCACCTAATATCAAAACTGCTGGTGAAGATGCATGCTGAAATCTTCAGAAACCTAGAAGACATTATGTTCTGTGTATGTTCTTATTTAAAACTGTGCTAAGGTAAGCAGTGCCATAGTTTCATTTGGCCAGTTTAATAAATTACTTGAAACTTCTTCTTGAAGACTCCTATACTATTTCAAAGTCCCTGTTCGCTTGTGTGTAGATGCATCATCAACTTATGATACTACTTTTCCAGCAGGCTTGACTTGCTCAACCCTGACTCTGTTTTTACGATGATCGTCATAGAGAGCTGGTCCTAATGGAGGGAGACCTCCACAGGAACAGGCTAGGATTGGTCTGAATGGTGAGCTGTTACCAGCTTTCTGTTGCTAGCAGCCACCTTACTATTTCCTGTCTTCAATTTTGTCTTGCCCAGTGACTCATTCCGTGCCTTGTTTTCAGCAATAACAGACTCCTTTTATTGAAATGGATTTTAATATTTTACAAATTGTAATTATAATGGAAACACTGTTTTATTTCAATCAAGCCGTTCTTGATTCTTGATTCTTAAAGAGTAAGTAGTGGGGTTCCAAAAAATATAGCGTTACACATCACCATGTGTTGCTACAACTGTTTAAATAACATACCTGTCATTTTTCTTTTCATTGTTAACATCCTGATAACTTTAAAGTCGGTTTCAAATCTGTTTTGAAAATGTCCGCTGTAGTGGACTGATAGTGTAAGGATTATTACCCACATTGTCAAACAGGTAACACAGCAATAACGATCCATGATGTGGTGCGGAACAGAGCCCTTGTTATGTTTTTTTTTTTTTTTTAAATCGCGCTTCCTGCATTGAACCCGATCCTGTGGACCTGTGTCTTTTGGTTTTCATTCCAACTGAGTTCTCAATCACTTAACTAAACCCTTAATTGAACTAATAATTTGCTTAATTAGACCTTTTTAATTGTTTTCAGCAATAAACAGTCTTATACAGTTGCTGAGTTCAATTTACTTATAAAATGTTACAGCTAACTTGAAATCTGCAACTGTTTAAGAGCTGAAAACAAGTAAAAAGGTCTAATTAAACAAATTATCATTTCAATAAAGGGTCTAGTTAAGTAATTGAGAGCTCAGTTGGAATGAAAACAAGCAGACAGAGGGGGTCCCCAAGAGCGACTTTGAGAAACCTTGATTTAGAAGACAGATCTCAAACCCCAGTGCACTAGAGTAGCCATTTTGAAAAAAAAAACTTTGAAACAGACTTAAAAAGTTTGTCAGGATGTTAACAATGAAAAGAAAAATGACAGGTACAATATTTCAACAGATGGGGACATGTAACGCTGTATTTTTAGGAAGCCCGCTACTTACTCTTTAACTCCCTGCTACATTGAACAATTTGGGAAGAGTATGTAGACTGAAACTTGGCTTTTATGTCTTGAGCCAAATTAGAGCATTGTGGTTAGAGCACACTAGGTGGGAGACTACCTACTGTATTTTATTTGAAAACACATAGACATTTAAATGCCAGACCCTACCATTTACAATACACATACATAACATATTTAAATTGCACTATAACTCTGATACCCATTTAATAAATACCAAACTTAGTCATTACAGATTTCCTAAATGCTGACTAGGTTTGCAGAGATATTCATGTACTGCATAATCCTTCACATTATTTTGACTGTGACGCGGTTTCTTTCCACTACAGAACGATAAAGCAAAATTCTGCTAGTAGACAGAGCGATTAGTGTATGTTAATATTAATGCCTCCCTGTGACAGAAATACAATGAATCTTGGTTGTAAATCTCCCTCCCGACCTGTGAGGGCGCTAAGCAGCGAGATGGGCTGGTCTGACAGTTCTTTCCCAGGGTTCAAGGGAAGTGAGCCAGCCTGGAAGGGGGCAAGACTCTGTTGCAATAACGCATTGACCCGGAAGGGAAACTTGGAGAGGTGGTTGCACTCGTTTACCAAGGGGTCATGTGTGACAGCATAAAAGGGGACGGAGAATCGTAATCTGTTCCTTCATTTTGGGTATTTGTATTGAGACCGGAAGGACCCGTATTATCGTATCGTGAGTGTTTTGTTTGTCTAAACTGTTGCTTGTTTGTTTGTTAGACGGCTAAACACTGCACTAAATCACACTGTATTGTATATTCACCACTAGCACTACTGCACTCACTATAGGACTGGTGACCGTGTCTATTTTTGTGTGTCATTATTTGGCCTTGTGCATTATTTATACAGAGCCGTACCAAGCATCGGATACTGCCTGTATTTCATTATATATTTCATTTTTTTTCTTTTTTTAACCGTGTACCTGGGACTATTGACAGTGATATTGCACATTTTCTGACATCAAAACTCAATAAATCATAGTGAGACTAATCCTTCTTTTTAAAATAATAAATGTGTTTATTCTTTGATTACATTGTTCCTCTTTCAAATCCACTCTGTTACTCTTTCCAAAATATATTTCAGCACATTTTGAAAAGATAGCAAACAACGAAAAAAACAAACAAACAAAAAAAAACTTAGCTGTGATCTTTTGAAACTGCATGTTTCTGGCTTGCCGTCTGTGAAAAGGTATGTTTGAAACCATGACTGCTTCACCTCTCTGTGACTAGTATCACGGTTATATTTTAGTTTTTTGTACATGGGTGACTGGCATTTCTAGGGCTACAGTTTTCGGAACATGATTCTGGTAATTTGTTTGTACAATTTTCTTCATATAACATTTTTTTCTGTTTGGATGCAATGTTTTTTTTTTTTTTTTTTTTTACAAGCAGCGCCGTCCGCTGACTGTTTCTAATTAGAGCCTCTATCTTCCCGCCAAAAACAGTTAAAGGGCTTTCATTGGGCAAAATGAAATCAAACTAAACAGTCTGTAATGATTCATCTACCAGCACACGTTGAATGTGCTGACAGTCTTAAGACCGCCGCACATGGCCCGACTCAAGACGGTGTTACATAGAATTCACTATTGTACTACTGTATTGTATTGTACTACATGCAATCAAGTGGTCTGGCGATTCGTCTTCCGCACTTTCATCAAGGTTTGTTTTGGCCGAATCCCAAAGTGAACACTTTTTTCTAAGGTTAAGGTTAGTTTAAGGGTGAGGGTTTGGTTATATTCATTTGGTGTGCGTGTCCTTAAAATCTAGTCCTCAAAAGCTAATTCAATCAGTTATCAGTGCTGTCATCTTTATTGACCGTGTGTGTGATCTTGTATTTGTTCTTCAAATTTTGGCAAAAGGTTTGAAATATTAAAAAAGTAAAGACATTTTTTTTCACCAGGAAACAGTAAAAGCAAAATGTGTGCGAAAATGTAACTGTCGGAGCCGGCTAGTTTCACAGCCCTCATTATCAGTAAATGTGGTCTACTTTACCTAAATTAACATTAGGTAGTCCAAGACTAGTGCTATTTAGGATTCGTGAAATTAGCTGAGAAAGTTTAATATAAACTTTGTCAAAGACCAGAAAGTCCTTGCTTGTAAAACTAAAATAAATAATGCAATTTAATACCACAACTCGGATGAAAAACCCACACAGGATATATTTTGGAATCCAAGCTACATCACCTATAATAAATAATGACCTCATACAAGCCTGAATAAACTATGCCTGATCTATAAAAGGGGCCAAAATAATTCACATGTGTGTGTCTGAAAACAGCTCTATACAGTAGAAAAGAATGTGTCCATTGCTGCCTCGCAGACTCCTTTCAAGCAGCAGCATTCACACACAAAATGGCAAACCATGCCAATAAAAACTACTTCCTTTTTTTTTACATTTACATTTTGACTTAACACTGAAAAATATGAAAAATGAATATTTTAAAAGCACCACCTCTGTGGTTATCTCAAGATTATATCAACATATAAATCAAAACCTAAGGGGACAAAAACATTTAAAGGGCACACAGTGCAGTGGCCTTTTTCTGATTCAGCTAAGCTATTTTGAGGTATGTTCATTTGTGAAAAGAAATTGCTATTATGCAGATATGGTGTGAAATTAATTAAACTACTTTAACTGGACTGTAGCCTGTCAGTAACTGTTCTCCTGTGCCAGGTTTTCAATAAAAACAATTCTTGGAAACGTTATGCTGAACTTATAAAAATTCATCTGGGAGTACCCACCACAAAGCCTGCATAGAAATTCACTTGTTTAGAAAGGCAGCTTAAATTACACAGTGCTTTCCAAATTTGGCATTAAAGGCTAGTGGTGCTGGAGCAGTAGTTTCCCATGTAAATGTTTCCTACTATTCATACACAGATACACTACACTAAAGGTTCCTTGATGCTGAATTATCAAGACAAAGTGCAAAACCAGCATTCTGGCACCGCCTTCAATGCTGAGATACCCTTTGAACTGGTACACACAGACTGCACTTGACACTCTTAAAATACACAACCCTTTCATCTCAATTCTGCATCTTGAAGGCAAACAGACAAAAAAATAGCAGTACCTCACAACTTATACATCCCTCTGGAGTAGCAAAAGCAGGAACGTATTAGTAACTGTAGCCATTATGTTTGTGAAAACAATTTTAAACAGAATACAAAAATACTGTATGAGACAATCTTCCTCTTTCTCATAAGGTTAGCCAATATTAAGTAATTCAAGCTGCAACACTTGTAGTGAAAGAGGATGCTTAAAAAATGTTTAGCTGGAGAGAAGTACATTAGTTTGACAGGGTCTGGATTTTCCAACGGTTCCAGCCATCTCACAATGGAATAACTTGCACAAACGAATCTTTAAGTAGATACCAGTTTAACTTTGACAAAGAAAACATTGTGCAGTAGGCTTTACCACTGCTCAAAATGTCCTCTCTAGAACCAAGTCTTGTTACTTACTTCTTTCTATAAATTCTGGACTTTACCACTGGTTCTCTTTCCTCCCTTAACAATGACATGTAGCTCTCTCAACGGCAAAACCCAGGGCCCTCTGTTTGCTGCACAGCAGGTGTGTGTGGTCTTGTTGCTTCTCTCACAGCTAGTGGGCTGGGAAATGATGGTAATAAGATCCTGTACAGTTCCTACTTGGGCTGATGTCAGTGGTCCACACGTACATACCTCAGCAGTGCACACCTCAGGCAAGGTTACTGTTTGGGTGAAATTGCAGTAAGATCCGGAAGCCCAGGAAGCAGGATCAGATTATGGACAGTTATTTGTCTGGTGGACATATTTCTGGTATGCATACATGAAAATGGACAAAGAAATTGAGATCTGAAATATTTCTTCTACACTACAGACACCAGCAACTGTTTCCAATGAATCTATTAGTCAGGAGCAGCCCTTACTTTCATCACTAGGTGCTGCTCTTTGCATGCCGTTTGCGTGATGCTGTCAGTGTAGGCTGTATCTGTTTTGCAAGCCATTTAGTTAAACAAAAGCACTGTACTAACATTTAATTGCTAGTATTTAGCAGAAAGAAAGAAAAAAAAACCCTGGCACTCAGGTGACTAGAGATTTCCCCGTGTTAGAATCAGCTCTGAAAGAGTTGTAACCAGGACTTTCGAGTACCAGTAACCTTTTCACTGCCCTCTCCCTTCTGTAGGATGGACACCTTTAGTTCTATTGCCTTTTTTATTTTGACTTTAATTTACAGATATATCTTTTTTTTCTGGATGGAACCAATGACATTGTTGCGTCCTGGTACATAACCACTTGTCCTTGAGCTCTGGACTAACGCAAAAGCAACACATTTGCCAGATCTCCACACAACAATAAAAGAGTGAAGAATGATACATATTTTAGTTTGCCAACCACTAGATCAAGACAGTTCCACATAAATGTTGAAATCCCAAAAGTGTGTGCTATTTAGTATAAAGTACACTGTGTAGTCCTGTGCATATGAATCACTTTTCAGTTTTTATTATTTATTCTGGCTATTGACTATCTGTCTATCTATTTCACACAGTAGATGAGGTTGCCTTCTTATTTTTACCATTTAGCTATAACTTTTTAGCTCTTTATTTATTTATTTTTAACATCTCGCAGCAACTTTAAGAAGGATGGTCAACGAATGTTGTATAACCTTTTATTTTGTGAGTCATATTCAAACAAAGCACAAAATTCCACTGACTAAACATATGTCGCTACAGGAAGCCAAAAGCATGTAAAAATAACATTTAAAAATGGGAAATGATTATAAATACATGGTTAACTATGATAAAGCATGGTAAATGAATATGTCATCCATTGCATGGCAACTCACTACAGTAGATGAAAGGAAAACAAAACATTAAAAAGGTTAATGAATTTGTAAGTTGGAGATTTAAATTGTTTTAAATAACAGTAAAGGCACCGTTCAACAGTTTTTGTCTCAATAAAACCCGGCTTGTCTGGCATTACCTTAGTAGTTGACTTTGTTTATAGGGTAGCCCTCCTGTCATGGTCTCTGTAATGCTATGGTAAAAGTATGGTCAAAACAAACAAAACTCAAGTTACTGTGCTTATACAACAAAAGCAATTCATAACTAAAGGTTATTTGCAAACTAATTTGAAACAGTTTTAAATAATTGTTAAACAATGAGGTATTCACTAGCACCAGATAAGCTGGATTTGCAAGCTACTTCTCATGAAATAAATATATCTTCTTTACTTAAACAAGGCGTTGTTTGGGCATACAGAACACAATGCTTGTGGTGATATCTGCATTTTAAACTAGTGTAATTTCTATTATTTTGTGCAGTACTGTATTACCACTTAATTGTAGCTGTGAATAGGATAAATGCACAACAAATTGGAATACAGAGTCGAACGCCTGACTGTCCCAGATGAGAATTAGTCTTGTGATATTAAATCAGTGAGTCAAAGCAGATTTCTTTCTCTCAAGATGCTTTGTTCATTCACTGTTTTTGACCCTGGCAAGAAGGATGGTCTAATATGGCATTCATTTCCTGGGCTGAAGTCTTGTTTTACTGTTTCCTCACTGAGACTCTTAAATGAATAGGATTTGGCTCACAATCCTCCACTTTTCCCTTTACTCTTGCAATAAATCAGGTTATGTATTTAAAAACCCTGCTGAGTGTCTCAAATAACATCCTGCCTTGAAACTAACATGCTCAGGGGTACCTTGTTATTTTTATCTAAGCCACTGTGGTAGTCAAGGGAATGCACACTCTGTACTTTTTTGAGCTGAGGGTGCCTGCTGCCTTTCAAAACTTTTACAGTACAGTAGATATTTTTATTTCATCACGGGAATGATATTATCCAGCACAAAAACGCAATGTGTATTTCTGTCTGTACAGTACGTCTGTGTTTCTGTCTATCTTCCTTCAACAGTGTGTGTATGTGTGTGTAATATTTGGCACTTTATCTTTATCTTTTACACTACCAGGTAAACAAATAACATCTAAAACACAAGGAACATTAAACAAATGGATTGTATATTATTAAATTAGATTGAATGGCGTGCTATGACTAATGTGTAGAACAATCTCTTTTCATTCCCAAACTTTTCTTATATTATTGTTTTTGTCATGTTAGTATTTTTGCCTTTTCATGTTTTTCAAACATATTTATCTACTCGAAACACAAATACACACACACACACACACACACACACACACACACACACACACACACACACACACACACACACACACACACAGACACACAAACACACACACACCAACTTTACTCTTGCTACTATCTGTAACAAAAACCATTAATGGTGCGATATTTCCATTAGCAAAGGGATGAAAGTGAAATAGTTTTGACAGAGCTGCAACTGACTGATAGCTTTAAAATGAGTCTCAGGACTTACTGTACACTGCCTTTATGGAAACAAGTGTGGTGAGAGCGGTTAGGGTTTTTAATTCTGCAGTGCACACTCGACTGCACCTTCATTATTGCTTCTCTGCAGTAATAAGGTTGTGGCCTGTGTGCACCATACATGCTACGGTACCTCGTGCTTAAATTCAAGTACAGTTAACTTCAATTCATTACTGAAGGTGTACCCTCACTGCTTTATAGTACTGACTGCACTAATGGTGTTCCTAAGAAAATACAACCTGATGTATTCAGTTTCTTAATTTGCA
Source organism: Acipenser oxyrinchus oxyrinchus (assembly GCA_030684275.1). NCBI lineage: Eukaryota > Metazoa > Chordata > Actinopteri > Acipenseriformes > Acipenseridae > Acipenser > Acipenser oxyrinchus. Next base: position 13,306,161 of record CM060257.1, read on the forward strand.
TTTTACTGTATTAGGCGTCTTGTTCCAATACATACTTTCCAGATTTATTTATGTATATTCACAAAACAGCGTCCAGAGCAGATCCCAGTAACCGTATCTAGTTCTATTGTGGAATATTAAATCTCAAAGCATAACTGTACTGCCGTTTAATTAAAGATATCGAATCTTTTGGCATAGAAACAGACTTCCGTACGGATAGTGTCACTTTCAATGTTCAAACAGATTTATTTATAATAAGCCTTCAAATGTATGATAATGCTGAACAGTGCCCTTCTTCGGTTATTTAAATGTACATTACCTAAGCTTCCATCCTTTTTTTCATCTTAAATTCTTCAACAAGGCATGACAAATTGGAACCAGAAAACTGTAATACATTATTAAATTATTAAAAACACATGTCATGAGATAATTAACAGATCAAATAAACACAGATACGCAGAGTTTATATAACATGTAAGACAGTGTGGTGTACTGCAGTGTGAAATTAGATTAGTTCTGTTTAATATATATATATATATTAAAATGAACTAATGAACTTATGAATATATATACTGTATATATATATATATATATATATATATATATATATATATATACAGTGCCTATAGAATGTCTACACCCCCTTTCAATATTTTCACCTTTTGTTGCCTTATAGCCTGGAATTAAAATGCATTGAAATAGTTTTTTTTTTTCATTTATCTACACATCCTACCCCACAACTTCCAAGTGAAAAAAATATTATAGAAATTTGTAGAAAATCAATTAAAAATAAAAACTGAAATAGCTTGGTTGGATAAGTGTCCACCCCCCTTGTAATAGCAATCCTAAATTAGCTCAGGTGTAACCAATCACTTTCTGGCAAAAAGTTGTATGGTCTGACGAAACTAAAATTGAATTTTTTGGCCTAAATGCAAAGCGTTATGTTTGGCGCAAACCCAACAAAGCGCATCACCCAAAGAACACCATCCCTACTGTGAAGCATGGTGGTGGCAGCATCATGTTTGGGGATGTTTCTCATCGGCAAGGACTGGGGCACTTGTCAGGATAGAAGGTTAAATGAATGGAGCAAAGCACAGAGAAGTCCTTGAGGAAAACCTGCTGCCCTCTGCAAGAAAGCTGAAACTGGGACAGAAGTTCACCTTTCAGCATGACAACGACCCAAAGCACACAGCCAAAGCTACACTGGAGAGGCTAAGGAACAAAAAGGTAAATGCTCTTGAGTGGCCCAGTCAGAGCCCCGACCTAAATCCAATCGAAAATTTGTGGCATGACTTGAAGATTGTTGTTCATCAACGCTCCCCAAGAAACTTGACAGAGCTTGAACAGTTTTGTAAAGAAGAATGATCAAATATTGCCAAATCTAGGTGTGCAAAGTTGGTAGAGACCTATCCCAACAGACTCACAGCTGTAATTGCTGCCAAAGGTGCTTCCACCAAGTATTAACTCAGGGGGTGGAGATTTATCCAATTATGATCTTTCAGTTTTGTATTTTTAATATATAATTTTTTTCTCAATAAAAACTTTAAACTTAAAACTAAAACTTTTTCCCCCTTAACTATATATATATATATATATATATATATATATATATATATATATATATATATATTGTAAAACAGCAGGGAGGGGGTTAAAGCCTCCCTGCAGGAAAACATGTGCGGAATGCACATTTGTTTAATTTAATTGTGTTTTGCTTTATTGTCTAATTCAATTTGTTAATTGTCTTATTATTAATTATCCCCTGCACCTGGTAATTATTGTTAAATCAGAACCAGGTGCAGGGTATTTAAAGAGGGCAGTTGGATTGCTCAGGGCTGCTGAGTAGAAGGAGGCAGAAGAGATGCTCTGCTTCCGAGCAGTCAAGAGGAAAAACGTAAGCAGTGTAAACCTGTGTGGTTTTGTTTGGTGGGGAAACGGCTTAGCCGTCCCACTTGTAGTCAGGGTGTTCCCGAAAGTTTAGTTAGTGCTCCGAAAGAGCTAGGTGTTTATTTTGTGTTTGTTTTATATTGTTTATTAAAAATATAGCGCGTCGGCGCATAAAAAAAAAAATCCATTCCTGTGTGTGTTGGGTCGTGTTTTAAAGGGGCAACGAACCCACGTTGCAGCGGTTTCTTTCACAATATATATATATTAAACTGAGCTTCCTCTCCGCGGTTTGTTGCCCCTTTAAAAATGAGCTAGGACACAGAAACTTGAGTTTTAAGCGCTTACGTACTATTTTTAATAATACAAAATAAGAATAAACAAACAAAAACCTAGCTCTTTTCGAGCACTAACTAAACACAAACAGGAACCTAAACGAATAACTGGACAGGTAAGCTGTTTAGCAGTTAAAAACAAAACACACAGTTTTACAAAAATTACGATCACAAAAAGGCTTTCCACAATACCTTTCAGGGCTATGACACACAGTCGGGCTCTTCACACAGCAGCCCTGGCTGCTTTCTTTAAATACCCTGCATCTGGATCTAATTTACAATGGTAGCCAGGTGCAGGTGATAATTAACAAATAAATAATAATTAAACAAATACGTTTCTGGGGGCTCCCGAGTGGCACATCCAGTAAAAGCGCTCCACGTGGAGTGCAGGATGCGCTCTATAAGCTGGACGTCGCGAGTTCCAGTCCAGGCTATTCCACAGCCGACCGTGGACGGGAGCTCCCAGGGGGTGGCGCGCAATTGGCCGAGCGTTGCCCGGGGGGAGGGAGGGCTAGGTTGGCCAGGGTGTTCTCGGCTCACCGCACACCAGTGACCCCTGTAGTTTGGCCGGGCGCCTGCGAGCTTGCCTGTAAGCTGCCCGAGAGCTGCGTTGTCCTCCGACGCTGTAGCTCTTGGGTGGCTGCATGGTGAGTCTGCAGTGTGAAAAAAAGCAGTTGGATGACGGCACACGCTTCGGAGGACAGTGTGTATTCGTCTTTGCCCTCCAGAGTCAGCGCAGGGGTGGTAGCAGTGAGCTGATCTTTAAAAAAATAATTGGCCATTCTAAAATTGGGAGAAAATAATAAAAATAATTGGCAATGACTAAATGTATATATATATACAGTATATTAAAAAAAATACGTTTCTGGCAGGGAGGATACTAACCCCCTACCTGCCTTGTTTTATATATATATATATATATATATATATATATATATATATATACACACACACACTGCTGTGCAAAAGTCTTAGACATGTCGCATTTTCTCTTGGAAAAAACTATCCAGTGTAGATTGCTCATCACGCCCGTTGCCTGGTTGCAGTTTGTGTGACGATGACACACAGGCAACGATTGCATTCGTCATGCATGATTCATACTACAATAGGTCATCTTTTGAATTAGCGTTATCTTTGAATTAGTCAACCATGGTCTTTGTTTTCACTGAGAGAATAACACACTTGACACTGGAGAAAGTTCAGTGTCAGTCAGTACTGAGATCACTGTATCTGGGTCGATCCTCTACGTGATCGTTCTAATAGGGCTTATTTGCATTGAAAAAATTGGTTCTTGCTGTTGGGATCGTTAAAAACAGGTGTTCGTTATAAGAGGGGTTTGTTATAGTGAAGTTAGCCTATATATATATATATATATATATATATATATATATATATATATATATATATATATATATATATATATGACACACACACACACACATACAAGGATCGCCAATCTTTATGTACGTGACACTCGGTGTTCATCGGTTGCATTTCCTTCACTGTAAATACCATTTAGTGCTAGGCCACAATCCTGTTTTAGCCCCTCTAACGACCTCTCAGTCAGTGCTGATAGCCCTTTACATCTTCACTATAAACACTTCCTGTCTTTTTTGGTCTAGCTCTGAGATGGAATGTCTGCTAAATTCTGTGCTAACAGTACAGAAAATATTCTGTAAAATGTTGCTCTTGACTTGGCAGACCATGCCTGTGACAGGGCAGGTTTTTACTGAGTTTTTTCTCCAACACAAAGATCTCCAATGTACAATGCTGGGTTTATATTTGATCAAAATTAACTACAATCTCACTGCCACCTGCACACTTGCTGTATTAAATTAACTGAAAGGGTAAAGCAACTGTAGCTGCACAGGTACAGTTTGCTGCAAGTTAATGTAAAGAGATTATATAGTAAATGCATTTGTTCAGTAGATCACTATCTAATAGAAGCGATCAAAACTAATTTCTTGAATGCTCTGGTTGTCAGAAAAAGGCAAATGCCATCCAGGACTACAGATATGCCAGGACCAAAATCACCTGATAAAAACAGAATAGTTCCAGCTGCTTGCTCTGCTTTCTATATACTGCTATTTAGTTGATAATACAGAACTTAACAACAAAAGTTTATCTTTTCTTTATTTTTTGTATGCTCTCCTGTTTGTCTGCTTGGGTAAGTTGCCCATATTAAATGTTTTAATCTTTTGCAATCAGAGAACCAGGGGTTATTAAAAAGCAGAACAAATAAAAATATTGGTGAGCAATATGATAAGCAAAGATAAGTTCCTCATTCCAAGTAGATATGTTTCCATAAATGGACACATGTTTGCATGGAATGTTTGTACAGTACAGTACACAGTGAGGCAAACAATTAGTGTATACTGAATTTACTTTGCATTACATCCTAGTATATAACCAGGTCACCAACCAAAAAACATGCCAGTTTTGGTTAGGTTAATCCCAGGCAGTTCATAACTATTACGTATTCAGTTTGGAATTTCCTAATGACTGTTTTTGAGAGTTCACAAACTAATGCTAAAGTTCCAGTTCCACATTCCGTTTGATGGCTGCATTTCAGTTCCTTCTGTGGTTTCAGCCCAGTGTCACGCTTGCAATAGCACAGGCAAGGTCTACAGGACTTTAAACAAGTAACCAGCCAGTGCTACAGCAGGGGAGCTGTCCCAGATCCCAAAGGAAATTAGAAACACCCTCTTTTTTCCCTTTTATTGCCCTTTCACATTCAAGATCAAAGGAGGCTTTAAAAACACTTACCTTATGTGCTCTCGGTAGCTTTCTCAAAGCATCAGTTCCTTCAGTTTAGCATGAGCTTCCTGTAATCTGCAGACCAAACGTCACACTTCCTCACTGCACTTTGTGAAGCCTGTCGAACTTCTCTAAGAGCACCGCTCAGTCACATGTTTTGAAGAACCATCTTTCAATTGAAAATAGTCACTAGTGTTACACATCCTTTTTTATAGCGAAGTGGGCCACAGTTACGAAGCTTTTGCTGAAGTTTGTGATGTTACAAAATTAGAAACTACTTTAATGTGCTTACTGTAAAGCCCCTAAATGTACGTTCTGAGGTTTTCTTGTGAATTCAAAAAATACCAGCTGGCTTAAAAATAAACGTGGCTCCCTGGCAATTAAAGATTTGACACAGTTAATAAAACGTTGCATTTTAATATTATCCCCGCACTTTGGTTGCTTTTCATAGAAAAGTAGAAAGTCTTTAACAGGACATAGTAGACCATCGCAAAAGGAATTTGGTTATTTTTAATAGGACCTCGGTTTTCTCAGTACTGAAGTATTTAAGTACTCGGGTTTCATCTCAAGACTGCTGCCCTACATAACAAACTGCCTACAGACCCAGATGCACACTCTTAGGACATGCCATCAAGCACAGAGGCATTCTTGTCTTAGATGGGAAGCTTCACAGTGAGATCTTTTCATTAACTTACGCTGTCGAGGGCATATACTGTCGTGTAATTGCAGAGATAAATAAGCTTCTGTTATTTTCTTCCCTGCAGTCATTATGCTATTTGTGAATTCAGGCAGTGCAATTATCACTGTCAAAGGGTAAGGAGTGCGTAGCCTTTCATTTCTATTTCTTTACCAATCAGATTTACAAGAAACGGTGGTCTGCCCTGACTCTTTTTCAAAGTATAACAGGAAGTTTAAAATTGTTTTCACTGAGCACCCAGATAGGACTGTCACCTTAAACCCATCCTGTCTATGCCTGCTCTTGCTGGTTAATGTGACTTCTAGTGGAAACAGCAAGCATCCTTTCAACAGCAAACTGCTGGTGTGGAAAGCGAGCAGTATTTCCCCCCACGACTGTGATATGACTCTAAAGAGAGAACTAAAAAAAAATAAAAAAAATCAATGCAATGTATGTTTCTGAACTGCAGGACAGGCACTAATTCCCAAACCTTCCCCAGCTCAACACAGCAGGGTTTTCAAAATAAGCCGACAACCAGTGTGACGTCAGAAAATGCATCCCCAACAGAAAATGCATCCCCGTCAGAAAATGCATCCCCATTAGAAAATGCATCCCAGTAGCATTTTCTGACATTGTTATATATCGAATTTTGCATTCCCGTCAGAAAATGCATCCCATACTATTATGCAAGTTCATTTATTGACGTTACAATGTTTACATGGACATATGCACCCCCTACAATAACAGAGCATTTAAAAAATGTATTGTTCAAAATGTAAAAAGAGTATAAAGTATATTTTTGAAAATGTTCATGGTTTATTTATATTTTTAAGAGCTGAAACAGCAACAGAACATTGTTGCTACACAACTCTTGCAAAACGTTCATGATTAACAGAAAATACCTGAACAAATCAACTAATTAACCCAGTTTGAAAAAAATATTATTTTACTTAAATAGTAAAGAGAGTCCGTTTTCTAATACATGACTCAATAAGGACGTTATATTAAAAATAGCATTACAGTTTTGTAGTCGTCTTTCATATATTGACCTACAAAATAACATATTGTAAGGACCCTGGGTCTGCTGTAACTGTGTTTGGGAAGGTTCTGGCCCAGGTTCAGCAGTTCAGTGCAGCAGGTGTTCAGGGACGTCAGAGACGGAAGAATCGCCACCAATCAGGGGCCCCACCAGTGACCCCAGTTGCAACAGTGTTGGCAGAATCAAGTGGCGAGATATTGCAACTTCTGAGGATAGAGAGATGGAAGCCGTGTCTGCTTGGGATTGGTGGCTGGTGCACTGGGGTGCCCTGGACGCATAAATAAGTACCAGAATGCGGCCCCTGAGCTGTGGAGAGAGACACAAGCTGGAAAGCGAGAGAAAGCCGCACTGCACAGCCCCCCCCCCCGAAGCAGTTGACAGTGTCACAGCTCCACCAGGGCCCACTGTTGCTGTGGGGAAGACCTTGTGGGGCAATAACCCTGCCAGTATGGGTTAGCAATATCCCTAACGAATATTCTGCATATAATCACAATGCAGTGAGCTTCCAGGTGCATGTTTGGTGGAATCCGTCACATTTTTCTTTAAGAAGACAGTATTTCCCCTGGACCAACCAATCTGGACCAATCAAAGATAGAGTATAAACACGTATTCAACTGACTGCTTTTGCAACATTCAAGTTAGTTATTCCTAAAAGCAACAACTTTTAGCCTGTTGCTCATTTCGTTGGATGGCTTGATCAATAAAAAAAATGCATATGTATGTGCTAGTAATTAATAACTATATGCACATGTATTTAACTAATTGCACAGTTCACAATAGCTGGGCAAAGAGGGCCTCTGTTAGATACAAAAAGATATAATTGCAATCTAGATTAAAACAGTCACACAACATTTGGTGGAAGGCTGAAGTAGAATGCTACAAAAGAAGAATGTCCTTGCTGCTCTAATGTGAATCTCTTCCTCTTGTGATTAACTGAAAGGGGAACAATCTCATGATACAGTACATAAGTCAGCCATTAATTCTGTTTTAAAATATTGGTATATCCAGTTAGTTTAGATTTAATAAAGAGAATGGAAGCAACAGACTACTGGGATATTTTAAATTGACCTAGTATTTAGGGAATGGGACTTGTGCCACACCAACAACTCCAATTTCAAGCAACCTTTCAAGCAATATATATATACTGTATATATTGACCCACTGTAATTTTAAGATGCAAGTCTTCATAGAACCACTATTCAAAACTGGATGTAGAACATCTTTACAAACCTTAATAAAACACTAAGCTGCAAAAAGCAATTAAATAAGTAATAGCCTGTGCACTATGACTCTTGACCGGAGGGTTGTGGGTTCAATCCCAAGTGGGGGACACTGCTGCTGTACCCTTGAGCAAGGTACTTTACCTAGATTGCTCCAGTAAAAAACCAACTGTATAAATGGGTAATTGTATGTAAAAATAGTGTGTAAAAAATAATATAATTGTATGTAAAAATAATGTGATATCTTGTAACAATTGTAAGTCGCCCTGGATAAGGTGGTCTAATAAGAAATAAATAATAATACAATCGTAACTTCTCTAGTCACTTCCAGTGTCACAGGTAATAGGTCCCTATCTGTCTTCAGAATACAATAAAATAGTAAGGGTCAGGTGTAGCCCGAGCAGAAGAAATAAACGTATATCTTTGCGAAATGGAAAATGTACTTCACAATTAAAAACTTGTAAAGCAAAGATTAACAGCAAAGCAACACGGTCCTAATGAGAATGCTGTTATGCTAATGAGAAATATGTTTTCTTTAAAACCTTGAGTAGTACATGTTTTTGAATTGTGCCTACTACTTCAGTACACATCATTCTATAGATACAAGGCTAAAGATAAGGAAAGCAACTGTTTTATGTATTGTGTAAAACATGTGTTAGTATTTCTCCACCATTTAAGGTCCACACAAGCCTGCCTAGACCCTGGCCGCAGCTGAGTACATTTCTGAAAGTTGCATGAGATGGGTTCTTTTACAGAAAGCTTGAAACGTCAGCACAGTGAATGAAAAAAATAATCCGGTAAAACAGCAGCGTCAGCATATAAATACAGAATAACAGTGAACTTGAACTTCTTTTATTAATATAAATTGCAATAAATAACTGCTGTGCTGTTTATTTTAAAACCAGGTGTATCTGAGCATTATATTTACACAAATAAAAGTTTACTTGACTTTTGAAGTTGCTTACAAATAGCAGGTGACTTGTTTTTTGTAACTGTGATAATCTTATGAGTGACGCTTGTTTGCTTCTTTTGGCCAGCAACAGCCCCTCTATTCTGGTAAGAACGTTATTCCTGTATTGTAAAGTGAGTTGCGATCACGAAACTTGAGATTCAAAGAAATATTCAATAGGAGTGGTAACCATCCAGATTTGAAATTCATGTCTTCCATTCAGTGAATTTGTTTTAGGGAAGAGAGACAGGTTAACCTCACTGCTTCATTAATGCTAGTCTTCCAACAGGCTGTTTATGTGGGGTATATTGCACAAATGTCCACATTTCTAAATCTTATTACAGAATCCACAAAGGGTATTATAAGTACACAAACAAAAACGTTAACTGTATAAGATTAGTTTCAATTTGTTAGTATTGTAAAATAAATGAACCAGGAGATTTAAAACCTAAATGTTGTCAGATCTAAGTATTAGGAATGTTGTTTCAATAAGGATCTCCCACAGTGTATTGCATATTTTTACAGACAGAAATACAGTAAGGATAATATCTCTGCAGCCCCCACGAATAACGTTATAGCAAATTACAAAAGATGCACCTATATAAAGTCAAAATAAAAGTACAGCTAACTTTATAAACGCATAACGGTTTGTTCATTGCACGTACGTCCTGTTATGAATCAATACATAGCTTTATATGACAAGTTACCAAATGTACTTCTTTTGCATAATTATGTCGGCACTGAAACATCACTCAACTGTGCAACCATCTCGACGATGCCTCTTTAAATAGTTTAATCACCACTCCCAAAGAAACGCAGGCAATTATGTTTCCGCTTTACAGTTCTCTGTCGCCTTTGTTGAACATGCGTTTTAACAATACAGATATTTGACTTACCGGTCTGTGTTTCGTTTTTTGTCTGTTTTCTTACATCACTGACAGTTGAACATAATTTCCCTACAGATTTTGCAAAACGGGCATTTTACTCAAAGTGCAGCTACTTCACTGCGACTTTGTGAAACTTCTGCTTCCTCTCAATCCGGGACCTTCTCAGTGATGCAATGTTTCCAGATGTGGTTCTTGCAGTTTCACGCACATTGTAAACCATTTGCTGTTATGTATTGAAAAAACAAAACAACGCAGCGCATAAGCAAGTGCACACTGGAAAATTAGGCTTTCAAGCAGAAATGCTGATTCTGAAATCCAGCTGCAACACAATTGTAAGACTTAATGGCAGTTATTGTTGTTTCACAATAGATGTGGCAAAAACACAGACGGGTGTGTGCTCGTGGGAGTTTTCTGTAAGGCTGTTTATTTTTTCCACAACAAGTGTGCCACGCGGGCAAAGACCCAAAGAAAACGTGTCTAAACATGCATGCTTACAAATCAGGGGGGTAACTGAAGACGTTATATTTTCCCCAAGGTCAGAATTATTAATGTTTATTTCTTAAAGGTTGTTTTTTTTAAATATGTATGCACAGAACAAACACACTGCAAAATGAGTGAAAATTAGGGGTAGAACATATCGGTTGACTTCATCTGGACCAAACCCAAAAGGTTCTTGTACTATTAACCCTTATGGAAAAAACATATTTTTAATATATGGTAGAAAAGTTTGATCCAGGTATTTTTCATATATAGAAATTGGCCCCTTTTTTATGGGATATATTTAAAATATATTTTAGTCTGTAATCCAAATATTTATTTTATATGTTGAAATATATGGTGCACCATATATTTTCTTTAGTCTGTAATAAATATATGGATTACAAAAGAGTGTAGCGTGCACGGAGTAAGGCAACAGTAGGGCTGGTAGGTGACGTAATCACACACAGAGACATAAGCCCGATCTCTTTTGTACAGCGCTATGGGCGCTGTGCTTTAGTGAGAGAGGTCCCGGGTTCGCGCCCGCCCCTCGCCTGTGTGTGGATTGCCCGCCCTGTGTGATGCGCCTGCCTGCGGGGAACCAAGATCGCTACTATATATATATATAAGGGGCCAGTTTCTATATATGAAAAATATAAGGGTCATACTTTTCTACCATATATTACAAATATATGTTTGTTCCATAAGGGAACACAGGAAATGCGCTTTGAATTTTGATGTGTGAGTTGCTGGATTTAATATAACATTAAGGATGCCCATAGAGGATGTGTCTCAATAGTAAGTACTGCAAACATATGTTATTGTCAGGAACACATTATTTGACATTCACAATATGTAGCATTCATGAAACGTTACCGTAAGTAATTCGCTGAGAGTGAGACCCAGTCTTGCTAGATGGTTTGTCACTGGTGTGGGCTACTGCTCCTTCCTGTGACTGGGATTGCATACACGCACTTCGAAAAGGTGCAGGGGGCTAAGGAGAGGCTGAAAGGCAGCACGGAAAACTCAAACATGCTCCCCTGAAAGGTGAAGCGGGGATATTTCCTGTGCGCTGGACGGATAGGAACGTAAAAATACGCATCCTTCAAGTCCACTATTGTAAACCAATCGCCCGGCCTGACAGACTGGAGGATGTGGCGATGCGTGACCATCTGGAACCTCCTCTCCCTCAAGAACCCGTTGAGGTGTCTCAGGTGTAGGATTGGGCGAAAACAGCCGTACTTTTTTGGCACCAGAAAGTATGTCGAGTAGAACCCCTCTTCTTGAGAATGGTGCCTACCCTAGCCTCGTGTAGTCAGCCACCTGGTCAGCAAGCAGCATGCACCAGGAGAGACACACAGGCCGAAGCTGCGGCAGGCGAGAGCTCAGTTAGTTGATAAAGAACAGAAGGGAGAACACACCTTTTTTTTGTTTTGAAGGGCCAACGCACTGAGGCAGCTGACGAGGTCTAAGCTGTGCGAACAACACCTGCAGGGTGTTTATAAAGCAACATTATCTTTTGCAATATTATCTAAAATTGTAAAAATAAAAAATAAAAACAGAAATACAAAACCTTGTCCCCTTGTACAACATTGAGAGATCCGTTTTGACAATTGTGTTACTAGGCACTGCTGAACAATACTCTTTGACAATCCAGTGTGTGCTATAAGTAAATGTATTTTATTAAACATCTCATCAGTGTTTTGGTAAATACAATAAAAGAAACATTAAAAAAGAGAGAGAGAGACAGGTATGAAAATCTTTGGTGCCACAGTTCTATGACAAGACTGTGTTAAAGCATTGCATGCAATGAAAGTTGTAGGAGCTTTGTGCAGTTAATTCAGAGCTGCCTTGCAATCGTGTTTTTCAGATGACATATATTCGATTTCAGTTGCACTCTTTTAAATCAGTGTTTTGTAATTGTCGTTTATTTAAAATAGGTAATTGCATGTTACTTACAAACTTGCTTTGAGCCCATTGTGTATCACTATACTGTAGTATGTGAAGGCATATTGGCATGAACTTGTAAAAAGACTCTTTGAACAATGCTAACAATTTTAAATGTATATCTTTCTGTTTAATAATGTAGTATCTAAACATGTTTATTTCCATGCACCAGTAGACCTTCTAAAGGACCTATATTGATCACATTCCATTTACATTAACCCAACTGCTTGACCATGCCAGCTTTCCTATCCCTGCTGATTGAGTTCAATTAGACGACCAGCAAACACACACAATGTCCCGATGACGCAGACAGACATGAAGACACAAAGCAGAATGTGATCAAGCACCATTGCCACAAACTTCCATTCTTCAGCCGCCTGTAAAGAAAAATTGAAACATGCCGTTGAGAAGAATTTCTAACAAATTATATCAAAAGACAACCCAAAACCAATCAAATGACGTGCAGTAATAATAGGAAAGATTTCTGACTAATTCAAAGTTTGAACTTTTTGACTACAGTCAATGGCATCTGAATGTGGGCAGGACAGCTATGTGATGGCATGGACAGCATCACTAAGTTGGTAATATAATGGATGATGATACCTGACAGTTTAATGATGTAAAATCTAGTGAAATGTGATATGTATATCTATTAAAAATAGGAGGCGGTAAAGGCTGCAGGATATTTCATAAGTAAGACTAAGTCACCTTTCTTGAAACACCATCATGCAAAAATAAAAATAATAATAATAAAAACAGAAGTGATTTCAGCTTTAGTATACATTTCTTTTGTGAACATCTAATTATTATTGCTATTCTGAAACAGAATCTCACATTATTGGCTTCTTGGTCAGACTTCATTGTTTCTGCAATGTATTTGACTCCTTCTATTGCGCTTTTCACATCAGGGTTTTTGGTGATTGGTGACTGGAAAGTGACAGAGGCAGGACCAGGTTTTCCAGAAATATCTGAGATGTCAATGTCCTCGGCAAAGATACGCTTTGCCTGTCTCTCTCTGGAGGGCCGTTTCATGGTGGAGAAGAACATGATGTTTGGAATGGTGTCAATAAAAACCTGCAAAATTAATCAAAAACAAAAAGTAAGGTTAACTGCTGTATGCCACGGTATAATAATAACAGTACATGGTAATGTTTGTTCAGCGGGTACTGTACCACTTCATTCAGTCAATGACGTTTATTACTGGAGTTTTTCAGTAGGGAATTTGAAAACTATTTGTTTAAATGTGTGCTTGTTCTTTATTTAGTAGTTTCAGGTTGTAGACAGTAGGTGATGCTATTGTCCAAGAAATGGTTACATGTTTTTCTGTCAGCAGTAGAAATGCATATAGCTATACTCATTACTTAAAATGAAACTATAGGTCTCAAATATGCGACTTTAAAAGAAAATAAGAACATAAGAACATAAGAAAGTTTACAAACGAGAGGAGGCCATTCGGCCCATCTTGCTCGTTTGGTTGTTAGTAGCTTATTGATCCCAGAATCTCATCAAGCAGCTTCTTGAAGGAACCGAGGGTGTCAGCTTCAACAACATTACTGGGGAGTTGGTTCCAAAATCATTTCATGCTATCTGTTACTCCACCTGGTTAAAGAAAGCCATGCTGTTAGACTGTCTTGCTCTTTCTAGGTCATTTCACCTGGCAAGTGAAATTATCCCCACCCCTTCACTGGCGTCTTTCCTGTCAATACCCAATCAGATGCTTCCCCTATTAACTGACATGCTTGCAGACAGTAACATGCTTTGACCCAGAAGACACCCTTGAAGTAAATTTGTTTGTTTGTACAAGTGGAAACAAACAAAGCTAAGGCATAGAAAGTAAGATCTTCCATTAACCTTAAGCAGTACCACATATCATGTGTAAAATGTAAAATACTTGTGTGCTACAGGCTATAGCATGTTTCTTTTACCCTACGTAGCTAAAGAAAGTGGAAAATGCCTAAGATTTATAGAATTCTTTTGTTATCTAAAATTACTTTAAAGATAATCATCCAATGCCATCTGTGGACATCATAATGTTTGCAAATGATATAGCAGGTATATAAAAACAAAGTAAGAAATGTAACACTAATCCCATGCTACGCAATGATCCATTGAAAACAGCCTCTAACCAGATAGTCATACACTAGAGATTTTACCAATCTCAATTATACTTTATTAGGGTCTATTCAATTGGTTTAAAAAGTGGTGTGTCTAAATATTGTGAGCATTAACGTAATTAAAATAGGTTCCTCCTGATGTTTTTCACATATATTTACAGACTGAAATACACTAAAAAGATCTGCTACATTTAGATCAATTGAATAGTAAAGTTTATAAATGGTAGGAACTAAACCATTTCTGAATACATTTATTGTGATGGTATTTTAACAAGTTGTTTTAATACCACATCATAAGGGACCAGTTAATCATATTGAAGCAGTTAATTGATAGGCAAAATATGTATCCATAGTCGTCAAAACAAAACTGTCAGTGAAATAGAAACTACGTGTTTTTGGTGATTCGGAACAGCAGTGTGTGGCTGCAATGTAAAACATTCACAGTGACTGAGCAAACAAGCAAACCCACAGCTTGTAATGCCATGCAAGACTTCCTGAAGTGTGCATTAAACTGTCTAATTGTGTAAAAAGAAACACATTTACATTAACTCTGTTGTTTATACATTTCAGTTTCCACAGTCAAAGACGTAGTTTTGCTTTTGGGCCAACTACCACAGAAAACAAGATTCTGGAAGAATTCCATCCATGTGGAAAGAGCTAAGTAACATTACTAAATAATATGTATTTGTAGGAAATAAAGGAGACAAGCTGTGTCGGGCCTGTGTTGGCTCTATCCCATAGGTATATATTGCAAAGTGGTTGTTTTACTATCTTCTTTGCTAAATAATCCCTCACAAGCAGGTAGAAAAAGGAGCTAGAAACCTAGTTTGGGCCTGCTGAACTCACCTTCCGTACCCACTGTGGCATGGTATGAGTGCTGGGGGAGCGGTGGTGGGTATTAATTACAATCACTGTAATGATGATGGATGCGATGACAAACACCATGGTGAACAGCATATATTTCCCAATTAACGGCACCGCGCTGGAGGTTGAAGGAATGAGCTCCACAATAACCAGAAGAAACACAGTCAGGGACAGCAAGACAGATATACTCAGAGTCATCTTCTCACCTACAGAGCAAAAGACAAGATGCTAGTTATCACTCAGCAGACAGTAAACAGCAGCCGGTGCGAATGAGCCATACTTTAATGAGCCACATGCATCAATAAAATGATTTTTTGGGATAATGACCAGAGGAAGCCTAAATACATTCATAATGGCACCTGGCTGCAGTGTATCTGAATTAGCCAAACTGCACAGTGTGTTATCGCTGTAGCCCTGTCAGGAGAGGAAACCATGACGATTTATAACTGCTGTCAAAAAAATGAATGGCAACAACAGAACTGTACGTGGCAGGGGGTGACATCTCCTCGGCCAAAAGGGTTAAGTGGTTGTCTGGAGAGAGATAACCTGGAGAGATAATGTAGGAGTCACCCTTTTTTCCAGGTCAGGATTCGTTTTTTTTGTTATACATTTTCTGAGCAACAAAAAATAGTGTGACATCAGACACACACAAAAAAATGCTTTTCTTTCACAGCTTTAGAAACAAGAGCAGCACTTAATGCTTGTCCTTTAAAATACACCATGTCACACATTTTCAGAAATTACAATCCTTGGTTAATCCAAGGTTCCTGTGGGACCCTGCACACAACTTTCCAGTGGCGGTGTTATTTATTGGATTGTTCTTTGTAATCCTCTAAAGCACTCCTGCAGTATAATATACAAGCACTCACCCCAGAGCACAAGGCTCCTCACTGCTTCACTGTGAATGTTAATAGCTGATTGGATACAGTGTATACTCATTAGGATAATGGAATTAAATGAGCCTTTGAGCTCCTTCCAATACCCTTGCGGTCCTAAGATAAAAATCCTGACACTATCGCATTGTATAAAGGAGCACCTTCCCTCTAGAGCTTCCTTTGATCATATGTCTTTAACTCTTTAACTATTTTTAGGATCTCTATGTGGAAATGTATTACCCAGGAGAAAAAACGGAGATGCAGAATGCTGATTTCAGGGGTATCCTGGGACAGTAGCAGCAAAGTAAACAGACCAGCATCCAGCAAAATCAGAGCAGAGGATACAAATGGACACAAGATACATTTAAGGACAGTTCTTTTTTTGCCTTGGTAAGCATGCATCGTATATAGGCAAAAAAAGAAAATGTATCCATATTTATATCCTGCCCCCATTTATTGTGGTTGAAGAAAGAAATGAATTAAGCCAGAGCTGGGAGAATTGAGCAGGAACAGTTCTCTTTTTTTCATTAACACCCCAGCACTTCCTCTAAATAATGATGTCAAGGCATCTTTAATATTCGTTCAGCAGACAAAGCAGACAGGACCATGGCAAAGCACCTCATGTGTAATACCGCATTCTCAGCAGCAGAGTGCCCTCTAGCACCATGCTGGGAGTTATACTCTTGGTGTAGATAAGACAAGAGTTTTGATGCAATAGTGAAGAGTTTTACTTCATGGCAATTGGGAAAACTGCTTACCAGAATCTGTGGGAAGATAAAACACTAGACCAGTCAGGAATGAAAAGAGCAGGCATGGGATGATGACGTTGACAATGAAGTAGAGAGGTAATCGCAGCATCAGGAAATGGTAGGTGATATCCAGGTAAGGCGTGGTAGGACAGCAGGCATAATAAACCCAGTGCTTCCAGCCGCGGTAGTCTTTCATAACCCACTCCCCACTCTCCATGAAGTTGCTTAAGTCTGGCCGATCACTCTCCTGGAAGAAATAAATTAGTTTTAGTTCACCCTTCTAGGTTTTACTCACTGTTACTGGCCAATTGCAAAGAAGTTTTAAGTGTTTTTCAATTATAAATCCCATATCAGAAATCAACCAATCACAGTGAAGTATTTCCCAAAATTCCAGTACATCCTGTGTATAGAACACCACAACTAATTCCAATGTTCAAAAATGAAACCAAAAACAACAAAAACATACCTGGTACCTTTTGTAAAATTAATCATCCTATTAACTTATTTTTTCATTGTTTTTAATAAACAGTCATACCACAACACAGCACCTGTAGGCCTATACTCATTATTCAGAGAGATTTTGGAATTAAAATTAGAATTAAAATCAGCAACTCAGTGCAAGCGGTGACATCTTCATGTAGGGGTTTACAAATGACACTGGGCATCTGTGTAGACAGAGGGCCAAGATTAGATGACTGACACTGTAGGTCAATGTAGGGAAGCTGATATTGCTTATCAGTTATGTTAACTCTTTACTCTGGATAAATAGTGAGGAATTTAGTCAGGAATTCAAGATTAGGTTTTAGCAGGGACACTTTCCTTATGAAAATATCCTATAGGTTACCTATAGCATACTTCTATAGAATGTCTGTAGAATTCTATAGAAGACCTATAGGCTATTGTATTAAACCTAAAGGTTTTTATAGAGAATTGGGACATTTGGCCTATAGGCTATACAAACCTATAGGTTATTTTTGTAAGGGTTCCCTTTCCTAGTTCCCTCTATTTAAAGGATATACATAAGGGCCTTTTTATTTTATTGTGTTACATGTTCCCATGTGTTGCTACAATGTTTACGTAAGGTGTGTGTATTGTTTTAATTATTTTTTTTTTTACATTTTGACCACTTTTTAAAACTTTTAAATTGTATTCCCTGCCTCAAGATGGCTTCACATATACCCACATGGATCTCTCAGAACTACATTGCCCATCATCCTCCAGCTCACATATGTAACTGAGATGGATTTACCAGTGAGCAGGAGGACGATGGGAAATGCAGTTCTGAGAGGTCCATGCGGGTACATGTGAATCTTGAGGCAGGGAATGCAATTTAAAAGTTTAAAAAAGTGGTCAAAATGTTAAAAAAAAAACAAAAAAAAAACCAATACACACATCTTACGTAAACAGTTGTAGCAACACATGGGAACATGTAACACAATAAAATAAAAAGGTCCTTATGTACCCTTTAAAGTGTATAAAATATACAATTACCGGGTTGATTACAACTGATGTGCCATCATATGTCCAGGTTCCCAGCTTCATACTGCAGTTTTGCAGATCAAATGGAAAGTGTGTCACTATAATCTCACAGTAGCTCTTGAAAATAGCTGGAGGCGTCCAAGTGATCATGCCACTGCTTTCCAGCAGAACTTTAGTTTCATGAACGATTGCAAAATCACCATCGGCACTGCAATGACAGTAATTAAAATCATCATCTTTATAATTAGAACTGCAGCAAGCGAGCAGAGGGGTGCAGCATGTTCCAGACGACAGTGACTGAAATTTGCAAGCCCACCAGTGGTGAGAGTGGCACCAGGCAATGTTTTCTAGGACAGGCTGCCTGGGAGGCATGGCAGTGCATTTGGCACAGCCTGTGGTCTCAAGACTTTAGTAACCACCATAAGGATGTCATGGATTGTTATAATAATGACAAAACCAATAAATAATAATAATAATAATAATAATAATAATAATAATAATAATAATAATAATTAATCTTACTTGTTGTAAAGAACCAGGTCAGGGCGCCAGATATCAGCAGAAGGGATTCGAATCTTTTTAATCCCACCATAGTCATCTGGATTCCACTTTAAGTTAACATCTTTCCATTGCTGAATAAGGAACAAGAGTTAAATAGACGTTAACCTTAAACCCCAAAGTCCATATATCTGTACTGTTCCAGATTCCTTGGGGATTAAACTAATGACATAAGGAATGGGAAAATACATTTAATTTATATTGCATAAGAGTGAAACTCTCTTAACTCACTAACAATATCTACAGTAGAGCTTTAAGCTTTAACTAATGTACCCATCAACTGTTTTGATCTAAATAGAGATGTATACAAAATGTGTCTAAAAATAATTCCCATTTTATCCCACAATCATGACTATCTTACACTGAAATATAATGTATGTGTCTTCAATGTGGGGAGATACAAAAGAACCTGGATGCCCTTTTATTCACATGATCTGTCTCTCTATCTATCTATCTATCTATCTATCTATCTATCTATCTATCTATCTCCAGCAACCTCATCTGTCGCTGAGGTTGCTGGGAGGGAGTGTGTGAGTCTCGAGTGATTGGGGTGTGAGTAGGTTTGGTTTTTTGTTCTCTTTACTTTTTTTCCTTTCTTTTTCTTTGTTGTGTTGGTTAAACGGATCACGTTTTGGTTTTGACAATTTTAACAAGAAGGCACGGCATTAAAATCATTGTTGATGCTATATTACCTGTGCAAAAATGTGTTGTCGAACTCGGAAAAGTAGTTGGGTTTGGAAACATTAAGTCGACTTCAAGGATAAGGATAAAACTGTTGTGGTTTTCCTCAGTAATGAGGAATTAGTTATTATTATTATTATTTATTTCTTAGCAGACGCCCTTATCCAAGGCGACTTACAATCGTAAGCAAATACATTTCAAGTATCATAGTACAAGTAATAATACAATTAAGAGCAAGATAAATACAATGACTTTGGTTCAAGCAAGTACAAGTGTGACAAAATACAATTCAATAATACAGCAGTTAAGTGTCAGTGATAGTTACATCAGGATATGATTAAATACAAAATACTACAGATTAAACACTTGGCAGATTACAGTACTCTGAAGTACAGGATTAAATGCAGTAAAATAGGGGGCAGATAAGAGCAAGTAAAGCGCATTTAAGGAAGGGTGATAAGTGTCCCAGGGGAAGAACAGAGGAGTTCTACAGGTGCTTTCTGAAGAGGTGAGTCTTGAGGAGGCGCCGGAATGTGGTCAGGGACTGGGCAGTCAAAAGGTAGTGCAGCAGGGATTACTAGTAGTTTTTGAATATTTAATGCAGAAGAAGATGAGTGTTGCCATGCTTCAAGAAACACATAAGAGATGAAAACAATAAGGCAGATTGGTTTAAACAATGGACGGGGGAGGTTATACTAAGCCATGGCACTCATTTCAGTGCAGGAGTTGCTATTTTATTTTCTAAAGATTTTAAACCGGATTCTTTCATTGTGAGTGAAGAGGTTCAAGGGCAGCTATTAAAAGTTCAAGTCAGTATTTGTAGTAAGACTCTTGTCTTTGTAAATGTTTATGCTCCAAATGATGGGAGAGAGAGAGTGTTATTCTTCCAAACTAAGAATAAAGTACTGGTACAGTGTCAGCCTGAGGATGTGGTTTAATTGGGTGGAGATTTTAATTGTACAGTAGACAACAAGGTTGATAGGAACGGCTCTGAACCCCATCCAAGGTCAGTCAGTGAGCTGGTCTCTGTCTTAAGAGAGCATGATCTAGAGTATGTGTGGAGATCGATGAAACCTGATGCTCGCAAGTATACTTGGGTGAAAGGGAGTGCTGGACATATTTCACTAGTTAGACTTGATAGGTTTTATGTTTTTAAGCATCATTTAAATGTATTTACTACCTGTGATATATGTCCTACTGGTTTCTCTGACCATAGCTTGATTAATTTGAACATGCTTATCACTTCTCCATGTGTATATACTTCATATTGGCATTTAAACACTAAGCTTTTAAATGATATCCATTTTATTAAATGTTTAACTTTTTTTGGGAACGACGGAGAAGGCAACAATGTAATTTTTCATCCTGTGGTGGGATGTCTATAAAGTTCAGATTAAATTACTTTGTCAACAGTGTACTAAAAATATTACTAAGAGTACTAGTTTAGCAATGAGAGAGCTAGAGGAGACTTCAATGAGCTCCATAGAGCTCTGGGGTCCAGCTATAGTGACAGGCTGTTTGAGGACCTGAGGCTTAAAAAAAGTAAACTGGCTGATGTGGTCCAGTGGTTAAAGAAAAGGGCTTGGAACCAGGAGGTCCCCGGTTCAAATCCTACCTCAGCCACTGATTCATTGTGTGACCCTGAGCAAGTGACTTAACCTCCTTGTGCTCCGTCTTTCGGGTGAGATGTAAGTGACTCTGCAGCTGATGCATAGTTCACACACCTTAGTCTCTGTAAGTCACCTTGGATAAAGGCGTCTGCTAAATAAGCAAATAATAAATAATACAAGGGGTGCAAGTGTGCACCAGGTTCCTTAACTTGTCCCAAATGGATGCTCCCACCCAATACTTCTTTGCTTCGGATAAGAAAACTGCTCAGAGTAAACTTATTTATTGTTTACGGACAGATCAAAGACAACTACTGAGCGAACCTGAGGTGATCTGGGAGTACAGTGTGGGTTTTTACTCTTTGACTTGTTCACAGCGGAGGCTGGGGATGAGTCTGGTAAAACTCAGCAGTTCCTAGAAGCTCTGGTCCAGGTTCAGGAAGAGGAGAAGGATCAGTTGGAGAGAGAGTTGACTTTCCAGGAGTTCTCTGATGCTCTTGTGGGACTGAAGAATGGTAAAGCACCAGGGATTGATGGTATGCCGGTGGAATTCTGTAAGACTTTCTGGTCTACAGTTGGAAAAGACCTGTTTAAAGTAGTACTTGAGAGTATTGCGGAAAAGGAGCTGCCTTTGAACTGTCGGTGCGCAGTATTGACTTTGCTACCAAACAATGGAGACTCATGTAATATAAAGAACTGGCATCCAATAAGTCTACTTTGTACAGATTACAAAATTTTATCAAAAACTTTGGCGAACAAATTGGCATCAGATTAACATCTGAGTTGGGAGTGAGATCGGTGAGGATGATAAAGGGTTTTTTAATACAGCTGTGGGCAGCCTTGTCTAGGGACGGCATGAAGGTTATGAGTCATTTTCTCAAAGAGGACAGTTCTCAGGGTTTAGAGCCAGAGGTTTTTAAGCTTCAGGTTAGACCTGCTGTCGATCAGATTGCTGACTCCCCAGGATGCCTTTTACAGTTTGGAGCATTCTACAGCCTGCAATTTTGAGCAATAGAAAATAAAGCATTGTACAGGCTGTGTGTTAAGATTAGGAACTTTAAAATGTTGAAAGATGTCCCAGATACGCACTGGAGGGAGAGATTGGGTGTTGAAGTTTCTGTTAAACCTGCCTGGAATAACCTGTATAAACCACCAATCCAGAAAAGAGTAGGTGTTCTCCAGTGGAGAGTTCTGCACACCATTGTTGCTGTGAACTCGTTTCTCTGTATTATCCAGTCAGAGGCAGATGATAAGTGTGTTTTTTATCAGCAGAGAGAAACTGGAATAAGGAATTTTAATTATGATTTCAAAAAATAAAAAAATAAACAAATAAATAACATTTCATGTATAATATTGTTTGTTTAAATATGTATATGTTTTGTTATTGAATTGTTTGTTTAATGTATGATTATTTATGACAATAAAGATCTTTTTAAAATAAAATCTATCTATCTATCTATCTATCTATCTATCTATCTATCTATCTATCTATCTATCTATCTATCTGTTTTACATATGGTATTTCACTTTGTTTTTATCATATGTAGTCTACTGTTTGTATGGCTCCTCAAGTACTTTAGCAGTTTATAATTACCTGTTTCAGGCGCACGTTGGTTGTTACTATCTGATTCACTTCATCCTATTGATAAAAAGTTAAACAATTAAGAATTATTTGCACAGTGTTAACTAAACAGCCCAGATTGTCAGAGAGGCGATTCTCCTCACCACACTGATGAGCTGGATCAGCTGGAGCCCCACTGTGACGACGACAGCGTCCCGGTAGTCTTCTACTGGACGAACCACTTTATTGTAGCCAGTGAAGAGCATTTTCACCAAACGGGTCTCATGATTGGAGCACTGGACCAGCCCTACAACACACAGAGATAAACCCAGTCATTGAACAGCAAAAGCCCTGTTTAAAATTAAAGAGCCTTTGTCAGATACCCTTTACATACGTTGGCATAAAAAATAAATCTACAACAGTGTTTTCAATTTGAATTAGCAGAAATGGAAATGAAATACTAAATCTATATAAAATAAAAATAAGAGGTTTTGTTAAATTTCTTGAATTCACTTTTTTTCTTAAATAATGCAATGACGATACTGTTTTGGAGAATTCATCCTTCCAAAGCAAGATGTCAACTCAGATGTCAATCTGTAAAAGCTGCCAATGTGCCAGACACTATACAGAGTTAAATATAATCTAACCAAGCAAAGACAGGATGATTGAATGACAGGTGGTACAGTTACCATTGCCAGATCCCTGCAACAACAGTCAAATGTTTATCTGAACAGAAACCCAATAGCAATTAACTGCACAACCAATGCAATTAAAACATAAATAAAAAATACATCCCACAAAATAAATTAGTTGAAAATAAATTAGGAATGATAAAAGCAATTGACCTGCAACATTGTAAAAGGGATTGGAATCTACTGGGGAAAGACCTTTGAAATAATTTGAATGGTGCTCTGTTACAGGGAGATTCTATCTTGAAATCTGGTGTTGGGAGCTGTCTCCCCTCTCTGATTTCAGAGAAGGTTCTTGTGAAGCAGTAAATATACACATCAATTTCAGAAAGAAGACGCCCACAAGATTTGAAATGAACAATTCTTATTGCATTTGACAAATGACCGTGCCCATAATGAAACGTAATATAATTTGGCCCATGGCCTTGTCCATTGGAGCTCCTATATTGATTGAATGATAACTAATGCCAGAAACACAACATAGTTTCCAAGAACATGCTCCTGTCCAAAGTTGTGTAATCTAGCATACTGTACAGTAAACTCTCTCAATGTGTCCTGCTCATCAATAAGAACATTCGCTCCTGCCTGTCCCTTTCAGTTTGGAGATACCCAGTGCCTGGTTGCAACACAGAGATTTGTGTATCTTTATATCTATCCACCCAGAGGAAACACTTTCCAAATAAAACACCAGACTCTCTTATAATCAGCTGCACTTTTTATCCTCAGGCCCTCAGCTCCATTGTTTTGTTCAAGTAATCAGCGGTGACACAGAAACTGACAGCTTAAATGAAGCACTGGTAATAAATCCAGGACATTATTAAATTCAAGTGAGCCGTTTCAAACCCTCCAGGTATGAATACATTTTGTCACGTTGTTTCTGTGCTTTACAACGTGTGCAAAAAGTTTGGAGTGCTGAATTCAAGCCCACGCTCAGCCCACTCACAAATGAAACTCGACAAAGACATTTGTTTTTTTAACAAGGAAACAGAACAAAATATTCAAGGCCCTTTAGACTCAGTGGATTACACTGTATAGATACTTAATACAAGTGAAGGTAGCTTGGTTTTTTCGTGGTGGGGTATCGTTCTGTTTTAAGTGGAAGAAATGCACCCCCTCAATGAAAGAGTTTTGCTTTGATGTGAAACAACAACTGTGCAAACAACTGAGGTGCTTGTACTGTGCATTCCCAAATCCATTCTACAACAGGAACACACTGAGCAGCTGAAGCAAACAAGAGCACTTTTTACATGAATGCTGCTTTGATCACACATTTTTAAATAGTGATCATTATGCCACGCTAGATTAATAGATGTATACTGTACCATGAAGAGACTGAACATGTATACATATAAATTATTCTGTCATTCAATACGTTCTGGGATTTATTGGCTAGTAACTACAGGTGACCATATATACACGTTTTACTGTAATGACATTTACATCGATAATAATTATGCAAAAAACTTGATTAATTAAAAACATGCAAACATGTTACAAGGGTTATATTAATGTTCAGCACAAACACAGTTCTGCAATTCCAAAACAGATATAAACTTATAGTTAATGGAGGTTTAGAGCCATCCATTTCGCCAGTGTTTTTGTATTAACCCTACAGTCATAATGATTTAAATATCTGTTATAACAGAAAGGTCCATATTAAAAGTAACAGGAATATTCATAAATATGTGTCCTTCCTGTATGTCCTCCAAGGTGCAGTTATATCATATCGAAGTGCACAATCTTCCCTCAGTGTAATCGTGTGTCTTCTCTCTGCATGATGATTGCAATTCATTTTATACTTTTCTTCTTATTACTCTTGCTTGAGCCAAAGGGCAGTTGCAGCTGAATGGCAAACCGATGCCGGTGCCAACGATTTCAAGTATTACACAGATAAGTATCTGCTATTTCCGCTACACAACAAACCAAATGCTTGGGTTTCCAGTTTCAAATCCTGGGTGACCTTCATCAGGAAGTTTTAAAGCAACAGCAACTGCAATTAGCCCAGACTTTGCAAATGTTTGCAAAGATTCTGGCGGAGATTAATCATTTTCTAAAAGGAACATCCTTTCAGATTCACATTTGGATGTTTTAAATTACCGAGAGTAATTTAATGTACATTAAATGTACTTTCTGTTTACAGACTTTCTCTCCCCACACCAGTGGATTTAAACAGGATTATAAATAGCCAAAGAAACATATGCATCACCTGTCAGTCAAGAGTGCTCATTTAGCATTCTTTCACCAAAACTTTAAAAGACTTTTATTTAGAAAAAAATAGTAACTACATTGAAAAACTTCAAATATTTTGCCTATAATTTATCAGTTAAGCAAATGTAGTACAGTATATGGAATGCACTATTAGTGTAGGCCCTGAAGTTTACTTTTTGCTACCCCATACACACCTTTCACATGGATTGCTCGCTTTTCTTTTTACATTTGGTCATTCAAAATTACTCAAGACATTTAACTTTTCTAGAAAAAAAAATCAAGCCACCAGTGAGAATAACTAATACATGTGTTACTGCATGCAAATGAATGTCAGTTCTGAGATATGCTGTGTCAAGGAGTAAATTGTTAAGTTAACTAGACAAGTAGAAAGTATACATACCTGTTAAAGAGACTGACACCATCAAACACTTGTAAAGAAAACTCAAAGAGCACATTTTCAGAGATAACTGCTGTTTATTGATGTTTCTTTCTGTCTAGCTTTTGAATTTCAAACAATATATATATATATATATTTGTATACTGTAGCACATTCACTAGCTAGACACTGTCCTCTCTGTCCCTCTTGATTCTGGTGCGCATGGTGACTGCTGAGAACTATTTTTTTACACCATCTGTGTTATGAAGGGACAGCTGAGAGTTACTGGAAAAGCTGACAGACACAAACTACTTCCTTAACTTTAACATACTATACTATACAGTTTAGGATAAGACTGCTCAAGTTCAATTGCAGGGTTGGTGTAATGCAAATAGCATTTCATACCTCAGATAAATAGACATGCAAAACAAAAATAATAATAATACATTTAAAAAAACACAATAATACCATAAGACAACAAAATAAACAGAATCAAATTGGAACCAGTCCATTAGAAAAAAATATAATTGTAACATATCAGGGGAAATGATATCTAGCAGCACATGATAATGCTACATAAAGTTTATCACATGTTTTAAAGGCTTAATCACTCCAGCATGTAATCAATAATTAACACAGCTATCGTAATACATTTATTTCCATAATATGTATTAATATGTGCTGTTCTGAATAATGATTGGGTTTCAAAGCAGGTACTGTATTGCCACAATGCTAAGCACCATGGTTTTTACTGCTTCGTCACATTCATTCATTCGTGCTTTACCTTGCTTCGTTTCATTCACATTTTCCATAATTTGCTGTTTTTTTCAGCATAGGTGGAGAATAAGCGGCCAAGCAATTGAGCTTGGTTGCTGCTCTTCTCGAGCAACATCGTCCTATAAAAGCAAAAAAAAAAAAATCAAATATTTTCTAAAAAAGCGAAAAGTTTACTTTAATTTTATATATATATATATATATATATATATATATATATATATATATATATATATATATATATATATATATATATATATATATATATTTAAACTATTCTATTTCGGGGCACACAAGTGGCGATCCAGTAAAGAGCCCGCGTGGAGTGCAGGATGTGCCCTATAGTCTGGACATCGCGAGTTCGAGTCTAGGCTATTCCTTTGCCGACCGAGGACAGGAGCTTCCAGGGTGCGGCACTCAATTGGCCGCGCGCCGCCCGGGGGGAGGGAGGGCTAGGTCGGCCAGGGTGTCCTCGGCTCACCGCGCACCAGCAACCCCTGTAGTCTGGCTGGGCACCTGTGTGCTTGCCTGTAAGCTGCCCAAGAGCTGCGTTGTCCTCCGATGCTGTAGCTCTTGGGTGGCTGCATGGTGAGTCCACAGTGTGAAAAAAAGCGGTCGGTTGACGGCACACGCTTCGGAGGACAGCGTGTGTTCGTCTTCGCACTCCCGAGTCAGCGCAGGGGTGGTAGCGGTGAGCTGAGCCTAAAAAAAATAAATAATTGGCCATTCCAAATTGGGGAGAAAATAATAAAAAATAAATGGCAACGACAATAAAAAAACAAACAAACAAACAAACTATGCAATTTCAGAATTTGATAGTGCAGTTATCACACCGCGTTGCTTTCTTGGCCCCTTAATCTCCACCTCTACCGTTTTTTTCAGTGGTGCCTATTACGAATGTAACCCCGGTTCCCTGAAAGAGAAGATGACCGCCAATGATATAAGAACATAACAACATAAGAACATAAGAAAGTTTACAAACGAGAGGAGGCCATTCAGCCCATCTTGCTCGTTTGGTTGTTTGTAGCTTATTGATCCCAGAATCTCATCAAGCAGCTTCTTGAAGGATCCCAGGGTGTCAGCTTCAACAACATTACTGGGGAGTTGGTTCCAAAAAAGTGCCTCCTATTTTCTGTTCTAAATGCCCCTTTATCTAATCTCCATTTGTGACCCCTGGTCCTTGTTTCTTTTTTCAGGTCAAAGAAGTCCCCTGGGTCGACATTGTCTATACCTTTTAGGATTTTGAATGTTTGAATCAGATTGCCGCGTAGTCTTCTTTGTTCAATACTTTTGGGAACATATACCAGAGCCATCGTGAGGGAGAATGAGTGGACAGCATCTGAGGGACATCTCGTTACCGCCATCTAGTGTTGGTGGTGTGAGCGTGCAACCTCAAGGAGATAGGCGCATCTAGTAATGCAGACTTGTCCGCATCCGGGGCCCTCGCTTGGGACAGCCAGAGCTGTCTGCGTGCCACCACTAAGCCTGCCAGGCTTCTACCCAGGGCTTGCCCCTGGAACCCTGAAATCTGCAGCAAGGTGCCCGAAACTGCGTGAAGCTCTGAAGCTAGCGGCTCGGGAAGGGTAACTGACCGTAGCATGCCGTCCAGGTAGGCTGTCAAAAGGCCTCCTGTGTTAGCCAGGTACGTGACATGTGCTTCAGAGGCATACGCCTTTTTCAGGTGAGCTTTCGTGATCCTGCATTGGCCATTACGGCATACAGGATCCTTGGACAGGACTCCCACAGGGAGGGCTCTCACTAGGGCCGCTATGGTGGAGTCCACCGGATGGAACTGTGCAAGCCCTACTGCCTCTGGAGGCAAGTGCGGCTGCGCTCTTGGACACACTGGGCACTGAGGGCGGGTGTTGCCAAGAGGATTTGACCTCCTCCAGGAAATCCGGGAACGACGGAAAAGGCTGGGGGGTCGAAGTCTGCGGTGGTCTGAAAACAGACCTGCGCTGCTCAGAACTTGCCTTCCAGGGTACCTGGAGGAAGTTGGCGGCTCTTTTCATCAGTGCCCGAAACGAGTTCAAGGGCACTGGAATCTCAGGCTCCGAGGCGAGCTCGGAGCTGGGGGCCGTTACCTGAGTCAGGTCTGGGTCCTGAGTCTCCTGAGTCTCCTGAGTCTCCTGAGTCTCCGTCCGCAAGAAGGACTCCTCATCCCAGGAAGCCGCTAGGGAGAGCGCATGCTGTTCCTCCTCGCTCATCACCACGTCCTGTTGCTCAACCTCTGTAGCAACCACTGGCAAGGCTGGGGTATGCACTGGGGCAGGCGCAGTGGGGACCTGCTGCCTGCTCAAGTGCTTGAATATTTGGGCCATTTGGCCCCTTAACTCTGCAATATCCCTCGCCTGGTCCGCATTTCTAGATCTCTTACTGCCCCTCGAGGGAGATCTAGATCGATTGCGAGGGTGCCGTGGAACTTGCACACAAGAAATACTCAGAGGGTGGGGAGGGGAGCCCTGGGATTCCGAGACCGATGACGACTCTCCTAGGCTGGCTGTAGGGTTCTCGTTTGAGAAAAGCGCCATTCTTTTTTGCAGCGTGCTCTCCTTGGACCCAGCGCAAATAGAGCAGGACGACCTGACACACAGTGTGTGTTTGTCCTGCCGAGGCAATTTCCTCCTGCAGGACGTGCACGAGTTGA
This sequence comes from Acipenser oxyrinchus oxyrinchus, assembly GCA_030684275.1. NCBI lineage: Eukaryota > Metazoa > Chordata > Actinopteri > Acipenseriformes > Acipenseridae > Acipenser > Acipenser oxyrinchus. The sequence goes on from CM060257.1 coordinate 13,335,493, forward strand.
AAGTCTACATTGTAGTCAGGATGCTTAGCTCTGGAGCGTCGACGGGGCCGAGCGAGCAATGCGTCGAGCTGTGTAACACTGAGGCACCGAAAAACCGGATAGCGTGTGCTGGGTGAAGCGCCACAGGCGTCGAAGCACCGAGACGGCGAGTCCTCGAGGCACCAAGAGTGTTGAAACACAAAGGTTCCGAAGCTATGGAGCACCGGGGACCTGAGGGTCTCGAGGGTACTGGGGCGCAAGGCTAAAAAAGACCTTGAAGTGTTGAAGTGCTGAGCTGTACAGTCCTCGAGGTGCCAAGGATGCTGAAGCACTGAGGCACGAGGTTGTGGAGCGACGGGGCACTGAGGCCACCAAGGGCCCCAAAGCACAGGGTTCGAAAGGCCTTGAGGCGTTGAAGCGCCGAAGTGTGTAGCTCTCGAGGCACCGAGGATTCCAAAGCACCGAGGTACTGAGGCTATGGATCACCGAGGCACGAAGCCACCGATGTCGGTAAGCTCTTGAACACCGAGGGCGCAGAGGCTCCGAGGCGTCGAGGCTTTAGTGCACTGGAGGCGCCGAAGCACCGAGGCTCTGAGGCACTGAGGACCCAAGGGTACCGCGGGCGTCGAGGCCTAGACACTGGGGCGCCGAAGCACCAAGTACCAAGTACCGAGGGCAAAGCACCAAGGTACTGGGCTGAATGTCTGTGTCTGGGCTGCTTGCAGTCACACAACCAGGAACAGCGCGTAGTTTGCAACGGTGTGGAGCAAGCCTGTAGACATTTGCAGTGCAGTGGAGTGGAGCACCCAAGATGGCATCTGGACTGCATGGTGCCCTCAGCCCTTAAGTGGGCAGCATGTTTTAACATACTGTATTTTGTAGCGGGTAAGAGCAGCAAATATGATGCTAAAACAGCAATTGTTCCACACCATCCAGGATCCCACGTTGTTTTTATATGTTTTTCTATTGAAAAGTTAATATATATTAACTATTCTTCATTAACTATTCCTATTCATTTCCAGTATGAATTTAAAATTCTTGTTTCTCCTCCAACAAAAACACTGCATGGTCGTCCTATGTTTGACTGAGCTGGAGGAACCATTCTCTCTCTGATGATCCAGAAACCAATCAGGAATGCTGTGTCCCTGACGGGTTTAAGTCAGGCATTCTCTGAATAAATTGTTGTTGTTTTTATCATTTCTCCTCTGTTGTACTATTGTATCGTCGAATACTATACTATAAATTCTGCAGTAGAGAATAAAGTGATGCATAGCAAAAATACAGACAAAACATATATGAAGATTGTACACTTTGAGCATATTTTTTCCCCCAGCATTTCTGAACAGAAAAAAACAGATTTGTTCTATTCTTTACCAGCTTGTGCACCAGTTTACCAGTTTCTGAAAGGAGACACATGCTGGGTAGAGACAGTTTTGTAACATTAACATAATTATTCTTCTGGCACTGAATAAACGCAATGGAGATTGTGCCATTGTGTTATAGGCAATGTAATCTGGTCTATATTTATTGAAATGTATCCTAGTGACCTACATTTTTATCCCTTACATGGAAAGGGTGATCTCTTTAAGCCCTGTCTTTCACATGTGTAAACCCAGGCTGCATCAGCAGGCTCTTAGCTTGGTCCCTCGCGGGTGGCATTTCCTACCAGAAACCCACCAGCACATTTACACAATTAGGTTTCTAAAAATCTTTGTTTAACAGGCATTCACCCAATTAAAAAAATGAAAAGAAAAAGAACTGATGTCCCTGCAGGGTATGGTTACAGACAATCGGAAACATAGGAGCACTGCAGCACTGAGTGGAAATGTGGTGATGGCATACTCACAGATACAGCTGTGTGCCTCTGTAGCATTATACCAAGGTCAATCTTTCTAATTGTGTTATCCCAACTTTGTGTGCTTTGGACAGGTTTAAAGAAAACGTAGTTCTCCATCCTGGGATTGTCAATTTGCTCTAAAGAAGATGGATGTATTGATGGATTAGTGGGTGACAGATTTGCTAAAAGCTAGAAAGGAAGACACAAATTGAATTGCCAAGTTTCATCTTTTCCACCCCTTAGATAAATGTAACACCTGAAAGGTAGTCCTGACTACGCCACAGAGGGAATTACACCCTCATAATTTAAGTTTTTTTTTTCTTTTTTTTTCTGAGGGCAAATCAGGTAACAGACCAACCAGGACACAGTCGTTGTCAATTAAAATAATGTTTTATTACACAGAATTAAAAGAGTTAGCAGCAGATCATTACAAAAGTATGTAGGTGCTTTGTGCAAAAAATCCAAAAATAAAAACAACCCATTTAAAAACAAACACAAAACACAGAACACAAAATGCCAGTGCTTGCAGAGGAGGGGACATCGGTAAATATTATTCCCAACTACATTATTATTATCATCATCATCATCATCATCAATAAAGCAGCAGCAACAAGTACTAGGTTTACCATTTATTTTTGTTCCATCTCGGGTCCCCTCTCTCCTACAGGCCCAGGCCCAGGCCCAGGCAAACGGTAGATGGCCATCGTAGAAAACTAAAATCAAGGGGTATTTATAGTCAAGTGAGTATATTATTTTCAGTTGTCGGGTAATTAATTAATTAGCTTTGGGTGCTGAGTGGGGAAGCAACGATAAAGTGCTGCAAATCAATCAAGTGCCCTATCGAAGAAAACGTGCGCAAATCAAAATATACAAATAATAAATAAAAATGTAAAATAAAAATGTGAAATAATAACGGGTCATTTCAACCCTATTATATCAACATAAATCATAATAAAGGGGGACTGGCTAACATAATCAGCCTTCCTCACATACACCAACGGGCTTCCATATTAATACCACTTACACTGAGGGCACTGCACTGAGCATATGTGAGGGAGGAGGCTTGGAGACTGGGGTACTCTTGGGGAGCGTAGTCTAAATGTGTTTGCTACGTTGTTGATGGTTTTATATCATTTCCACTATTTATTTATTTCAAATGTAATGTTTAGAAACATGGCACATGTTTGTCAATTCTTTGCCATTTTAGTAATGGCCAGAAATCTGTTTACTTGCTGCTTGTCCACTAGAGGGCGCATGCCTGATCTGGATGCTTCTCGCACCCCCCCCCCCCCATATTGAGAACCACTGGGTAAATGGGATGGATTAGCTGCTACAACACTTCATATTAGCTGCTCATGTGTAGTTTACTTTGAGTTGTTGTGATCACAAGTTTTTGAAGATTCTGATCAATGTGAATTAAAGATTGCTAAATGACAAGCTAGGTTTCTTCTCACCCAAACAAAGCTGTATTAATAACAGTCAAAGTTGTTATAATAGTGGTGAACACTGGTGGAGGCTTTGAGTAAATTGTTGATGCTTATAAAATCGATATATATTGTAACTCCTGAAGACTTTTGCATAGCAGTATATATATATATATATATATATATATATATATATATATATATATATATATATATATATATATATATATTCTAAATACTTTATTATTATACTGAGTATGAGTGTTTTGAATACATATTACGTAATATGTTTGTTTGCAAGTCGAATTTAAAATGGCATTCTTATCCTGAGGTTATATAAGAGAATTAGCCTTGAACAGGCATTCACACCCTGCTTTGCCTGTCTCAGTGCTTGTGACCTTTTCTCTGCTCTGTGAAGGGATGCAGCTTGTATTCTGGTTACATCAGTCCTCACATAACCTCACAATACAAACAGTATGTTTTGCATATTTGTTTGGAATACTGAATTATACATTTTTCCATTTACAGAATACAGATTCTGTCTCTTTTTAAATTTGTGTTTTATCAAATTCTTTATTAGACTGTTTTTAATGTAATGGTTTAATTGTTCATGTGTTTGTGTGCGTGAATGCCTTGGGATCTTTGTGATGAAAGCCGCTCTAGAAATGTGAATTGTTGTTGTTGTTGTTGTAGTGGCTGACTCCTTTTTAGGATTCCAGATTCTAACGAAATCACATAATGTGGTGACCTTTCAACCTTTATTACTACAAGATCCTGTAGAAAGGGCACCCAATTTCTTTGGAATCAGGAAGTACCCCAAAGGAGCTGGCGACAAAGATTCCAAAGGCACGGATAATGCCAAATGGATTCTGAGACAAATTATTAAAATTCAGTATGAAGCAACAGACTTTAGAATGATTTTAAACATTATAAATAGCTAAGAAGGAAGAGTACATTTGAAGCTCCTTGGCATCTCTCACTGTGCTCATCCTGATGAATACACATTTTGGGGTAAAAATTGACTACAAGAGAAAAGCTAATGTTTTTGCCAAATATATACCGTTTATATTTTTTAAAGGAAAATCCTTTAGGATTGACATTTGTTCTACATGTGAAAACCATTTTGAAAACTGTATGGCACACTACACCTTTAAAAATGTGTAGATCAGCTTGTTCGACGTTAAATGCAATTACATTCATTCCCCCCTCCCCCCACAAATATGCCAGAAGGCTAATTGTGGGATTGTATTTTCTTAGCAAAAATTATCTCCAGAGAATGTTAAGGTAATGTTTCAGTTTAGATAACAAAATAAAATTTACAGACCGGTCAATATCAAAGGAGCCTTTGAAGTGACAATGACTTAAATCTCTAGCCACATGTTTTGAATTGATTTGACCGGGTTGGGACAGTGAGACAGAGCATATGTATCTCCACAGAAATGTACTACTCCTAGTCTGTCAGCTTTGATTAGTGTTTGGCAGCACATATGGAAAGTGTATAAAAAAAGGTTTCCAGGTTATACTTTGAAATAATTACATTTGTTACATTCATGTTTAACGTGTGCAATGAAATCTATTTGAAGAGAAATGCTATTGCATTGTTATACAAGATGCTTTAATGAGTTGAGTGGATTTACAGTATACATTTGAAAGGAAGCAAAACAATAGCAAATCATTTCTGTGAAGTGGGATATGTCACACAGCTCAAAATGATTATATAGACAATATATAGAATATAAAATAACTCATTTTTTGATTACAATATTATGAATGGGTTCTCATTGGCAATTGACTAAGCAAAGAAAAAAAAATAAGTAGGTACTTTTTCTGCATGCTGTAAGCTGCTAAATGCAAGAGCAGAGTATTACCGCCTGGAGCTCTTGCTTTGTGGATCTGGTTAATATTATAAAAGTGGAGTGTTGCAGCTTTTTGTACATGCTTAAAGGTTTTACAAGATTGATGGAAGGAATGAATTAAACATGTTCCAGATGCATATCAAAAGGGTCCAAGGAATTCTATTTCAGGGGGGTCAATTTCAATCATCCCTGTGTTTAAAGAAAGTATATGATCCCACATTATCTATAAGTGTTTGTAGCAATACTAAAAGCAAGTTTGCAAAATTCTATGACCAATGTTTCAGCTAGAAGTCTTTCTCAATGTATTACATTTAGAGTGGAGTGAAAAGCCAGACAGTTGAATGCTTTATATTCAGATTTAGAAGCAAACACAAGCACTGTAGACTGGAGGATATTTTAAAATAACCTGCAAGCTAGCAGCTGCGTCATGAGACGATGTTGCCAAAACAAAAATGGTCTAAATTTCTCTTACTGTCAGGTTTGAAATGATCACAAGCACAGGGAGGAATGCCTAACTAAGAACACCATGCAGTGTAAAACAGAAACACTGCTGTGGATCCTGAAACTGAATCTGACTGTGCTTAGAGAAAATGATCTAGGCCTATCTAATTTTACAAAGAAACAAGAGTTTGTAGAATGCAGTATTTATTTCCACGTGACATTCCGTGGAAATAACCAATGGTACCAGTAAAATATTACGCTATATTAATTAAGAAAGTAAGTCAGTCAAGGTTCAGTATTTAAATAAGATATATACAAAGCAATGCAATATAGCATTGCTGTTAACAGACACACTTGCAGTGCAGCAGTGTGAAATTAAACACAAGCTGCCAGAAATGAAAAGGTCAACTTTCATTAATTCAACCTAAAATCTAGTGTTTCCAAAATTGTCAATGGTAGATAAAAACAATTTTAATATGGTAATAGGATTTACAACAGCTTAAAAAAAGCTGGCAGCCTGTGTCTGTGGGATATTTCACATGTACATGGTTCTTGACTGGCTCAGCCTGATCTGATTGCATGCAGTTCCGCTTGGTGTGCTGTCAAACAACCTCAGCCCCTCTGCATCGAAGGGAATGGGACTGTCATTTCACAGACTCCAGATTACCTCCAGGACAAGCAATCCCCGATTATCAAGTATATTAGAAAGCACTTTCATTTTTATACAAATAAAGAGCTCTTTATGTATGGTGGTGGATCACTACTCTTATTTGTTTTCTTTTTTTAAACTCCTTTTTAGTAATTCTTAAAATGGGAATGAATGTGTTGGGCAAATATCTAATAAGAATAACATGTTGCAAAGAGTCTGTGGAACAGGTTTATTTCCCCTCAAAACAATCTTAATTAACAGCAATGTTAGAAAGCATATACAGGTGAGTATTGTTATTTAAAAAATAAGTCATTTATAAAGAAGTAATCTCTGTTTCATATGAATACAATGACAAGGGTGGTAAAAGGATGTGGGCTTATTTGTGGTTTAATACATAAATACATGTGTTATGATGTCAATATAAGGTATTGTATAGTATAAGCTAATATGTTGTCTGTGTGTTGTCTCTTATAGTAGAAGAGATGTACAGTTTAGGTCCTAGCTGCTGATACTGTGAAAAATGATGTCTTGTGATAAGAGACGCCATACACACAACGTTTTAACTTATTACACACCATATAAACTAAGTTGTACTCAAACTATTATCAAACATAAATATTTGTTTTTACCTTTAGAATTTTGTCATGTGTTCTATGCTGGGGAAGATGTCTGCCACACGTTGAGATGTACAGTAATACAAGCTATTTATAATGCCTCTGTTAAATTATGCATTTAACAGCCTGGTTAATTAACAAACTTGGTAGCTTGTATATGATGTACATCATAAAGTTCAACACAACACATATGATTCTTGAAAGCAAGATTTAATAAATTAATTTTTATATATATATATATATATATATATATATATATATATATATATATATATATATATATATATATATATATATATAGCATATGCATGCGGAAACCAAATACAAAAATCTTACAACTAAACAAAATGTTGCACATGCAGTGCAACAGCTAGTGAAGACAGGGTTACTTCAATTAACATTGAGAGTACACAGATTACTTTGTTTCTGTTAGAAAGAGGCTTGACCCAAAAGAAAATATAAAAAACAAATCAAATACAGGGTAAAAGAACTTAATACAGTATCTATGTAACATCCAGATATAGTGTTTTACAAAATCTGCCCATATTGCAATATGAACTACATTCACAGGACAAGAGAAAAGCAAAGTCACAACCTTTACGACTTCACATACTTAAACACATGCTGAATTACACCTATCCAAAATAAAGAAACTCCGCCAAGTTTGGTCCATTTCTGTAAAACAACCCCCGACAAAAATGGGGAGTCAGTCATGCAACAGGGTTAGCTTTAAATACATAATCCACACCCAGCAATAGGGGGGATAAAGGTCTCTTTTTATCAGGTCCATTGGAGTGTGAAATTACAATAATAAAAGCTTTCCTTCCTTTTCAAGTCTCTATGCAAAAAACACAAACAAAAGAAAACCCAAAAACAATTAACATTTCAGCCTCAAAGCTGAATTTAACAAAAAAAAAACATATTTCCTTCATCCATTGAGTTCAGTACACTTTTTTCTTTTTTTAAAACAAAATGTCCTCATTGTTTATCAGGGACTCCACCACCTGTCTCTGATAGCGAATGTCATTGAGAGATGCCATTGCATCCAGGTCCGGTGCACGCATCAGGGTGGGACCAAACACAATCCCCAGGTTCTCAGCATTCATGAGACTGTCCTTCTCATTGAGAGTCACCCTGGAAGAGGAGCACAGGATGATTAGCAAGTGGAACTAATTCACAGTCATCGGATATGGGGTAATATGGAAACCATTCTCACTAGATTTAAAATAAAATCATTTTGGACACAATGCCGTGGAATTTACACTGTAGTACTGTAACTATTAACCTGTCCTACAGTATGTATTAAGTGGTTTATACAAATAAATGATTTACTGTGTCACTTTTCCTTTTATTAGCTTCAGTACTATATTTGCACTGCTCTGCTTAGTGTGCAGTCAAATTTTTAATTTCTAATATATTCACTTCCATTTGAAAAGTCTAAAGGGACACTACTGCAGAGCTGCCCTTGACCTCCTATTCTAGCTTTGTTGGACAGAGAGATTCCCAATCCAATTCTAGTTTACTTGCTAACACTGGTGGAGATGCTCGTCTTTGAAATGCAAGTAATTTTAACTATGACCAAAGATTAATAGGAGGCAAAATGTATGTATCTCAGTTCATGGCAATTACCTCTTCAAGTGCCCCATGAGATACCTCAGTGTTTCACAGTGTGCAGGTGGCAAAAGCTTCAGTGCTTCATGAAGGGCCTCTAGCTGCTCATCAGGGTCTGTGAGCTCTGCAATAATAATCGGTTCAGTTATGCATTCATGCATGAGTGGTAAATGTGCCATGGTCCCTATGGCAATATAAAATACACCACACAGTAAATATGGTGTGGAGCACTAGGGTCTCTTACTTCATAAATATTAAAATATATAATTACATATAACATAAAGAAAGAAAGCATTTAATGTCATCCTTGAAAAATTATGATATTGTTTTTTTCTTCGAGGCACTCAAATCTGCATAGTTTAAAATGTCCCTGGTTCATTTTTAAAATGCATCTGTATACATACAGTATTTTTTTTGTTTAAAGAACTGCATATTTCACATAAACACAACAATGTGTTATTCATTTTTACCTGCATTTGATTTACGCCCAACTGTAAAAAGACATCTTTATTTCATTATTTACTCACTTGCAGCTTCAATAAATCTCGGGTAGGCATCATATGTGATCACAGGAATGGGCAAATCCCTGAAGTACAGTTTAAGTGCACCAGTGATAATATTGATATCTTCATAAACATTCACAGAAATATCTGCCTTTTCGCCATCTGTAGGGAAGGAATTACATTTAAAATATATAGCACACAGAAAGAGCCCCCCCTGATTAAATTCACAGCACACACACAGACAGCACAGTGGCATTTTTATTTAAACATGGTTTCAGAGGGTAAACCAATACCAGGCAGCTGTAAGAGGCAAGATAAATCCCATTGCACAAGCATCTTCAGCTCCCAGTCATGTCTGCCTTTGAATGCTGGAAGCTGTCCGTTATTCTGTCCCTTTCAGTCTAACTGATGAAGAGCTTTATAAAAGAGAAAGTCTGGTCTAGCTCTGCTGCAGGTCAACGAATGGCTATTCTCTGAGGAAGCATCACAGGCAGACAATCAATATAATAATAAATATCTTTTGGTTTAGAGGAGTCTGTATCTACTCAAATATCATACTGAGTGTATAGCTGACACAGTACTTGGTCTTAATAGCTGTCATTAACTGCAGATTCCTATCTGCTTTTTAATCTTCCCTTTGTGGAGGGTAGTAATCACTAGTTTCTACATCATGTACCCACTTTCCTGTAATATCAAAAAGCAAAGACTGCTTCATCTACCCCAGTTTGAATCATGTTTATGCAGATTGCTTGTGTGCATTAGGGATAGGGCTGGAGTTAGGCCCAATAAACTATAAATATATCTGACAGCAATTTATCTTAGTTTTATAAATACTGAGATAAATATATCATTTTCTATGAATCTTCATTTGTACAAATGTAATTACTGTCAAACACACATAAGAATACCCCTCCATGATAATGCAGCCTATTTCTCTACATTTCTGATGGACATTTATAAAACTATTATCCTTTATTTAACTTTGTGGATTTGAAAATAATGTTTAAAGGTCTGCAAAGGCATGCCTGCATTCCTCTTTGAAGTCCCTTTACTTATGTGGGCTTGCACTATAATGTTTCACAGCTTGGTATGCAGTTGTATATGAAACTATTAAAATACCAACGTGTTGTAATTCAATTACCCTATTAAGTTACATTCTAGTTTTGCACTGTAGTGTAAAGCAGCACACATGGCAATGGTTAAGTTGGTTTATTATTGGGCTGAAAGGTTCAATGAAAACATACCTCTGTCGAATGCCAACTTGACGTCTTCTATTAAGTCACTGAACCCTGATACTCTATACAGCCCTTCTGACTTCAGACCTATAAAAGATGCAATGTCACAAGGTGAAGATACCAATAATAAACCTAAAAGGGGACCAGATCTACAGGAGACCAGCTAAGGTTGAGAACTTACTACTGTATGTTGTTCAAGAACTCTTATGGAAATGTCCTGTTTTGTTTCATACTGTCTAAAACTGGTTGAAACGGTGTGCGATGAACAACGCAGGATATTAAAGGTTAATTTCAACTGTTTAACTTGGGTTTTAAATGAAAAACTACTAGTTAAAATAAATTGAGTGCAAACCTTAAAAGCCTCTTCCAAAAATAATGAAACTACACTTCTGTTACAGTAGTGAAAGTTTATATATATATATATATATATATATATATATATATATATATATATATATATATATATATATATATATATATTGTGCTCCATGAGCTTCTTTTAAAAATGTATTTATGTATGTATGGTGACATACATAAAAACCTTGACCTACTACAGAAGTTGTGCTAGAGTTGTGCTTTCTGGTGATAGTTGTCTGTAAACATCTAAATGGGCCAGCTGGTCAATGCAGCCACAGTGTTGAGAGACTCGCTATCATTGCCCTTGTTAAGACAAATAAATTTGCATTAATTACGGTAGAGGTGACCTCATCTTCAAGGATTAGTACAGTGAACAGAAACGGCTCTGAGCATAATTACTTATTCCCTGTCATGTCAGGATAATTAACCACACTGAGCCACGCTTTCTCAAAACAACAATCTCACTGGGATTGCTGTAAAAAGGCTGAACTGCTTGTTTAGGATTAAAGCTGAACGTTCCAATAATTCAAATGTATAGTCATTTTAAAAAGAAAAATGAATTACTAAATGATAATACATATAAAACTAAGCAAAAAGGGAGAAAAATGACTAAATGATAGAATACAGTTAAATAACAATCTTATGGAAATCAATAGATCATCTCCCCTTGCCCCCTGGATAAAGATACAGTAAGCTCCATGGATGGGGATCTGGAATTTCTGATGGTTCTTACCTCTAGACTCGATTTCTCGTATGCACATGTCTACCACCATTGGCCGCTTTGTGTTGTGGGCTTTTACCAGCGTGGTAAGGTCACAGCTGTAGACCTTTTTGACATGCTTCAGGTCTGGCTTGCAGTCATTTGGAACCACCTTGGAACATTGCTTGTGAACATTTAAACCACAGTCTGAAGAAAGAAAAAAAGAAGAGGGGAAATCAGGTATTCCTGTACCACACAGAACCAAATACAGTTCAAAGCAAGGAACAACCTTTTAAACTAAATGTCCACATATAGCTGAGAAAGGGTTAAAATAATATACCGACACATGCCTATTCCCCTTGGCAAAAACATTTGGTGCATTCCTATTGGTGCGTCAACTAAGAAAGAGGAGCTAGTCTGTTCATTTAGTTTGACCTGTTAGTAACAAATTGCTTAAAGGGTAAATAAGGACCTTTTTATTTTATTGTATTACATGTTCCCATGTGTTGCTACAAGTGTTTACATATGTAACATATGGATTTACCAGTGAGCAGGAGAATGATGGGAAATGTAGTTCTGAGCGGTCCATGCGGGTACATGGGAAGCCATCTTGAGGCAGGGAATGCAATTTAAAAGTTTTAAAAAAGTGGTTAAAATGTTAAAAAAAAAACCCCAAAAACAACACACCTTACGTAAACAGTTGTAGCAACACATGGGAACATGTAACACAATAAAATAAAAACGGTTCTTATGCACCCTTTAAGGTACAGTCTAGCAGTGATTTAACAGGTGTGAATACAGTAGTCATAGCTATGTTCAGTGTAATAAAATGGACACACACTATATATATATATATATATATATATATATATATATATATATATATATATATATATATATATATACAGTGCCTTATGAAAGTATTCGCCCCTTGAACTTTATGACCTTTTGCCACATTTCAGGCTTCAAACATAAAGATATGAAACTGTAATTTTTGTGAAGAATCAACAACAAGTGGGACACAATCATGAAGTGGAACGAAATTTATTGGATATTTCAAACTTTTTAACAAATAAAAACTGAAAAATTGGGCGTGCAAAATTATTCAGCCCCTTAAGTTAATACTTTGTAGCGCCACCTTTTGCTGCGATTACAGCTGTAAGTCGCTTAGGGTATGTCTCTATCAGTTTTGCACATCGAGAGACTGAAATTTTTGCCCATTCCTCCTTGCAAAACAGCTCGAGCTCAGTGAGGTTGGATGGAGAGCATTTGTGAACAGCAGTTTTCAGTTCTTTCCACAGATTCTCGATTGGATTCAGGTCTGGACTTTGACTTGGCCATTCTAACACCTGGATATGTTTATTTGTGAACCATTCCATTGTAGATTTTGCTTTATGTTTTGGATCATTGTCTTGTTGGAAGACAAATCTCCGTCCCAGTCTCAGGTCTTTTGCAGACTCCATCAGGTTTTCTTCCAGAATGGTCCTGTATTTGGCTCCATCCATCTTCCCATCAATTTTAACCATCTTCCCTGTCCCTGCTGAAGAAAAGCAGGCCCAAACCATGATGCTGCCACCACCATGTTTGACAGTGGGGATGGTGTGTTCAGGGTGATGAGCTGTGTTGCTTTTACGCCAAACATAACGTTTTGCATTGTTGCCAAAAGTTCAATTTTGGTTTCATCTGACCAGAGCACCTTCTTCCACATGTTTGGTGTGTCTCCCAGGTGGCTTGTGGCAAACTGTAAACGACACTTTTATGGATATCTTTAAGAAATGGCTTTCTTCTTGCCACTCTTCCATAAAGGCCAGATTTGTGCAGTATACGACTGATTGTTGTCCTATGGACAGAGTCTCCCACCTCAGCTGTAGATCTCTGCAGTTCATCCAGAGTGATCATGGGCCTCTTGGCTGCATCTCTGATCAGTCTTCTCCTTGTATGAGCTGAAAGTTTAGAGGGACGGCCAGGTCTTGGTAGATTTGCAGTGGTCTGATACTCCTTCCATTTCAATATTATCGCTTGCACAGTGCTCCTTGGGATGTTTAAAGCTTGGGAAATCTTTTGTATCCAAACCGGCTTTAAACTTCTCCACAACAGTATCTCGGACCTGCCTGGTGTGTTCCTTGTTCTTCATGATGCTCTCTGCGCTTTAAACGGACCTCTGAGACTATCACAGTGCAGGTGCATTTATACGGAGACTTGATTACACACAGGTGGATTCTATTTATCATCATTAGTCATTTAGGTCAACATTGGATCATTCAGAGATCCTCACTGAACTTCTGGAGAGAGTTTGCTGCACTGAAAGTAAAGGGGCTGAATAATTTTGCACCAATTTTTCAGTTTTTATTTGTTAAAAAAGTTTGAAATATCCAATAAATTTCGTTCCACTTCATGATTGTGTCCCACTTGTTGTTGATTCTTCACAAAAAATTACAGTTTCATATCTTTATGTTTGAAGCCTGAAATGTGGCAAAAGGTCGCAAAGTTCAAGGGGGCCGAATACTTTCGCAAGGCACTGTATATATATATATCTTTTGAGTTATCCTGATGAATGCCCAGGTTGATCCTACATTTACTGGATGCATCACTGGGTTTGTAAACAAAGCTTCAGCTCAGCTGCCCAATTAAATGTTGATTAGTCCTTTGAGGCCAGAAATAGCAAATTGACCCACTTTTTCTAACGTAAAACAAATTGTATACCTCATCTCTCCCCCCCCCCCGTATGTACAGAATAAATGCTTTATTTGTATGCAAATACAAAGTACAGTATCTCAGGAAATCATATCCTAGCAGTCATGCTATTTTTATTTTATCTCAAGATCATTAAAAATAGTGCACAGAAGCAGCAATGTAACTGCTGCTGTGGAGGAAGACCTGGCGCTGTGAGAGACTAATCAATAACTACAGGAAGCGTTGGTTGCAGTTATTGCTGCTAAAGGTGGCGTAACCAGTTATTGAGGCTAAGGGGGCGATTACTTTTTTACACAGCGGCATTGGGTGCTGCATAACTTTCTTTAATAAATAAATGAAATATGTATCAATTTTTGTGTTATTTGTTCACTCAGGGTCCCTTTTATCTAATATTAGGTTTTGGTTGAAGATCTGATAACATTCAGTGTCAAAAATATGCAAAAATGCAGAAAATCAGACGGGGCAAATACTTTTTCACGGCACTGTATGTATGTATGTATGTATGTATGTATGTATGTATGTATGTATGTATGTATGTATGTATGTATGTATATATATATATATATATATATATATATATATATATATATATATATATATATATATATATATATATATATATACACACTGAAGAGACTGCATTTGACTTTTTATGAGCTCTACTCAGAATCACTGAATTATTTATGATATAAAAGAAATTAGGTTTAAACCAATTTAGGTTGTTAAAAATGGATATGGCACCGAAGAAGCAATTTTCTGAAATTATAAATCAGTGCAAAAACTTGTGCTTCCTCAAATTAATGCATACTGGGCTAGGATATTAAAAAAAATGTCTTGTGAAAATACATCTCTTGAATACAAATAGCTGGGCTAAGCAGCTGCTCAAAGTTGTTGATAAAACATCATTACAACAGGCATAAAAATAGTTTAATTGTGGTGTAAATCATGCATCCAGTACAACAGAGAAGTCACTTCTTTGTTATATGATGTTATGTTGTTTTCACATTACTGGAACGCGAATCTTCAAGCTTGATTAACATTTTTTTCCCCATTCCCTGAAGGAGTTTGAAATGCGTTATTTATTTTCAATGATGCAGAAATGTAATTACTTTGGGAGATAACAATCATTCTAGTACTTGATGAAATAACTGTATTCACTCTCTTACTTAAAACCAGTCTTTGTGGTCTCGTTAGAATCACTAAGGTATGTTGTATTTCTTCCAAACAAGATCTTACTTTCATGGTGGATCAGAGGTGCAAAGCAATGGCCATTCCAATCCAGGAATTGTTTCCAACCCAACCCTAAAAGACTTAATCAAAGCAATTACACCTTAATCCAGGTCTTCAGTAGTTCATTATTTCATAATGCCTTATACAAAGTGTTGTGGAATTGCTCTCAATACTGTAGTTGCTTGTGCCTGTACTAGATTAAGATATTTGCCAACAGAACCTTTATCCCCACAAGCACTGTTTGTACCCAATTAATATTTACCATAAAAAAGAAACATATACACAATGGTTATTTTAAATGTACTTTCTTGTCATAATCTCCAAGGGATTTCTAAATCTTCATTAAAAAGGCACATTAAAACATTTGAGTGCACTAGCTGCTTTAGCTTTTGAATTTGCATACACTTATGCAAATCTTTCAAACTGCTTGGAGCCCTTCTCTTCATTAACCAGGCCTACCAGTTTTCATGCATGGGTATGACAAAATTAGGCTGCAGGCAGACTTTGAGGAGAAGATATGGCATTGCATAAACAAAGCAGAGACATGCTGACCATTAATTGCACTTATCATAATTTTGTTATTAGGCTTGGAAAATAATCAGCTAATCTATTTACAAAATGTTGATATTTTAAATGAAATGGTATCAAAAGAAACTGTAAAATTATTGCCTTACATATGCTGGTTTCTAAAACCCTTATAAAGTATACAGGTGTGAATGATTTATCACTACCAGCGCCAAAGAACATATGTATAGTACAATTTGTCACATTAATAATTTATGAATACATGCATCAATCTATTTTCTCTTGAGATGATGAGCTGGTCTAATTACAGGACATGCATGCCCCATGGCAGATTAACTAAAACAAAGCATTTCCTTTAACGCATTCTTAATAAGTAAAGAATATTGAATAGAAATAATTTAGTGTAAAACTTTACTCTTCCTGGCTTTTCTACATTCTAAATATTCATGGTAAGTTGCACACTGCTGGTTTTGATCGGCTGTATTATTCATTAAGGTGAAAGTCATAAACCCTCATTTGATAAAACACAAATCCAGTCATTTAAAGGAGGGTCAGGTTTGATTAATAGCAAGGTATTTTGAAGTCTGCATTTTGGGGGGTTTGGTTTCAAATGAATTAGTCTTTACGTCATTATTATTTTAATTATTTTAATTACGTCATTATTTTAATTATATTTTCAAAAGAAAATATGACCTAGTATTTCCTTTCACAATCAAAATCCTGTTTACATACAGCTCATGTATTACACAATGTGAACTTTCTTTATACTGTATTGGATCGAGCAATAGAATTTCTACAACACCAGCTATGGAAGATGCAGATCAATAATAATAATTTCCTCATCAGATCAATGTTAATTACCTATTACAATACGGCAGAGTCATCATTTTGGTCTTTTGGCTGGAAGGGGGCCATTAACAGGTGAATAACACAGTTGATAGAGAGACAGTGTTGTTTTTATTAATCTGTATCAACTGCTACAGCAATGTGTTGTAGGATTTGGGAAGTACTTCCCAAGCAGCTCACAAACATCCAACATGGCTGCTCTGTGTTTTTGTGAGCTCATGTAGTGAGCCAGACGCATTTGGCAAACTGAGATTTAGTTGGCTGTATAAAACAATACGGCTCACTATGTGCTCTCTCCACAGGAACAGTGCTATTTAAGAACTTTCGTCTCCATTTAGAGTGCGTCCAACTACCTCTTGCTTGTTGGGTTATATATCATATTGTGTTATATATCTTCCTACACTAAAATGCACAGCTGTTGTAATGCCACATTGATGCGCTATATATAATCCCCTGGTAGCCCTGGGACAGATTCAGGATTATTTAAATGTTTATACAGTACAAGATTAGAACCATATCGTCCTAGGGCTCTGGGACTTAGAATTCATTACATTTTTCATCCCACTGTCTATATATAGTAGGAATATGTGAGCTACAGAACTGCGTCTGCCGTTAACCATTAATCTGCATTATAGATCTAGCAGAAAATAACAGTGGACGCAACAGATACTATTTTGTCTCCTTCCACCAGGAAATTCAATAAAGTAGATAAAACATAATTATTTGAAATGTTTGTTCTAATCCTTAAAAGGGGATTTAAAGCCCTAAGTAACACTCAACACATTCACCATTCACTTTAGCTTTGCCGCTTTTTCTAGAAGAACCTCAAAAAAATCATAATAAGAAACAGCTGCAGTGAATTCTTAGACTTTCCGGAGTATTATTTTCCACTGTCAAAAAGAATTAAAAGGACCTGAGCAGCAAGTCAAAGCAACGTCACAGGATAAAAGAAATGTGAGTTCAAGTACCTGCACATTTCACTCCCTGAGCAATGAGACCCCACATGAAGTTGGCACAGTATTCACACCAGTGAGGCCCCCTAAACGTGTGAACCTACGAAAAAAGGGAAAGCAACAAAATAGGATTGGCAAACACTCACTTATTAGAATAACATTAGAGGAAGACCTTGTGTGGCAAAGTGCTCCTTTGTTTTTACTGCATGCACATACATAAATAGAAACATATATGGAATTGATAAGAGATCATTCTGTTTTAAAGGATGAAAATAAATATTTAGGCAGTGTTTATTAAATAAAAAATTGAAATGTGGCACCCAAGCGGGGGCAGGCAATATGTCCTTAGTGACGTGTAAGTGCAAGAGGGGGTGGGTTGTCATGGAAATAAGCAATAATGTTGCAACCGCAGCAACATCAAAAACAGCCTCCCAGAGAGAGAGAGAGAGAGAGAGAGAGAGAGAGAGAGAGAGAGAGAGAGAGAGAGAGAGAGAGAGAGAGAGAGAGAGAGAGAGAGAGAGAGAGAGAGAGAGAGAGAGAGAGAGAGAGAGAGAGAGAGAGAGAGAGAGAGAGAGAGAGAGAGAGAGAGAGAGAGAGAGAGAGAGAGAGAGAGAGAGAGAGAGAGAGAGAGAGAGAGAGAGAGAGAGAGAGAGAGAGAGAGAGAGAGAGAGAGAGAGAGAGAGAGAGAGAGAGAGAGAGAGAGAGAGAGAGAGAGAGAGAGAGAGAGAGAGAGAGAGAGAGAGAGAGAGAGAGAGAGAGAGAGAGAGAGAGAGAGAGAGAGAGAGAGAGAGAGAGAGAGAGAGAGAGAGAGAGAGAGAGAGAGAGAGAGAGAGAGAGAGAGAGAGAGACAGAGAGAGAGAGAGAGAGAAATGCTTAGGCTTCGAATGGCTTGAAATTTAGCAGAGCCCAATTTAAACACACTATTGTTGCAATTAATACATATCTATAGTGCTGTGGATAATGCTGTGCCATGACATATTTACAATACCATGACAAATGACATTTGAAATATGCAAAATCAACTCCAAGCGAATTGACCCTGTTTAGTATTCTCACTGCATAGCGAATATATAAATAGTATATATGGAGGGTTACATTTAGAGTTAGATATAAGGTTTATTTTGAGGGGACACAAGCTGCAATAATAATGTACTATTTAGCACCATATTGCACCATAGCAAGGAGTAATTCAGTAAATTAGCATGAAAAATATATCGCCTTGCACTTCACATCTTTGTTGAGCCTTAATTGTAGTTGGGAAACCATAGTAATTCTCTGAAA
Source organism: Acipenser oxyrinchus oxyrinchus (assembly GCA_030684275.1). Classification (NCBI taxonomy): domain Eukaryota; kingdom Metazoa; phylum Chordata; class Actinopteri; order Acipenseriformes; family Acipenseridae; genus Acipenser; species Acipenser oxyrinchus. The sequence continues at coordinate 13,354,228 of CM060257.1, forward strand.
TATTTATGCTTTTCTGGAACCGCAATGTACTACAGTTAACTCAGTAGTGATTTTATCAGCGAGGCCCTTAAAATATTACAAACTGGAGTGTACAGCAAGAGAGAGAAATGAATAAACAAATGTAGCGGTTTTGCTAACGTCAGCAGTTTCACCGTCTCCCACTAACACTGTTCCCTCCACTAGTCACTTAATTTACAACAGAGGGGAGGATGACAAACATCTGCTGACAGAAGCCAAACCAGGACACACTCTTTAACTGCTCCCCAGCAATTGGCCAGCTTTTCCATCAATATTCCCAAATTAACCAATAAAAACATTTTAACAACACCTCCAGCATTCCTCTAATATCACAAAGTAAGAATGTATCATTTTATTTCATTTTTTCATTGTTTACCTTGAAATTGTGGACTTTTTCATATTTGGGAGTTCGCTCGTTCTCCTTCAGCGTGGCTCTCCTAACCAGCGAAGTCAGCTGTGAATAAGCAAACAGTTTCAGAGGCTGCCACAGAGTTGCAGATGGTTTCTGAGGTCCCATCTTCATTCCCAGAGCAGCTGCCAGTATATCCTGCTGCTGAGTCTCTGGCTTTGACTTGTGAACCAGGGACTTGTTCCCTTTCCTGCGTGAGCACGACTCCCTGGATGGCATTTTGATATCCGAGAACAAGATTCCCCAATTAAAGAACTGACACGGCTGTAGCTAAAACTAGTCAGAAAACTGCAAAGTGGATGTACAGTACAGTATCACTGGTTTGTACTGGTTTGCTGGATACTAAATTCTCTGTACATTAATCTAGCCCACACGTTGGCGAACGGACATTGTTTGTCGCATTGTTTCATAAAGAAGAGAAAGCTTCTTACTTCAATTTCAAAAGGCCCTGCTACACACTCCCTCTCCCTTAATAGTGAGAGATGTGAAATTAGCAGCTCAGTCTACACAGTAACCCGAACCCTTTACCAATGCTCAATAATAATAAACCCTCATTCTCTGTATTCTTCCATGTTACATCTAGAGGAAAAAAAAGATGAACATTTAAAAAAAAAATCAGGGATCTAAGCTCCTTTCCTCTTCTCTGAACTGATATTCACACTGGAAATCACAGCTCCTGCATGTACTGCCTGCAATCAGTCTCCAGCCACAGAGCTGCTGCCAAGCCGAGTGTAGTGCAGGAGGGGGCTGGGCTCCAACAGTCACGCTGGAGGAGACAGGTCATTAAGAAAGCAGCTAACCAATAAACAGAAGGCTGGCTCTGCTTGATCGCCTCTACAACACCCTCACCGCTTTCATAAAGGCGCAAGAAAAATAAAGACAAAAACACGCACACACACACACACACTTCAGTGGGACGATAATAAGGGATAAATGAGTCATACATCATAACTGAATATTGTACGTCTTGGCTTTAAAAAGCACTCCCAGCCAATTAACTGTGCATCAATGTTGTACTCGGGGAGGGGAGGGGGTATTGCTCAGGATTTGTATTGTATAAGTCTGTACGAAGGGTGTTTTGATTTAAAGATTTTCTAAAAGTACAACATTATATTTTTATAAACTACACACAATGAATAGCATTTTTTTTATTTTATTTGACTCGCCAGCAGAAAACTTGCATTCATTTTGAACTCTCTCCTAGTTTTTCTAAATCCCCAGCTCTCAAATACAGCTAGGATTTTTTTGGGGAAGCAAAGAAATCACTGTCAGGGTGCAAGCTGGCACCGCCCGCAATGTCAGCAACATTTTGAAAGCTGCATACTGGATAATTTATTGGAGCCCTACTGAGTTGCAAAGCCATTTGCCAATTCCCATATTGGAGAACACAGAGCAAGGTGGTGCACTTAAAGAGTGCTGTGCTTTGAAGCAATGATACCTGCTGGTAGTGCCGGCATTGAAATCAACATCCATCTGATAACAGCTTCAATAAGAAAAATAAGTAAGAATGCTTCACAACCACTCTACAAAACAGCGACATGATATTTAACATACAGTGTCCCTTCCTTTTAATGCTGTTGTTGGGAATCATAGTTAAGACTATTCCATCTCATAATGAGAAATAGGAGTCATACCACCTTATAACTGGTTCTGCAGTTTAATGGACCACTTAATACAAGGGACACAATGAGGGGTGTATCTATGTCTACATACTGTATACAGAATGTGTATATATGACCGTCAATCTTCATTTTTTGGTAATTAATGTTTTGTGAACAGAGGTTAAATTCACACCAAAACCAATTCAGTTACAGTTAGATTTTTTGTGAAGACTTGGTCTTTAAAGTTTTTCCGATTAATGCTGCAGACATATTTTGGTGCAAAGGGTAGCAGGTGAAAGCCTTTAGCTCCTGTCATAAAAAGCATGATGATGCCTGTTGCTGTGGAAACACCGCCCTCAGTGTGTTTTCTGTACATCCTGGATTTGGTTTTAACTAAACATGAAAGACAGAATGTTGAGGAACCCAGTAGAAAGAAGAAAGCTATGAAAACTCTGACATTGTGTAAATTATAGACCCCCAACACTTGAGCAAAGGAAATGCTTTAGGGATGTTTTGTAGAATTACATTCCCAGACCCTTTTTTCTTTCTTTTAATACTAGTATCACAGCCGCAGAATACATTATATTGCTAACCAGTTTTTACTAGCATGGTTTAATATATCAATAGTAGCATGATCAAAGAAGCTCTCTAGACTTTATGTTGACCTTGAAAAATATCCATTACTTGATACCATCTCTCATGGCCCTATTCAAAGTGACCAACACAGTAGTGTGTAAATGTATTATAACACCAAGATTTGTCATTTATATCCTTTATATACCTACCTGCATGAAAACCTGGGGATGATAATTTCAATTTTTGGTCAGTAATCTGTGATATAGAAACAATAAACACTCATGTGAAAATGTTAGACCACTTTGTGCTTTTATTAGGCATCTTAAACAACTTCTAAAAAGTCGCATGCTTTTTACCATTTGTGGCTATGTGTTCCTTTTCACTTACTATTTTAAATGAATGAATTGTGTCTTATCAAATTAAAATCAGACAATCACTAATTTGCCTACTCTGACAATTTCTCAAGATTTTCAGTTACAGTGGTTTGATTTCATTTGCACAACAAATCAAAACAGAAGCAATGGAGTGTTCTAATAAATGTGCACACTCCTGTACATTCTGTCAACGCTGCTTAAAATACATATTTTTCAGCAAAGGTAGAAACATCTACATTCAGAGTATCTAGAGAAGCTGTTCCATGTTTCGCGTGTTGTTATAGAACGATAGTGAATATACTGGGTTCAGCCCTTTCCAAGGCCTTGTTTGTTATTCCGACTACAAACATGATTTGTCATAGGTTTGCCATTTAGCCATTCGTCAAGTCTGCTCCTATGGAAATGACAAATGGGAACTACAGCTTGGTAAAATCCACAGTGACCTTCTATCTCAATCTCAGCAAAACCGGTTTAACTGTTCATGCACCACATAGAAGTTAAATATTGGAAGCTGTTTTCAGAAAGGCAGGGGGAGGTAGGGACGGATGGGTTATGTAAGCTGATGTCCTTTTTTAATGCTTTATTGGCTCAATCATCAGAACAGGGTTGTTCAACAGGGCGGTTCTTTCTTTCTCCCCTTGCAAGGATAAGAGCACTGAGTCTTTTTCTATAATGTATAATGAGATTGGAGAACACATTGGGAGGGATCTTAGACCATTCCTCCATACAGAATCTTTCCAGATCCTTGATATCCTACTAGTCTGCGCTTATGGACTGCCCTCTTCAATTGAAACCACAGGTTTTCAATGGGGTTCAAGTCTGGAGACTGAGATGGCCATTGCAAAATGTTGATTTTGTGGTCAATTAACCATTTCTTTCTGGATTTTGATGTGTGCTTGGGGTCATTGTCTTGCTGGAAGATCCACTTGTGGCCAAGTTTCAGCCTCCTGGCAGAGCCAACCAGGTTTTTGGCTAAAATGTCCTGGTACTGGGTAGAGTTTATGATGCCGTTGACCTTAACCAGGGCCCCAGGACCAGTGGAAGCAAAACAGCCCCATAACATCAAAGATCCTCCACCATATTTTACAGTAGGTATGAGGCTCTTTTCTGTACACGCATCCTTCTTTCAATGCCAAACCCACCGCTGGTGTGCATGGCCAAAGAGCTCTATTTTCGTCTCATCTGACCATAGCAGCAGTGTGGAGTAGTGGTTAGGGCTCTGGACTCTTGACCGGAGGGTCATGGGTTCAATCCCCGGTGGAGGACACTGCTGTTGTACCCTTGAGCTGTTGTACCCTTGAGCAAGGTACTTTACCTAGATTGCTCTTGTAAAAACCCAACTGTATAAATTGGTAATTGTATGTAAAAATAATGTGATATCTTGTAACAATTGTAAGTCGTCCTGGATAAGGGCATCTGCAAAGAAATAAGTAATAATAATAATAATAGCACCCGGTTCCAATTGAAGTGCCAATACCGTTTAGCAAACGCATTGGCATGGAGGTGGCGTCTAATTGTAGATTTGGAGACTTGGTGACCCCAAGATGCAACCAAGTTCTGTAATTCTCCAACTGTGGCCCTTGGATTTCTCTTTGCCTCCCGAACCATCTGCCTCACTGTGCGTGGGGACAGGATACACTTGTGTCTTCTACCAGGCAAGTTTACCATTGTTCAGTGGTTTTGAACTTCTTAATTATTGCCCTAATAGTGGTAAGTGGTATATTTAGTTTTTTAGCTATTGTTTTGTACCCATTGCCTGATTTATGAAGGTCAACAACCATTTGTCTCTTTTCATTTGTGAGTTCTTTGCCTTTCCCCATGGTGATGGATGACAAATGGATTTCATATGCGTGTTACCTCATTTTTATACCCCAGTGAAACAGGAAGCCATGGAAGGCCACAATACAGTTCCTTAAGACTGAGATGAACTTGAAGTAGAATGTTAATGCAGATTTAATTTTGTTTGATTTTATTTATAATAATCTTTAAGGGTGCCAATAATTCTGACACCTATCTTTTTGAGAATTTTTTTTTATTACTTGTTAATAAAAAAAACTCTGAGTAATTGTATTAGAATAAAAGAATATGCTTTTCCCATATATTTGAGCATAACATATAGCTCATTACCTGTGTTGTTTATTTTATACAGTCTTTTTTGCTCATCTTTATCAAGGGTGCCAATAATTCTGGAGGTGACTGCATATGTATTTTATATATATTATATATATATATATATATATATATATATATATATATATATATATATATATATATATATATATATATATACATATATACATACACAGTACTGGGCAAAAGTTTTAGGCAGTGTGAAAAAATGCTGTAAAGTAAGAATGCTTTCAAAAATAGACATGTTAATAGATTATATTTATCAATTAACTAAATGCAAAGTGAGTGAACAGAAGAAAAATCTACATCAAATCCATATTTGGTGTGACCACCCTTTGCCTTCAAAACAGCATCAAGCATCAATTCTTCTAGGTACACTTGCACACAGTTTTTGAAGGAACTCGGCAGGTAGGTTGGCCCAAACATCTTGGAGAACTAACCACAGTTCTTCTGTGGATTTAGGCAGCCTCAGTTGCTTCTCTCTCTTCATGTAATCCCAGACAGACTCGATGATGTTGAGATCAGGGCTCTGTGGGGGCCATACCATCACTTCCAGGACTCCTTGTACTTCTTTACACTGAAGATAGTTCTTAATGACTTTCGCTGTATGTTTGGGGTCGTTGTCATGCTGCAGAATAAATTTGGGGCCAATCAGATGCCTCCCTGATGGTATTGCATGATGGATAAGTATCTGCCTGTGCTTCTCAGCATTGAGGAGACCATTAATTCTGACCAAATCCCCAACTCCATTTGCAGAAATGCAGCCCCAAACTTGCAAGGAACCTCCACCATGCTTCACTGTTGCCTGCAGACACTCATTCGTGTATGCTCTCCAGCCCTTCGGCTAACAAACTGCCTTCTGCTACAGCCAAATATTTCAAATTTTGACTCATCAGTCCAGAGCACCTGCTGCCATTTTTCTGCACCCCAGTTCCTTTGTTTTCGTGCATAGTTGAGTCGCTTGGCCTTGTTTCCACGTTGGAGGTATGGTTTTTTGGCTGCAAGTCTTCCATGAAGGCCACTTCTGACCAGACTTCTCTGGACAGTAGATGGGTGTACCAGGGTCCCACTGTTTTCTGCCAGTTCTGAGCTGATGGCACTGCTGGACATCTTCCGATTGCGAAGGGAAGTAAGCATGATGTGTCTTTCATCTGCTGCAGTAAGTTTCCTTGGCCGACCACTGCGTCTACGGTCCTCAATGTTGCCCGTTTCTTTGTGCTTCTTCAAAGAGCTTGGACAGCACATCTGGAAACCCCTGTCTGCCTTGAAATTTCTGCCTGGGAGAGACCTTGCTGATGCAGTATAACTACCTTGTGTTTTTTGCTGTGCTCAGTCTTGCCATGGTGTATGACTTTTGACAGTAAACTGTCTTCAGCAACCTCACCTTGTTAGCTGAGTTTGGCTGTTCCTCACCCAGTTTTATTCCTCCTACACAGCTGTTTCTGTTTCAGTTAATGATTGTGTTTCAACCTACATATTGAATTGATGATCATTAGCACCTGTTTGGTATAATTGTTTAATCATACACCTGACTATATGCCTACAAAATCCCTGACTTTGTGCAAGTGTACCTAGAAGAATTGATGCTGTTTTGAAGGCAAAGGGTGGTCACACCAAATATGGATTTGATTTAGATTTTCTTCTGTTCATTCACTTTGCATTTAGTTAATTGATAAATATAATCTATTAACATGTCTATTTTTGAAAGCATTCTTACTTTACAGCATTTTTTCACACCTGCCTAAAACTTTTGCACAGTACTGTGTATATATATATATATATATATATATATATATATATATATATATATATATATATATATACACACACATACATATACACACATTTTCCTGGCTATGCTTCTTTGGTCGAATGAGTATACAGCTATTCCTTAACAGGGGATAGATTTAGGAGTATTAAATACTGCGATTAGGTCTACTGCAAGGTTTTGATTAATTAATTAAAATAATGTATCCAAAGGAACGTAGGCAGTGTAGCTTATGTAAGGTTATGTAATACAGGAAGACAAGGAGAGGAATAACTAAAATATTTAAAACACCCAACAGCACTTGTTTAGTTTTTTTATCTAAAAAAACACCCACTCATAATAACCTTTATAACATTGATGACTGTATTCAAAAGCTCTGCAGTGCCTCAGTGCATTATTGCAGGTTACAGCCACTGGGATCCCCCAAACACATCATTATCACCTCTTCAATTGAAGATCATTGCAAAGACCTGGCTTTCAACACACTGCAGCCATACAGCTCCAGTTTCTACAACACCTCAGGGATAAGGGATGACTGTACGACCACCTGCTCAACCTTTACAAGTCTACAATGAAATGCAGCCAACAGGAATGCCCCAGCAAGCTCTTCAGAAATAATGCAATAGCACTTGAGGTTATGTCTTATATAATGCTGTCCTGAGGTCCAAAACTGCAGTAAGTCAAATTACTCTGCATGCCTTCCCTTTATTGTCTGTAGCTCAATAGACTGTAAAGCTATAAAAACATCATTATATAAACTAGAGTATTAAAAGGTAATATAACTATCACTTTAGTAAGAAAACTGTATTATACTCTTAAAAAAAAGTTTACTATGTAATGCGAGTCTAATGTGATATTTTGCAATGTGATACTTTGTATTGTGATATTTTGTACCAACTGTAAGGCCGCCCTGGATAAGGGTGTTGGCTAAGAAATAAATAATCAATAATAATAGAAAAAGCAAAGTGTATTAAAGCATAGTGAAAGCATGGTAATGTATTGGTAAATATAAAAGCCCACAGAGATATGGTAAAGCATATAAAAAACATGGCAAACCATGGTAAATACATACTGTCGTATAACCATGAAAAAACACTGTGCAAATTTACTGTGGTAAACCTTTATAAGGGATAAAAGAAGCTTCACAAACAGATAATTAGGTAGGTTTTTTCCCCTGACTATGCTTCTTTAATGATCATCATTATTCACAAAACAGCTCTTCAGAGGACACGTGGGGTAATAAAGATCCAGATGTGCTCTACTGTGTGAACTAACTTTACAAACTGTGTAGAAAACAAAGCATCCGTATTAAAACCTTAAGCACCGTGGACTTACATAACTGATTAGATGCGCAGTGAGGTTGTTATGTGCTTAAAACAGAACAATCTCTACAGAACTAAAATGAATAATTCCCAGATGAAGTCAAAAGGCCAAACACACAAGCACAGCATAAATGACATAACCTTAATTTCAGTACAAAACATCTTGCTAAATCGCTGTACTCCAAGCCGCCTACACTCCCTTCAGCAAAATACGTCTAACCTTTTACTTTAAGAGAGCTGCTGAAAAGGAGTACTGTCGGCAATAACTCCATTACCTTTTCACTCTGACCTTGAGACGGACTTTCCCATTAATCTCAACATTGGCTGCCTTCTGCACACTAGGGGATAGGTACCTGAAAGTCACTTGTTTTTGTTTATGTTGCACAAATATGAGAAAAGAATTGTACAATAATTCAAGACAAATAATTGAGTTCACTCAGGCTAGTCTGGACAGTGATTTATGGGGCCCACTCATAAACACACACCCAGACACACAAATCAAGGTCACACAGAAGGACATAAAGCACGCTAGGTTGCTAAGATGTAATATTTGCATACAAAAGGTAAAAATAAATGCTCATTCCTTATTTGTGTTATTTATACAGCATTCAACTCTAAAGCTTAAAGCACAGAGCTCTATCTTTTAACCTCATTTTTTTATTTCAATTTGTGGTAGCCACATAATCTACCCTCTATAGGAGTGCCAACCAAAGTCTTAAAATACATTCTTACAGTATCTCCCTATTAGCATTTATAATATTATCAGGATGTCTCCAGTTACTTCTGTTGAAGATCTTTTGGTTCTTTGTGTGTGGGGATCAATGATAATGCTAAAAGGAGTTAAGAAAAAGGATTTTAAAACCATGTGTCAACCAAGAACAACTAGGGTGATGAATACATTCTGTTGTGACGGTCAAGTACCAGTCTTGGTGGTCACAAACAAGTTCCACTAATTCAGATTCATTTTGATGAATTCTATAAGAAACTTAGTTTAGTCTACAATATTACTGATTTTTTTGTATGATTGAAGTTATATCTTCATCTCATCTCAACACAAAATGCAATGTTTTGTGACCTTGATTTTGCATAATTTACTGCACATCAACCATGTAGGCCTACTGCTTTTCTTGTGCAGAACAGACTCTGAAAAGGCTAATCCTTGCCTTTCTACAGAAGGAACTTCCCCCAGAATGTAATAAAACCTGTGTCAACTACAGCTGCTGAACGCTTTGTGGGGAACGGTAAATTAATAAACTTGGTTATAAATAAAGACTTGTTTTAGAAGGGCTTCCTCTCTCCACAGCACAATGTTGCTGTAACTGCACATTATGATAAACGCTGACAGCATTTCAGCAGTCATTTTAATGCTCAGCTTTCTCATCTGTAGCTGTAATATGCCCAACCTGACAGCTTCTGCATCAAATGATCAGGGGACTTGGCACCTATTAATTCACAATGCATGTATTGTTATCACACGTTGCAAGCCTCACTTGCAAAATAGCACGTTTGCCTTGTCACACGTATAAAGAAATACTAAATCGCTGCAGAAGTAAATACAAAATTAGAGCCATTAGTATCACTCAGAATGTGCACATGGAAAAATGTAAGTGATTTAGAGACAAATGTCTTCATAACCCCCACATCAGCTGATACCCTCAAAAACGTACTTTCATTACAAGTCTATAAACGGTTATCTAGAGGGACCTAAAAATGCACCTGTATAAGCACTAGGCTTAAGTAAGTATGTGTCCTTTACCCTAACAAGCTTTAACAAAACAAAAGCTGGTAAGATTATAGGAGCATTTTGGAAGTTCAAATAAAAATGGGCACAGCTTTTCTTGACTTCACTTGATTTGTTTAGAGTCTGTTTATATTGTAAGCAAGGCAAACACACAAAAACATTGGCTTGGTTTCTGTGTTTATCTATTCCGGATGAGTCTGATTTACATCTGCAGTGGTGGACACTGTTTCCCATAGGAACAGCACTTTCCTGTCTACGCCAATACTTATCTTGTTTGCTGAAATGAGGAAAGCTATCTTTTGAGAACACCAGAGGTTGTTGTCTGTATTGGGATCGTAAGAGAGTTTGGCTAACACAATTTGCCTAGGATTCAAATTCATCATGATGTGCACTTTTCACAGAAGCATTGCCAGCACACAGTTAAGGTGTTAAAATCTAAAGCGATAATGAATATTCTGGTCTAAAGAAGATTACATTTTTTTTTTTACTGCTGAAACTATTTATATTTAACAGCTTTGAAGATTAAATCACACAAGTGAGGTTTAATCAATCACAATGTTATTACAACAATTACATATTGAACTAACTAAAATGTATGGGTCCAAACATATATTCAAACAATAATATGTCTCGAGTTGGTTTGGGGCAATAATGCACCAGTGGTGCAACAATGTTCTATGTTTCTTAAAGCATACAACATTTTTAATGTACTATTTCTTCTCCATCGTACTGAGCTTGTTGTAGCGAGAGTGACAATGGCAGCGGTTTGTTTTTAAATAAAGCTGCCCATCAGGGAGCGTCATGGCGTAGGAACATGTATACTATAGGAATATATGTTTTACATGCACCTAAGAATGTACATGAAGATTACAAGGATATATATATATATATTTTTAATAAAACGTTCTGTTTCCATGGCAACATATAAACAAGAGAGCCTTTCTAAAACAAGTCTATGTATAGATAGACACACAAGAGAATGAGCTTAGTTGGGCATTGGCTGTACAATCGGGTGAAGGCAGCTTAGTACTTTGCAGAAAAATGGCAGCAGGTGCTCTGGACTGATGAGTCAAAATTTGAAATATTTGGCTGTAGCAGAAGGCAGTTTGTTCACCGAAGGGCTGGAGAGCATACACGAATGAGTGTCTGCAGGCAACAGTGAAGCATGGTGGAGGTTCCTTGCAAGTTTGGGGCTGCATTTCTGCAAATGGAGTTGGGGATTTGGTCAGAATTAATGGTCTCCTCAATGCTGAGAAGTACAGGCAGATACTTATCCATCATGCAATACCATTAGGGAGGCATCTGATTGGCCCCAAATTTATTCTGCAGCATGACAACGACCCCAAACATACAGCGAAAGTCATTAAGAACTATCTTCAGCGAAGAAGAACAAGGAGTCCTGGAAGTGATGGTATGGGCCCCCACAGAGCCCTGATCTCAACATCATCGAGTCTGTCTGGGATTACATGAAGAGAGAGAAGCAACTGAGGCTGCCTAAATCCACAGAAGAACTGTGGTTAGTTCTCCAAGATGTTTGGGCCAACCTACCTGCCGAAGTTCCTTCAAAACGGTGTGCAAGTGTACCTAGAAGAATTGATGCTTGATGCTGTTTTGAAGTCAAAGGGTGGTCACACCAAATATGGATTTGATTTAGATTTTCTTCTGTTCACTCACTTTGCATTTAGTTAATTGATAAATATAATCTATTAACATGTCTATTTTTGAAAGCATTCTTACTTAACAGCATTTTTTCACACCTGCCTAAAACTTTTTGCACAGTACTGTATATATATATATATATATATATATATATATATATATATATATATATATATATATATATATATATATATATATATATCACAACCACAAATCTAATATGCCTGCAATTGCATTTGTCCATGTTCTTAAATCTACTAATGCTTCTGTCACAGCAACATCTCTTGGAAATAAAACCAGATTTAGGAGTACTTATTAAAAGGCCTTAGGATTGTTGCACTTTTTGATCCCAAGGGAATACTAAGTGAAACACACACTGTTTGTGAATCTGCTTGAGTACTTATAATATCCGCCATACATTAAAAAACATGCACAGCTTGCTATCTTGTCCAGATTCAGATAATGTTGCTTCTGGATGGTTTTATGATGAGCATCATGGAATAATTTGATCTTATCAACAAAGCTATTTCGTAAATAAAGGATACTGGACCATATCTTTTGATATATGAGGTCCATAAACATGTCAAATGTACGTAGTCTCAAAAAGATAACAGCTGTTCCTTATTTCTATTCATTAATGTTAAAACAAATCAAACCCCATACACTATACTATACAAGCTGGGTCAAACCAAGTGTAAACCAACACAATGTGAGATACTGCAATGGACTACAATAGAAATAATATACATTAGAATAGAGAGACTCATCTGCGGACTGCCGGACCCCCTCAGTGAAACAATTATTATTATTTATTTATTTTTTTAAATTAATTTAGTTAGCCAATTATTTCATTATTTTCTCCCAATTTTTAGGCTCAGCTCACCGCTACCACCCCAGCTCTGACTCGAGCGGCGAAACGAAAAACGCTGTCCTCTGAAGCGTGTGCCGTCAGCCAGCCGCTTTTTTTCACACTGCAGACTCAACGTGCAGCCACACAAGAGCTACAGCTCTGGGCAGCTTACAGGCAAGCATGCAGGCGCCCGGCCAGACTACAGGGGTCGCTGGTGCACAGTTAGCCGAGGACACCCTGGCCAACCTAAACCCCCCCCGGGTGGCGCTCGGTCAATTGTGTGCTGGTCCCTGGGAGCTCCTGTCTATGGTCGGCAATACAATAGCCTGGACTCGAATCGGCGACCTCCAGGCTATGGGGCACCACTCAGGAGCCCCGCTGAAACAATTATTTTTATTTTAAATCAATTTGGGTCTCATTTTTGGAGTTCAACACTTTTCTCAATTAACTTTTCCCCTGAAATACAGTCACCAATTAAACAGCCAGACTGGCAGCTTATTTCCTGTTTATACCAACTCTTGAGTATATGTTTATGGAAAGCTGTACAAAAATTGCACTACTGTAAGGAATTAGAAAATGAATGACATGCATTCAGAAGGGATGTCACCATAAACAGAGGCCCAGGCAGGATTCTAGAACGCCTGAAAGTGTAATTCTCTCATGTAGTCACACATAAATATTTATATTACAAGGACTGAATATGTCAACAGACTTAACCAAGCGTGTGGAAACATTCTCTATTTTTGTAACTTCTTAGCTGCTGACATCAACTGTAACTTGCTCTAACCTAATACTGCGCAGGGATTTAAATGGAAATGCATTAATTACTGCCATGAAATCAAATTCACCTATCAAGCTTTCATGATTTCCTGATTGCCTGTTACAGTTCTTGACCAAGTTCAAAGAGGGCTAGGATTCTTACAGCTGGTTTCACAGAGCCCGATTAGCACTAGTCTTCCTTACCTAAAGTAACATTGGATAAGTGCTAATCAGGGTCTAAGAAGCCAGATGTTTCAGCTGATTTAGTGATAACTAACAGAGACCAAGCATAACCTCAATATACTCTGCTTTGTCAGATTTCAAAAAACAGTACTAGTAGAAGATGTGGGGCGTGTCAGGATTCTGATATTCTAAATGTAACAGATCGATTTATTTTTTTCCCCAAAAGTCAGACGACATTGGTGGGACATACAGCAATTAAGTTGTTGATAAAGATTTCTAGCTTATTTCCAGCTACAGTACACAGTTGGCAATTCATTTGTGTACATCACTGAGTTCGCTAAGTGACACAAGAGTTTGTAAACGACCCAGCTTCAACTTCAGTCTGGAGCTCACCAGACTGGTGACTCAAAAGTGGATGCAAACTGCAATTAAACAAATCAGTTCAGGAAGAGCAGTGTTTGTGGGATGTCTATAAATATAAAAAGATGCATTCAGGGAATGACCAGTTGTTTTCAAGAAATGGCTTTTTTTTTTTTTTTTTAAATCAAACTCAAAATACCAGTGTCTTGTGATACATTTAGCAAGATAAACTACTGTAGTGCTAAGTTCTGTTAAGATTTAGTAAAACAATAATAATAATAATTTTGATTTCAATGCCTTTATTTAAATGTACTGTACTTTGCCATGTCTCACATACCCCCTTTAATAAATAAGCTTCTAAGGGAGTTTATTTAGGATAATGGTGGAATATTCCAGGTGTCTTGTTTTCAAAACTCACATTGAAGATATTGCTCCTCATGTGGCAGGCACTGAGCCTATATGACAGGAATATTTTCTCTGGGTACTGTGTGTTTGAGATAATGGTGGATTATTAATGAGCATCACTAGGGCTGTCTGGCTCATTACATATACATCCAGATGGGACATATTACAGGAACCTTTTTCCTCTGTGTCATTTTTCTTCCTTAATATGCCTGAACGTTTGTAAGTTTTAACAAAGGAAAGTGAACAAATACATTGCGCTTGACAAAGGTTAGCCATTCCATTTCACCACCGCTTACATTATATTTTGCATTCCCTATTAAAAGGAGTGATAACTAGTTTTACCACTGATTCTCTTACCTCTAAATAGCGCTAGCAAAACTATCACTGTCCCCTATTTCTTGTGCTGATCTTTTGGGTCTTTGCTTGTTATGTATATTTTAATTGGGATATGCAGATTTTATAAATACAACTCGCTGCCACTTGCTGGTACCTAATCACTTCATGTGTTGTATTCCAAACACACTCTAATGGTCTACCTGCAAACAAAGGTACCAGGATGCAACAGTGTACAGTATCTATAGTGATCAGTGTTTGAAATGTCTGTATATCCTGATTAACATTAATACAAAACAATTGAAGAACCTAAACATTTTCAGCACAATAAAAAGAGGAACCAGCAATAAATGCTAATAAAGCTAAACAGTGGATTATAATTGACTTGCAATATTTTGAAATGCAGGTTGAGGGCTTGTCTGGATACTGCTATCCACCAGCTACAGTATTTCAAAGTCATTAATTCATGCAGCAGTTGTACCTAGAGTCTGGTGTATGTGTTCTCAGAAAAAAGTACTGAACATGAATATAACACAATGACACTTTGGAAACAACAGTTCTGAAAACGATAATTGCTCTCTCCATGTGGAATGTCTCTTTTAAAAAAAAAAAAAAAAAAAAAAAAAAGAAGCTTATTATCATCCTTTTTGATATACTGTAGTCCGGAGACTAATAAACTAAACCTCGCTAAACCTTGCTTACTTTAGCTTTTGATAGTAAACCTTAAGAGACGGCAGTATAATTTGCAGCACAGTATTAAATGATTCTGTGCAAACCTTACTTAGTACTGTAGTAACACGAGGATTGCTTTTTCATCCCAGTCACATTAACAGAGCTGAGTAACAAGAACCACATGGGAAGTACTTCTGAATAGATCCCCCAAGGTTTGCTTTGATCCTGCAGTCTTCTGACACACACACACACACACACCTTCCGGACATCCAGGACACGGAAACTAATACAGCTATTTTTAAACCCTTTCAAATCAGATCTTAAGGAGTAATTTTTTTTTTTTTTTTTTTTTTATGAAAAGAAACCTTTGAGTGCTCTGGTTATAAAACATACCAAATATAGAATAAAGGCCAAATGGATCGATGCAAAACAAATAAATAATGCTGCTATTATGTGATATCACAAGGTCTTAGATATGACTTCACAGACATAAGTACACCATAAGATAAGCTTGTATAAACATGGACATTAAACACAAAGGCAGATATATGAACTACCTTGAATATCAAAATTGAAATATGGATTAGGAAAACAATCTCCATGAGAAGACATACATAATGTTGTTTTGAATACCTCACCATGTCTTTATTCCAGCTCCACAGTTGAAAACTTGATCTGATTTGTCATTTCACTAAATGCCTAGAAAATAACTCCTTGAACATAGTGCCCAGACACTTCACACATTTACACATACATGTGTTACCTATGTATTCAGATGAATGTCAGATTTTGCTATCTTCCTACAAAATGTTCCTGCTATATTCTGGATACTTCTCTTGTTTTATCGTGTGTATACCTCATCAGTATTAAATTAATTCTAGTTTCTAGATTGAAAATGAAGACAGAGTTGATTTTTTCTAAATGGTTCCCAAAACTAAAAATGAACCTCAAATCTGTGCTGCTGCTTACCCTCTCCTCCAGGTTGGCATCTTCTGCCAGCGGTTCTTTCCCGTCTGGTGTTTCTTTAAGGACTGGCACATGCTTCTTGTGCGCTGGCTCTCGGTTTAACGTGGTGTATCCGATGTGCTCATAAATCGGATTGATTGTCATCTTTGCAATGTACTCCGCTGCCTTGGTTTCTATATAGAGAGTGATCAGCCCATCAGTCACCAGGTCGTGGATGGACTCGAATCGTTTTTCTCCAACAAAATGTTTGCCATCGTAGTAGAGGCGGAAATTTCTCGTTTGGTTTCCAAATCTGTCTCAAACACAGAGAGAAAGAAAAGATACAGTGAGGAAGGCTAGTGCAGTACTGTTCTGTAAAACATTAATCTAAGACACGATTTCACCATCCTGGGTACTTTGCATAGGAACAGTTTAATAAAACTAAAAAAAATGTCAGAGAAGGGAAGGGCAAACCACGAACAAAAAAAGACAGATTGCCAAAAAAAGAGTCTGTAAAATAAGCGAGTTGTTCTCTTCCAGTCTCTTTCAGCTTCTATACTACAGCTGCGGGGAAAAAAAAAGACTTTGTACACTGCTCAAGGTTTGTTTTGAATGCAGTATCTCTGTATCAAATTGCTGAGGGCTCAATAGTTATAATAATGGAGCCCTCTATCTGCAGTGATCAATACAGAGGTTTGACATTACTGTTAGACACTTATTCCCTGAGCCATTTCAGAAGGAAGAGGCCATTCTGGATTTAATACAGACAAATACACTAAATCAGCAATGCTGCCAAAACCAGAGCAGTGCACAACCTCAGCGACACAAGAGGAAACATTCTTTGTTTCTGGGTTAACGCCAGGGGCCAATTCTTCAACTCAATATACAAAGTGCCTGTGTGTTACACTTGTTAAGCCTGTGATACAAGCAACACTTTATTATCTGCACTAGTAATCAAAATGTATAGCCCTCAATCTACAAAACATCTTATTAAAGGCATTAGTTTAGCAAACATATTGATGTACACAACAAAAAAAACAAAAACAAAAAAAACTTGTAAGCAGCAAAAACAAAATACAGAAGCTTTTTTTCATTTTTTTTTCTTTAAAACAAAAACATTTTTATTTATGGAAAGTAATCAGGGAGAGTATTTGCAAGGGAAGACATTTTTGCATAAAGTGAAGCATGGACGGCATTTTCACTTGTGGACTATTTAGTCTGAAAACAATTTGCATTTCAAAACCCATTTGAAAATCTGTTTGGAAGGCCATGCATTTTCATGAAGTAAAATTCAAATGCTGCCCTAGTTTATAGATAAAAACACCATCCTACTAAATCACTACTTTTGCACTTATAAAAGCTAGAATATTAACAAATGGATCATTAATGTAACACATTTTAAACAAATACATTTTGCAATACAGCATTTCTTTGCAGACCCCAACAAAGCCAGCAGATGTACATTTACCCTAAAGTAAGAATAACTTAACTTACCAACACGCATGCACAACCATAATTATATTAACAAATAAGCTCAACACACAGTTAGCACGTCCTTCTTAGTGGAATTCCATTTGATCTTTACGGATTAGCCCTTTTCTAGATAACTGGAAAACATTTTTAAAGTATGGTTTTGATCCCCACTTGAAGTCCATTTGATATTTATAACTTGTAGAGCGATATTTATGTTGTAATCATATTGCTATCTAGTTACAGCAGACTATATTCCAAAAATGCTCCTGTCTTTTCCATTTTCAGCCTGTAGTTTTACATGTCCTGCTTTGCATTCAATTTCCTGTGTTAGCAATTTTCCAGCCACAAATGGAAAGAAAATCAAAACATGTGTCGAAAAGTTACTCGTGGCATTCTACCTCTCTCAATAGCCAACAGTGGATGCTTTGTGTGCCCTTTGTTTCCTGTTTATTACACAGAAACAGCTGGACACACAGTTGTAGTTCCAACAATATTTTATGATTATCATCAAATGACTCTCATTAACAAAGCTGTATTCTGTACAACTAATATGGTGCACTTTAATGCCTACCATAAAACCAATTACATATATGCCTGGAGGCAAAATAGCTCTAAAGCTCCATCTTTAAAGCTTAAACTCAAGATATATATATAGAAAATATAGTTTGATATTCAAGAAACCATCTGACACTTGTACAGTAGTCTTGGGAAGCTTCATGGATATCAAGTTATATTTCAGTCATTGAAACTGACTTTAAATGACTCCCGAGTTAGAGCTTTGTTAATAAGACCCAATAAGGAATGCTGCTTTCTTATTTGAAGGGCGACTCCAATTTATATTATCCTAATAGTATCTCTGAAGAGCCTTGGTGTCTTACTGCAGTTTCTTTGGGACAAAATCTAACTGAAAAGCAATTCCAGGAGTTATTCTTTACTTCCTAATGTATTCATCCATAATTTCAAAAACATTAAAATCAAAGAAAATAACATAAAACTGAGAAACATCACCCTGTTACACTGATGAGTGAAGTAGCCAAAATACATGTATTGAAGACTCAGTTTGGTATAATTATATATATATATATATATATATATATATATATATATATATATATATATATATATATATATCTATATATCTATATATCTATATATATATATATATATATATCTATATATCTATATATATATCTATATATCTATATATCTATATATATATATATATATATATATATATATATATTACACACACAGTAAATAATTAAGGAAATCATAAGAATAAACCAGTAGCAAATCTCTTTTCAAACACCTCACAGGATCACTGCAAGCCAAGTATGATAATATATTTTTTGCACGTAGTATGTAAAGCCAATCAATTTTTCTTGTTAGTTTGCAGTTTTCGGATATGATGACAAAGTTTATTTATGTTTTCTTCACAATTAACAGTTCATTTCCTAGAGGTGCTTTACTGTAGCTACATATTTAGAATTTTATTTTAAAAAGCTAATTTATTTCAGTCCATAACCACATTTAAAAACAGATATCCTATTTATTTTGTTTTCTGATCTCTGTATGCTGCTGATCAAGCTTGAACCGCATGTTTTATTGTGTTGGTTGTATTTGTCATTTCTGAATGATTGCTCCTTGTACATTTTGGTGTCTCAATGGGTACATTTCCTGGTTAAATAAATACATTTTAAACGATTTTATTTACAGTTAATAATAATAATAATAATAATAATAATAATAATAATAATAATAAATAGCATCAGTAATAAAACACATTTAAATTAGATGGATGTAGTAATTGTATCAATTTAATATGCAATTAAAACCGAGATTAACTAAGAAATTTTTTAATCGCTTGACATATATATATATATATATATATATATATATATATATATATATATTAATTTCATTGCAAAAAACTGCGTTAATGCAGCAGTTAGGGTTGAACCCATTGCCACAAAAGCAAGGAAATGTGACGTTGGGGTTTTTAACCCTAACTCGCCATTCCCACCCCCAGCCAAAGGAACCAGACAACACAAGCAACTACAAGACATAGAACATACAACTCTTTCCATGTGACACAAGAGACAGTGTCAATTACATCATGGTCAGCCAGAGTCATATGCACAGGTTCAAATGCCAGTGAGTATTGCCACAACCAAGGTGGGGCTGGCACACTGGACACGGACAAATGGTCAGGTCTCTGATAGAGCAAAGACCAGGGTTACAGCTTGTTAAACATAACTTGAACCGAGAGATGCACAGAACTGCAGCAATTGTGAGATTTAGTTTTAAGTTTCAGTTTGGGAAAGTCATGACCACTGCATTCCTGGTTAACACACACATTTTGTTTATAACAACCATTGCAATAAAAAGTTTCTTCTAATTGCACATGCAGGCTTTCAACATGCCACTCTACCCCATGAGGCAAGCTCTCAAAATGTTTACCAGTCAGAAGCATCCTCCTACAAAAGTGCACTTGCGTCAAGCCTGGTGCCTTTGCGCAATCAGCTGGAAAGCGAATGGGAGCAATACAGATGAGCAGAAAAATAAGTGAAGAAAGTGCTTTGACATGAAAGCTATTCAAATGCAGATCACTTGGAGATCGAAATAAACAAATACCTGAGGGAAATCAAACTATTGAACTGGGAATATTTTTAAATGCTAGTGTTTTGTTCTACGTGAAGGGTCCATAATATAAAATATACATACACCTGCAAGATATTAGTAGATGTAGGCGCAACATCACCTCTCTCAGGGCTGGTTAATCACTTCAAAGGGAAATTCACTGAGTATCTTTTCTGTTATTGTTCCCATATACCATTTATAATCTAATGAGAGTTATACAAGGACTGCAGTTCTAATAGTTATGTGCTATTAACACATCCAATTAATATTTGATAATTCAAATGCATCATTGACTTAAAGGTTACATTACCATACTGAGCGATTACATGAGGTGGGGGTACATTTGAAGCACACACTTTTAAATTAGACCAGTTTTTAACCTTTAAATGAAATAACAACATTGATATAATTTAGTCTTTTGCATGGAAATTATTTGTAAAACATATGCATGGTCATCAAATAGCTTGTACCGGTAATGTTGTAGTTTATTATTCTTTTGCTTTTTAAATGTGAACGAAATATTACCACAGAAATCACCTAAATTTACAGAATGCATAGGGTGTTTACTTCTACCAGTAAAACTGAAACAAGCAGACACAGCAGGTTATTTAATAAACCTATATTATTACACTTGATAATTAAATAAGAGGTAAGCAGGCTTTCCAATTATCCAATGTTATACTCCAAGAAGCAACTTCAGCTTAACTAGCTTTACGAAAGCTGCTGTTTCACCAAATACAATTTTAAAAAATGATATTGCTATTGAATCAGCCAGATCATTGTACATTATGTTGTGTGAATCCTTAGGATACAGAAGAACCATTCCATAAGTTAAAAAGCAAATGATAAAATCTAAACATCTAGATCAAATCTAAATGTATATTTATTTGATTTTTGCTCAGTTTTCTAAGAGTTCAAATGTAATGAAAACCAGCCTTGTTTATCTTCCACAATTAGAAGTACACCAGCTTTTGAAAATTGAGAACAGCAATGTACCTTTTCATTTGAAGGCAATCGTCACGACAACAACCTGCTATCATTTATTTTTGTCGAACCGCTACATGAATCACTGTGTACCTAACCGACAATGACTCATCTCAGACTCGCATTTTATATAGCCAAGGGGAAATATTTCTGTACAAAACACATTAGATACCGATTGTTTTTCAGTGATAATACCTTCTTTAAAAATCACAGCTTAAACAGATTTCCATGATATATCAACACCAGCAGTGTGGAGTAGTGGTTAGGGCTCTGGACTCTTGACCGGAGGGTCGTGGGTTCAATCCCAGGTGGGGGACACTGCTGCTGTACCCTTGAGCAAGGTACTTTACCTAGATTGCTCCAGTAAAAACCCAACTGTATAAATGGGTAATTGTATGTAAAAAAAATAATGTGATATCTGTATAATGTGAAATAATGTAATACCTTTTAACAATTGTAAGTCGCCCTGGATAAGGGCGTCTGCTAAGAAATAAATAATAATATTAAAGGAATTAAAAGTTGACTTTTTTGTTTCTATGCATGTGTAATTAATGTAAAACTGATTAGAGTTAATCCAATGGATGACATAGAAATACCATGGAAACTTTATATAAATTCCTTTGAAGCTTTAAATTTTTAAACTAGCTGCTAAATCACTCTTAAGATACTTGCTACATTTATATTTCATTTAGAAAGTTTAATAAAAACCTAAACCAATGTATCCATGTGTCTCATAGCATGAGCAAGAGCACACAACGTTCTGAGAAATGTAGCTTCAAAAACCTTCTCTACCCTAATGGCAGCACAGAAAACAGCACTTGTCACAGATAACTGTTATTAGAAGATGAAGCTGGATCAAATAAAAAGGCGACCCCTTAAGACTTTATTAAAGTGCTATACTAACCGTAAAGCTAATGTGTAGGTTCCAGGCTGTCGCTGGCTTTCCCGAATGAGGTAACCGCCTTCAGCAACACTAAGCAACTGATCAGCTGCTTCTCTTGAAATCATACCATGGTACCTTTTGGAGAGAAATAATAAAACACACACACACACACACACACAATTATATATATTTTCTGACAGTAATGTAATAATGTAATACAAACAATAAGAAAACTAGATAAGAGTATTGCAAATATTTTACTTACTCTCTTCCATAGTATTTGGGGCGGTTTTCTACCTGCAGAAGTTTTACAAATAAATATTTTAAAATCTTGAATGCATTTGAAAGCCACATGCAAGTTCTGCATTGGTTGTGATGAATATGTTATGGATGTCTCATTTGATATTTTACTAAATAATTGACTTTATGATGACTTGAAACCAGTTGCTATATTTTTGCCTCCATCTTGCTAGGTCGTTGGGGAACCCTACCTTTGCAAAACTGGTAGTAAAGTCACGCCATTAAGATAATTTATTTTTGCCTCTTTTCCAGGAGTCTGATTTCTCTGTCTCAAAACACCTGATACAGCTGAGAGATCAAATTACTATGAAAGCACAGGCAGTGCTACAGATCACAGGCATCAGCTGGTGCTAATGTAAAATCCATTTGGTGTGGATCAAAGCTGAAGAAAGCTTATTAATACTGCAGATTAGAACTAAAAAGGGACTGTTGGGATGAAGGCCCTTCAAAATATTTACTATACAAGGGCAATTAAATTTAACACAAACCACTGAGATCGAACCGTGCTGCTAAAAGGAAGACACTCAAGGGTAGAGATGGGAATATTCAGAATATATTTTTTCTACGCATTCTAAACAAGCCAAATTACAGAAATGGACAAATTAGTTTTCAGTCATTTAAAAGAAATTCAAGTTTGTTTTTACTATTGTGAGTACATTAAAGCCGAATTCAAGCTGTATTGATGTTTATGATCTCCCCTTTTTTGGTTCATATGTATAACATCAACAATACCATCCAGTAATAGCACATTAAACGACTTTCTTGTTGACATAACTCAACCATGTATCCATGCTACTTTAAAACCAATACCTGTATGTTCGCAGTGCAGCTGTGGAAGATGCAATGGGGACGACAGGCCAGAAATTATAACAACTGAAGATTTATTTTGAAGGAACAGATAGCTGGCAAAGCATTTCATTTCAGTGACTCAAATGTTTTTGCTACAAATTTGTTACTCTTACTACTAGTCCTAAATTGTAACATAAACAGGGCCCCTATTAAACAAATGATAACATTTAAAAAAAGAAAAAGAAAAAAAAAAGAAACATCTGTTAAACCACTGACCCAGAACAGGTGCTGGGCAAAAATACATTGTGTTAGTCATTACATCAATCTGTGGCGTGAATCAACCTACCTGATTAAGTTATTGTAAACCTTGACTTTTATGGATTAAAACTTCACAGCCTTTCAGTCATTTGCAAGTAATAATGTACATAAGCATAGCTTGGCTCAAGAATCTGCTGGTGTCAACAGCTTTTCTTTTCTTTTTCCATATTTAAAAAGAATATTTTCTATGTACTGCACTGTGCAATACCTAGTATACCACTCTTAAGTGAGCTATTTTTTGTTTCTTTTAACATGAGCTTGTGAGGTAACAACCTTCCTAAATATGTAAAAACGACTGTTAGTGCCACATAGGACACAGCACCTTTATTTATAACGAATCCATAAATGAGTGGGAGCAAAATAATTTCCTCGGCCTTCTACTGGCAACAAATAGCTTCCATGAACTTGAAGTTAGTTGTTTATTGAACTAGAGTGAAAAGTAATGAGTCCCACCAGGCAAAGTGGTAGATAGGGCTCCCAGGACTGTTAATGAAACAGGATGATGATTTCAACAAAGCATGGATCCATGGACAGCCTTATTAAGATATTCAGTTGGTACAAAGTTTAATCTCACAATTATCAGAATAGAGAATAGAACACATATTCAGTTGATACTTTAAAGCCCTCGTACCAAGGCTAAACAAGGGGGAAGTGTCCTGCAAAATCCCTTTTTTTATAATTAGATCAAACCCATAACCTTCCTGACTTCAGTTTTCATATGTATTTAAGATGTGATGCCTTGTTACCAGACCACTAAGGGAGCACCTGGTTGTACAGCCTTCACACAGATGGGATTCTACTTATTGATGGAAAATGTGTAACACAGGAGAGGTTGGATTTTCAAACACATGCTTTCCCCAAAGGTGTCCAGACCCCCCAGCTCCCTTCTCTTGTAAATTAAATATAGTCCCACCTGTCATGGGTTTCTGGGATTCATATTGGAGGCTACTACTAAACATAATTAGAAGCACAATGCCATTACATTGTCTATAAAGAATGGTTCAATATAAAATGTGTTTTATTCAACTAGTATCTAGCAATAATAAATCTGATTGATTCCCTCATTTTGCAGAGCTTATAGAATTTCAGCAGAATGAGAATGCATCCCAAGCGAGGTTTCAAGACCACCTAAGCCCCCAATTATAACAGAAGAAATGTAAACTTGCACTGGGTGCAATTTATTTCAGTCAGACCCTGCGTTCCTTTGGGCATTTAAATCTGTTTTATCCTACTGTCACATATGGTGCTTGTTATTTTACAATACAATCATTGCCTGTTTTAATACTCATAAGGATTGTATGTATACGGTCTGACCAAAAAAAAAAGAGAGAATGTAAGTACAATGAGAAAATCCCCTTCTCTGTAATGAAGGCAAATGCATGTGGTCAGCTGGCTTGTCACTCAGTGTGGTGGATGCATTGACCAAAGTGTCCATCAAGGCTCCCGGGTGTTAATGGAATGGCAGTCATTACAGAAACCACCACCGCAAAGCACAACTAGTAACTAACGGGTCATGACAGATAGGTCCTGCAAACATGCGAGATGCATTGTGACGAGCAACAGACACGCTACAGTGGATCAAAACGCAGACACCTTCAACACTGGAAAAGCTACACCTGTTTCGTCAATGATCTCGGAGCATTTGATTTAGGGGGCTTAAAAAGCAGTATACATCCAGTACGACCACAGCTACCACTGGGGAGATATGACAAGATTTTTGAAAGCCTTGCATTAAAATATATATCCAATAAAATGCTTAGCAGAGAAAAAAAAATCATCCAAATCAGAATAGTGTTTTAATAATATAGCCTGAATAGGTGGTCTTAATAAAAAATGAATTCTTAGAACTGGGCAGAAACAGCAAACTCAGAATACCATAAAAACGGCATGCGTTTCAGCAGCATAATAGAAGGCACTTCTGCCGTGACTTCCTTAAGGGAAGAATGTACGAGTGAAGAGTCCTTGATTCATCTGCCAGATCATCAGGAGAGAAGAAGATGCTGCTGGGATAAAGAGCAACCAACACATCTGCCTCGCCAGTTAATCTCAACAGCAATCCTCTAAAATAAATCACTAACCAAGCAAGCATTAGCCTCTTGAGCTAAACTTTGATTGACGTGATTACAGCTTTGGTTTTAAGTGGATCAATGTATTAGATTTCCCAGGAATAAAATGTTAACAGTGCCTTTGAGAAGTGCTGGGTTTCAAGGTCCATGCAGCTATACACAATGAAGTAATAAGGTTCATTTAAACTGAGGTACAATTGTAAATATAAATTGATGAAATGTCTCAAAAAGAGAAAAAAACGTGACCTTGACGACAAATTCCGAGCTATAGTTTGCAAAATAGTTATTTAAGCAGTTGTTCTTCTGTCAGTTAAGCCTCCAAATAGCAATCGATTAACTGGGCACACAAAATACAATCATTCAAATAAATATCAATGATTGTACCGCCTACATCCATTTCGCTCCATTCCCCTCCTCGACGTGATTATTTTAATATCAGTGCAGTTAAGTAAAAGCTTGTGCACAACAATTGAATGTGAGGGGTAATTACGCCTTGGTAGCGTCAGGAGAAAAAAACAAACAAAAACACAACAACATTCGCAACAAGTTTAACATACTACAGGAGTGTTACTAAAATATTTATTCCAAACAGATTACAGTACTTTGGAATGTAATCTATATAAACTAGACACCAGTTTATGAAAACATCATCATAATAATAAATTGATTTACTTACCACAACATGCAAACCTGCTATAGGTCAAGCTGATCATTACTCCAAAATTGCAAACATCACTGCTTGTTTATTTTTTTAACGTTATTGAATATTGTTATATATTCATTATATAACAGTTAATTTGGAAACTCCAAAGAAGCGCAAACTATATACAGTCAGTTTTCTTCAATGTGCACAATTTATTTACAAACTGTTTGCCAGGAAGCCTGTCGTCCTGCTCTGGATTCAAGGCAGCACGCTTTTTTTGTTTACATCGAATACAGAGAGGCGTATTTACAAAACATTTTCAAAACTGATTCGCTGGTAGGATGGGACCAGCAATAGTACAAGCAGTAAAAGAAGTGCACGCCCACTGCTTGTCTGACAAAAATACTGTAACTAGCAAGGTAGGAAGTTAGGTGCATTTCCCTTGATAAACTTAAATAATGTTATTAACAATGCGCGTTACAAAAATGTAATTATTGAATCGATTACCCAGTATTTATATCGATGTATATAATGAGGAATGGAATTGATCGAAAAATCGATTTTAGACTTTATGTTCCGAATAGTATACAATTCTTTATAATCCAGGGCTGGCAATGGAATGTGAAACAAGCAATGCGATTGGTTGAGCAAGGTTCCAGCTGTCTGTATAGTGGATGGATATGGATAGTTGGAGCCATGTCACCTATTCTAAATAACTGCGCTGCCTCACAGAATTTAAAGTATCCAACGGTAGGCATCTTGCTTTTACAGTTACAGATGTACAGCTGTAACTATGAAACTGAGAGACCAATTACTGCAAAAAATCCCATAGTAAGTAGACATGCCAATTTGGATGAAGAACAATTAAATGAACTGTAAGACAGAAACAGAAAAAATCAAAAACCGCTGTATTTATACTGTCACCCTGTCTTTGTCACTTACAATAATGTATTTATAGTGGTTTGTAAAGTTACAGAAAAACACAAGCAGATACTTCTGAACATTATCCACCCCTCTCAGATACAGATGTACTTTCTTTTGCATGTTCCAATAAAATGAATTTACTCAGCTTAACTTAGTGTGCAGTTAAAAGTTATAAATGGGACTACTTTATTGGAGTAAGGATATTTAATAAAAAATATATACATTGTTTTGCCCTAAACATGATTTATGTTTTTTTTTCTTTTCTTATCCACTGTTTTATCTGAATTATAAACGCAATAAGGCCCTTTAGGGTGTCTGTATACGTTGAATATACGGACTTCTCGGGGGTCGGAGGCACTTGACTTCGTCTTACGCCTCACAATGCCCTGAGACATCCGTATATTCGACGTATATGGACGGCCTGTCGGGCCTTATTGCATACATATACAAAGACACACACACCTAGTGTAATTCTCTTAATGGCAGATTCCCCACGCAAGTAAAGAAAACAAATGCTTCCAGGTAACGTTAGCAATTTTGTTTCATTATATTAATACATTTCGTGTCACTTTTTTTATGAAAGTAAATGTTCTCAAATTAAAATAAATGTTTAAATAAGAAACAAATATATATGTATTATTTTATAGGAAAGCTACATAATTTATTCATATACAAATTACAATAGGTGCATTTTTATACTAACATTTGTTCTGGGTACTCACCAGAAATGTAAAAACTCACATACTGTCTTTTTTTTCTTCTAATCTCAGTGACTTAGACTGGCAATTGTCAAGCTGCTGAATTATAAATTAGATCAATTACAATAATTTTAAATATTTATTTATTCGGCCGATAACCACGATTATCGTCATTATTATTACTATTTATTTGTTAGCAGACACCCTTATCCAGGGCGACTTACAATTGTTACAAGATATCACATTATATATTATTTCACATACAATTACCCATTTATACAGTTGGGTTTTTACTGGAGCAATCTAGGTAAAGCACCTTGCTCAAGGGTACAGCAGCAGTGCCCCGGGATTGAACCCATGACCCTCCAGTCAAGAGTCCAAAGCCCTAACCAATACTCCACACTGCTGTTATAACTTACAGACGATAATCGATAGCTGAAATTTGCATTATCGTCCAACCCTACTATTCACACCACATACAAAAGTTGTATAAAACCAGAACTAACAATTGACCATAAACCATTTTTATTAAACCACTGACTATTTAATTGGAAATATAAATTAATCACATTAATTATTAATTCACTTCCATCTCAATTTGTTTGGGAAAAATCCTGTTATTGGGAATTACATTTTACAAATTCATGATCTGTGTTTTAATTCATTTGGGGTTTGCGTGATCTCCTACAACATGTTTCCACATGTAGCCCTGTGATGCTAAGGTTAATGAACACACTGATGTGAAAAGGCCCCCTGCCATTTGCTATTGTGGTACATGTTTTAATGCATGCAGCTCTACAATGCCAAGCAAACAATGCAATGTCTTTTGATGTGCAGTACTTTGTTATTCATTTTGCATAAATGTTATCAGGACTACATTATGGGTTGGATAAGGCTTTAATATACGCCATATTTGAATGCTATCCCAAGAAGTTGAACTGGAGACTTAAATAAAAATCAACACAGCAATTTTAATTATCCAGCTTATCCCATTAGTATGGAAAACAAGTAACTTGTCATTTTAAAGACAAACCATATGAACAGCAACTGTCATTCAAAAGCTTTCTACATCTCTATAGAATATTCCCTATAGGTACTAGTATCCGACTGCTGTGATGCCACAGTAAGGGCGGATATTTTTAAAAGGAAGGGGTTTGGCAATTCCCTCCAAGTAGTTTTTCTGATTGGTGCAACAGAAAGACTGATTGACACTGGGGCAGGTTTTATTCTCGGTCGATCTGTCGCTTCATTGGTACACTCAGTGTTCATGCTGTAGTGGGTGTGGTATGGTTCAGTCCACACAGGGTAAGAAAAGAGTTTTTACTGACATTTGTTATATATTTAATGAAATTGCATCTCTAAACAAAGGAATGAGGTAAAGCCCATTTAGAATTATTTTGAGGAACCAGACGAGAAAACCGTGGTATGTAAATAATTATGCCAAACAAAATTGCTGTACCACAAAAACACAAGTTCAATGCTTCATCATTTGAAATGAAAACATTCAGAATTACTGTGGATGAAGTTACTGACTGCAGCAACAAGCAAACACCCATAATAAACAGAACGCTCTAGATGGCGACTGTGAATATGTATAACACGATTTTAAAAGGAATATTAATTCAATATTAATTCAGAGACCGCGTAAGTGTAAATAAATTATGTATAGGCTTTAATTTACCAGTACACTGTTACACACATCATTTGTTTAAAAAAAAGTTTATTTTTTTTACTTTGTAGTTAAGTCTTTGAGATATTAAAATGTTGTTTGCTTATTTAGGGGTTCTTTGCTTGGGAAATACTAACCAGGGCTGTCAGTATACATCAGAATGTAATATAAAGAGTGTGTGTGTGTGTGATATGGTTTAAACACTGACACCTGCATAGCATTTAAATGTTCATAAAAACGTACCAAAAGCACATCCCTAACAGGTACGTGAGCAAAGAGACTACAAGGTGGTTTCAATACTCAATGTTTTAGCTTACAGGGATAAAAGAAAAAGTTACAGCAAATTACTCCCTTTGATAGCTAAGCCCTATCCCCGGTGAATACAGATTTCTACTAACACTTGAAGGACTAAGCCTGCAGCTACAAATTCTTAAGCAACTGCTCAAACTGAATTCTGAATGACCGACACTGCTTTTTGAGATATAATTTGCGTAAATTAGCCTGCATCTCAGGTAATCCTACCCTAATTAAGTGAAAAGTCAATTTGCAGAAGTTGACTGCTGGAGGCAATAAACATAATACCTGTCAAATTATCAGCAGAAATCAGCACAGCAGTCTCGATCTCACACGCAAACCTGATGTTGCAATTCAAATTCCAACATTGGGGTCCTGATGTCAATATAGTATCCAGTGACAATGCAGCTGAGCTG
Organism: Acipenser oxyrinchus oxyrinchus; assembly: GCA_030684275.1. Classification (NCBI taxonomy): domain Eukaryota; kingdom Metazoa; phylum Chordata; class Actinopteri; order Acipenseriformes; family Acipenseridae; genus Acipenser; species Acipenser oxyrinchus. The sequence goes on from CM060257.1 coordinate 13,384,430, forward strand.
TATTATTTAAGTGCGTTCAATCCATATTAATCTCAGTAAATCAATCCAGTCAGCACTGCAGGTTGTTAGCCATCAAATATCTTGACAAGGAACAAGCTCTGGGGTCTGAATATATATATCAGAATGATAAACCAGATTTGTTTCCTCCCTTTAGCACACCAAATATACTGAAGCATTCTTTTTTCTTTTTTTTAATTTTTATTAATGACTCTGAAAGTCATCAAAGCGGACATACCCTTTATTGAAGTTGGATGCATTGAATGCATTTACTTAAAGACCACATCTTAATATAGTGTTCACGGTGAATAAATCACTGAAATGGGTTTTGTTTTAGTTTTTTTACCCAAATGTGGTACAATCAAGCATGTTAGTGGCATTCACACCCCACCACAGCTGTAAATTCAAAATTCGAGCTATCAGTAACATTAACACACTTGACCACCATCACCTGCTGTACATCCAATAGCCTGTGCTAAAGCATCCATTCTGTCTCATCATAACTGTATAAGCAACTCTCTAGACGAATGTAAAAAATATTAGGACTGACATACAGACAGACATCTGTATACTGTGTTGAAATGCCTGCTGAAATGAAATCCTCTGTTCTCACCCAGCCTGAGCATAAAAGTTGGTACTCAGAGGTTACACCTATTCTTTACACATACAGTAGGTGCAAATGTCAATACCCAGTACATATGCACTGGAGTAAAACAGTGTTTACCATTCCTATTATATTTTGGGAATGGAGCACAATGTTCTGATATTCTGATTTGTTGTCTTATCATAACAATGAGAAAATCCTGTAAGGATCCTTATCAAGTCAAGACATCGCATGGTGATTTCCTAATATCTCTCAGAACAAAGGCTAAAGCATGTACACTAACATACAGTTCTATATATTCTTTACTAGGATAGACTATATCAATGTTTTACTATATGAACTCAAGATGTGGGGCATTTCAATTAATTTCTATAACCCACTGGCTTTAAGCATGCACAAATGCTAAGTTCCACTTAATACAAAGATTAGAATTCTAGTACCTTTGAATGGACCCTTTAGACAGACAGCACTGGAGGGGGAGAGGGATGGTAATTGGTAACAAGATTAAGAGCATCTGAGGTACCAGAATACATTGTGAGGTTTGGCGAGTGAATCCAGCCTCCCGAATCGTTCTCACAACCTCTTACTCCGCTAGGTTATCAGGGCGAGATTGGCAATGCAAAAAGTACTGTGCATTTATATTTCAAGTTGAGTTGTGATTAGATGTTATGAATGCCATGTAAACAGTTTGTATTAGATACTAACCTCACAGGTGCATGTGATCCGTCTAGGATGGGGTGCTTCCTGCTGTAACTGGTACACTGCAAGATTCAATGTTGAAATGATTGCAATTCTATGAATAACGCCTCTTTTGCAGTCATCTGTATTCCCCAAATCCCTTCTGATCTACGTCAAAGCTTCCCTGATACACAACTTTTTACGATCAAACTTTCTAGCAGGAAATATGCTTAACATTTTACATTCCTGAAAAACAATATTATTTCTTATTAACAAAATGAGTAAACAAACATTAAGAAAAGAAACCAGTGTTTACTTACAGTATGATTTCCACACAGGAGGTCTGTATTCATCATTATCTAAGCAGAAAAGAGAAAGATTAGAATACCTCACAAAAATTGGATTAAATGGCTATTTGACAAAGTGGTGAGTCAATGTAATTAACAGGTTGATGAAATAAAATATGAGTGCTGAAAAACAAAAAACACAGATAACAGTGACTTTCAAAAAGCAATAAATATGGGGAGGGAGGTACGGTAAATGGTACCTGTATAAGCAATAAAGTACATTTTGGGTGTTTTTAAATATGAAAACATGAGATTTTTTCAGAACAAAAACTACAGTGGTAAGTATGATGAAGCACTTAAAGCTATGCAGAAGACACTTTTAAGTAGCTTAGTGAACCATCATTAGTTAAAATGAGATGTCCCCAAGTGATTAGTTTGCCTTGTGCACAAGGGGGGTCCCTAAGGGACAAGGAGCAATTAAATATGAAGTACTTGAAGTCAGCCATACAGTACATGTTGAAATTACTAAATTACTTAAACAATACAGGAGCAAAGCAGATAATCTAAATACAATGGCTGAATACAAATGCAAAAAAAAAAAAATCAACATTAGAAAGGGGGTAGGATAAAAGCTATCTTCCTTCATCACGGATACCTCAAAACTTCAAGGATACAATACAAGGGAGCAGCTTAGGTAAGGCAAAATGAAGCCTTGCAATTAGTTATATCTAAATATTATTTAAACATTGTGACATTCATCCTCCATGACATGTAAATACAAAAACAGATGCACTGTAGACACATCCAAATACATTTTGATACTCTTGTGTTCAAAAAGTCCTTTTCAGGTTTTGTCATTTCTTAATTCAGACAGATGGTCATTTACAGGGTCAGAGAACAATGGACCTGCCTACAGTATTGCATTTTACAGGAGCTGTCATTAAAACATAGGGGGGGTGGATAAAACATTTACTTTGGATGTTCCACTACAGATCATTTACTTCTATTGCTTTGCAAAATGAAAAAGCTGACCTCTAGTAACCGCACTTGGCGTCAAAGAAAAGGTGCTCACAAACACGTTTCATGAATAATGGGTGGGGGTGGTCAAGTTAGCCACAAATAAGTCTTGCCTAATTGGCCATTTTTAGGATTATATCATAACAGTATAAGTGTTGACTTGATTCTGTAACCAGACCAATTTTAGAGATACTGTGCTCCGTCTTTATTTTAGGATATGTTTACCCTCTAATTTGGTTCATTCAGTTAGGCCATACCCTGTATCCTACTGTATAATGGATCCTTCACTTATCAATGTCCCGAAAATGTTACAATTTTTTGCACGTGTATCTCATATACTGAAATAGCAAGTGAGCACTGTATACCATCTTTTATAAGGAAGATCCCTTATTCCGATGTTGCTATGTTTTACACAGTAAATAATACAGATACAGTTTACTGCATCATTAGAAAAACTGTCAAAAACAGCATGGTATACCACTGCTAAATCCAAATGCTTTCAAATTCTTGTGTAGGGCAGAGGACAGTAGATTAACTGGTGACGCTGTGTAAACATTACAGTGTTGTGTTGGCTGCTGTTATCTGTAGCTTGCCTGAGCCACTTACGAAGAGCCAGTTTCCTTAGCAACAGCTTCAATGTCTCCTGACAAAGAAGACTCTTCAATTCAATGCACAAATGCAGCAAAATGCATTTTGACTAGATTGAGAGTTGCAGACACAGTTGCTGCAGATTACATGGGTTTTAATCGGTAGAAATATCAATCCAATCTTAACTCTGTATTTTAGGCCCTGTATTTTATACTTCAATTTGGAATACGAAGATACTTCAAAGTGTCTGCTGCTTTCTGGTGCTGTAGTTTGGTATCACATCAATGGTCATGCAATCAGGTCAAGTGACCTGCCACACCAGAACCAATACTGCTTCAACTCAAGAAAAGGGGTTTTGTAATAATGCTACTGATAATAAGAGGAACAGAGCAAGTAGCTACTGGCCATCTTCAGACAGACACAATCTGACTACATAGTCATTAATTAACAGTAAATGACAGTATAATACATTAACAAGATACATCCTCTTCCACATCAAAAAACACTCTACTAATGCAATCACATCAAATAAATGTCTTACATGACTTTCAAACTAATTATTTTGTGTCCCACATTTCAACAGCCAGTAATTCTAGATCTCTCGAGAGGTATTTATAAGAGGCACATCCATATTGTATGAAGACAATTTAACCTGAGTAAGAGCAGTACTACAGACAGTATGTTTTTGTATTATGTTTTTAAATGTTTGCAATAGATAATGACAGCTTTGCTGTAAGGGGTTGCTGTATGACCCAGTTCACAAGAAAAATCACTTATTTTAGTCATGTAGTACAACGTATTAAATATCAAACAGGCCATTACATTGAAATGGTATTTTTTTTGGCAAGATTGGTAAAATTTCTGTAGTAATACATAGAAGTTTGGTCACATGCAAAATGAAAACACATCAAAGAGCTACAAATGTTGTACATAGTTAAATATTTGTTGTATACTACAGTTCAGATTTTTTTTTTTTTTTTTTAATATCCTGTTCAATATCCTTTCAGTGACTTATCTGAACAAAGCTTCTCAATACTGAATGTTCTACTTTTTTTAAATAAATGCGCCACCTTGTGGAGTTATGCCAAATTACACTGCCTGCATTTGAATGAACAGCAAAAAGTAGATTAATTAAACAAGGAATTTAAAACAAATATTTAAACATATTTATGGGTGCAGTGAGCGAGTTGGTATAACACATAAGCACAAATAAATCATTTCCCATGTTTTAATTTACTAGAATTCTAAAGAGATTTTTTCTTAAGACACACAGTGCCACCAGGTGGGAACTGTTTGACAGTTTTCGTGAATTTTCTGCACACCCCTGCAATACATCCCTAAATGCGACATGCAGAAATTGATTTGGCCTGTCACAAAAAAAGGAAAATAAACTGGCATTTTGACCTTTCAGTGTTGCTAGTATATAACAAACCTTGAAAAAAACTAAACGTTTTGTGACTGATGTTTAAAACTGGCAAATGACCCAAGCCTTGACATATGTGAAGAAATTGTACCTTATAACAAAGCTGGCAGTCTAGATGGATGGCAACCGAATTGCCATGCGATAGACATGCCTTGCTAGATCATGTTATCAGATAGTTGAGAGTTTCCCTGGTCTCCAATTGAAACATGTAAATCAGGGCTGCAGACAGCAGCGTCTCATTCAGTGCAGTTGGTCTGCATGTTACGTGAACACATATTGCCCACTGATTCTTTCCTTAACTCATAACTTACTGGTTTGCTGTTGATATTTTTTTTTGTTCAGACTAAGATGAATACCTTTTACCTGGCACAACACTAAGTTCACTTCATGTGTTACAGGTAATCAATCACACCCCATATTCGCTCCTAGAAACTAAGTGGGGTCAGGTTGGTCCAACACAGGAAGTCTGCTTCCATCACAGTTTTATCTGAGAAGTGGGCTTCGGCTAAAAAGTACAAATATAATCCGGAAAAGGACAAGTTCAATGGACTTCTGAGAATGTTATCATCATAATCCATCTCCAGGCACATCCCTTTACCCAGAGACGACAGGAAATCCACGAGACCAGGCTGTTTGAGTCGTCTGCTAAGCAGAAACAAGTCACCCCAACTTAACCCAATGAAAGCTCTGCTGGATGTTTTTTGGTGAGAAAAAACTCAAACCAGCTCATTATCGTAATCGCAAACAAACAGCTTTACTGGAAGGATTATCTTACACCAATGTGTTTTACAAATAATACAATACATGTGTACGAATGAGGACACTCTTCAATGCTAAAAAGGCGTGCATGTAAAGTGCCATATGGAACAAGTACAACTTTGTGCTGATAAGACCTTTGCAGAGTTCAGCAGACTGGCATCCCTAAACCCATCAGTTTATACAGTTTGTTTTTTACTCTTTTGATCTGAAGCACTGCAGTTCTATACTTTGTGAATTTGGTCTCAGCATAGGTCAGCATTTTATTTTAATGATCTTGACACCTGAACCCCTGTAACCCCTACACTGTATCTTGAGCACTGTGCTTATGTGAGGCAGCACCACACTTTCTGCAGCAACATTTCTTCCATCAAAAGACCATCTGAGGTATAAACCGATTAGTTAGAGACTGCCAGTCAACACAAGACACAAAGGGACAGTCAGGTTCATGCAAGCATCGACTAATCCAATATGCAGAATGAATTTATCCGGATTAATGGCATGTTCATTTGCATGTTTGCAGTGGTCGGCAATGCAACCTATAATGCTGCTAAATTAAAGTTGTATTTAAACAGACAAGGACTCAAGGTTTGCTACAACAATGTAGCGTTTTGAATCTGTTTAACACAATTCTTTTCAGAATCTAGAGTAACCAAGCACTGATTTTATCATTGTCTTTCAGCAGCTGATCACTTTTATATTTATCAATTATATTTGCATTAAAGCTTTGTTTTCCAGGAATTCAGCAGAAGGAAGTGTGGTTAATGACATAAGATATTCTGTGTTTATTAAATGTTTCCTGTATTGTTCCTCTTCACATATTTACAATGCATTCTCTTAGTTAAAGAGTAAGTAGCGAGGTTACGAAAAATATAGCATTACACGTCCCACGTGTTGCTACAACTGCTTAAATAATGTACCTGTCATTTTTCTTTTCATTGTTAACATCCGGACAACTTTTTACACTTATAACTTTAAAGTCTGTTTCAAAGCTCTTTTCAAAATGGCCACTGTAGTGCACTGATAGTGTAAGGATTACTGCCCACATTGTCAAACAGGTAACACAGCAATAATGATCCATGATGTGGTGCGGAACAGAAAAGCCTGAGCACTTGTTATTATGTTTGTTTGTTTGTTTTTTAATCGCTCTTCCTGCGATGATTTAGAGGACAGACCTCAAACCACAGTGCACTAGAGCAGACATTTTGAAAAGAGCTTTGAAACAGACTTTAAAGTTACAAGTGTAAAAAGTTGTCAGGATGTTAATAATGAAAAGAAACATTACAGGTATAATATTTAAAACAGTTGTAGCAACATGCGGGGACATATAATGCTATATTTTTCTGAACCCTGCTACTTACTTATACGTCGCAGTTAGGCCACATTGAACGTAATATGCAGGTGTCAGATAAAGAAACCACCGGAAAGCACCAAACACTAATGCACAGGTAGCACAGTGTTTTATTGCCACTGCCTTTGCTGATAGAAGGTACTAGGTGGCCTCATGCATGTATGTTTATATTTGTAACTACCAGCAAATTTGCCCATAACAAACCACACAAAAAAATCCACCCCACAAAAAAAAAAAGTTACAAAATGTTTAAAAACATATTAATGAGTCACACTGTACAGTTTTAAAATTCCAGCAACCAGTGCTTTTTTTAGAGATCTAGATCTTTGCTGACATCTTCAAAAAGAGTGTTCCTATCAGCATAATTTATAATTAGGAACAGCGTTCGCCAACCAGGTCTCTAAGCCAATTTGTACTGTTGCTATTTTGAAAAGTATCCACAATTGTAGTGCTGTAGGTTTGCATTTAATACAGTAAGACTAAGCTAAAGAGCCACCCTGTGACCCCCTGGTAGTTCAAGACTCTTAAAGCCATTGTTTGTTGCAAAGTTTTAATCTTCTGTGTGAATGGTTTCTCTACCGTACTTTCTTTACAGATTTCTGCATATACTAGAAAATGTTACCAGTATATGGGATTGTTAATGGTAATCTATTATTGTAATTTTATGAAAAACAAATACTCCCGTTATTAAAAATGTTGTTCATCTAAACAAATTAATATTGAATAGCATATATAATATGAACAATAATATATGTTGCATAGGTCAACAGCTAGAATATCTACAAAACGCAAAGAATCTACCTGTAATGGCTGATGTCATGTAAAATGACAGGTATCTAAAAGGTATCTCCACGCGTACAATAAGTACACAAATTTTACTTTTAAAAGACAAAAAAAATAATAAAAGCGAATTTGTTGTGCTTTTGTTGATTTACCACCTGCCAAGTGAATGTCTTTGATCCAATTACATAATCCTTCTCAGTCTCCGATCTCATTATGAGCTTGATTATATCATTCATTACAAAACAAATTGTCAAATGATATCAGCAAGATAAAAAATTTGACCTGTAACTTGATTAGCCAATCCTGCCATCAGGTTGTGTATTACTGCACAACTCAGAATATAGTTATTCTTTTTCAAGTGTTTTTGGTTATGTTTTTGCCAGTTATGTATTAAATAAAATGAAGAAACATCCATAGAAATGTTTAGAGTAATATACACACGGACTGGTTTTAATGTAGGACACAAACATGTGATGGTTGGCTGCATTATATAATGTTTCTTTTTTAAATTGTAGATGTTGAAATACAGGTATATGTTTTTAAATGGGATAATAAATGATGCTGAAATATATGTTTTTGTTGCTCTAGTATTGTATGCCTCAAACACATATGGTTGGACATTGTAAAATCCACAATACTTGTTGGTACCAGACAGGGTATTGCTAGTTTTAGGTGGTGACAACAGACATAAAAACATTCCTGTCCCTATAGGCCTTCATGACTTCCAGGAAATCTTTCCTTTTACTGTAAGGGAGCCTAAAATCCTGGTTCCATATTGATCACAAAACAGAAAGCAAACCTATTGTTTTGCTCACATTCTATTTTATGCAACACTGGGTAATACTTATTATGACATAGGTAGACTATATGTGTTGACTTCCTGTAATAAAGTACCTCAAATTCTGGAAATTCTGTTTATTCCATCATTGGTTTAACCGTATTTTACTGTTGATGTGTTTCTCAGCATATTTAATGAAAACAGTGATTTTAAGTTGTATAAAATCATTGTATCTTTGGAAAGAACAATTAGTTTCTGACTCATTTCTAATAAATAATTGAATTGTTTATTTAATATTAGTTAAGGCAGTATCATTTCTTTAAATCATATTCGATTAAATTAGCTAAATAACCTACAATATACAATTTCCCTTTGGAACCTTCTTTTAAATATCAATATGTCTGATGCATAGTTAATCATACAGGCATTAAAGTAGTTTAATGAAACCGTTTATTGGTGTAATATCTTAACTTTCTGTAAATTGTGTACTTTAGCTTTAGAATACAATTAATGTAACTGTCCCACAGAAAACCAGCAATATAGTGATGCGCTGGGAACTGCAAAACGACCTGCAATCCTAGAATGTACTGTAACTGTACAACCTTACTGTAATATACAATGCTTGTGCGATTTTTCTGTTCTTGCATGAATTTAAATCATCAACAATTATTCAGCAAAACATATAAAACATAATCTGTACATTACTTAAAATGCTACCCCTATCAAAATACTAGGACCTTGTACAGTAAACACGACACATGATGTTACAATAAGACACGTCTACCACCACTGAATTGCATTGTCATTGAACATGTATGCGTCCATCCGTTCCAAAATCTGCCTTCGGCTAGGCTTATTCATGCAAAACAATAGGATTAGTAATTGGCCAACACTCCGTATAAATCCTTTCAAATCTAAACTAAAACTGCATTACATGCAAAGCATGTGGGGGAAATGGAAGTTTAGGCTAAAAACATTCAAGCTTTCAACATAAGCTTTCAACTTACCAAAAACAGTTAGAGCCATTTTATTGCTGCAATTCCTATGGTGTGTGTGTTGGTGCGTGTGTGTGGACAAAGCCTCTCACTGCAACGATATTGACGATATGCTAACTTCCAGCCTCACGTCATTCACCAGATCTTGTTAAAGTAATGAGATCTTCTAAAAAAAATAAAAAATAAAATATAAAATTGCAATAGATACACAAATGAGCAGAATTGTTAGATCATAATCGTTTACTGTTTTTAAAAATATCTAAGGGCCAAATCAAAACAATAAACTAAGAATTAATTCAGTGCATCATTAATATTAAATAATTTATGGTAAAAAATACACCACATGTAATAAAATGTGCAACAAACCAATAGAGAAAACTTGCACTGCCTGAAGCCCAATACCACCGGTGTGCAAGAAACGCAGCACTTACTGTCGATCACAACGCATGATCCATCAGGCTAGAGACGCCATCTTGTTTTACCACATGACCAGCTTCATCTCCTGTGGGTTGGGTTCCCATGGAAACATTCATATTCCTTGCAAACGTATGGGATTAGAAGCAACAGGGCGGCCGTCTTTGTGTGTGCACACAGACCAGCAAAGTGCTTTTTTTTCAAAACATTTTTATACAGATTCTTAGTTCATTAGGGTCAGATACTAAAATATTAACATAAATAGTTTAGATTACAGAAAATGCACTACAGAAGCTGGTTCCAACGGGTTCAATTTGAAGGGACAGAAAAGCGTGTAGTTCTGAAAGCTTGAGCACATTGTATGTCACACTGGCTTCGAATATACAGACACAACACAAACACCGTCGATGGAGGAGCGGACCTGAGCATAAATTTTTTCACTGGATCTGAGTGGCTCACTTACGCACACATTATCACCAAATATGAAGCATCGAATTTCGGAACCCTTAAACTTTAAAGGTCTCATTTAAAACCTTGTGTTTATAGTGAAACTGTTATTACATGGCTGCCCAAGTATTTAAATAAATAAATTATTGAAGTGGCATTCAGTCTATCTTATTATGTTTCCCATTTTTCTGTGAAGGAGCAGAAACTGGTGATTGATTTGACCTAGAAGGGAACACACCTTTTTTGAAGCATCTATAATTGTTTTTTTTTTTCTTTCTTTTTGAACAGCAATGTGTTCGGCGCCAGCAATAAAGTCGCTGACAAGGTGAGTCTTTTAGTCATTCACCACCAAACAGAACTGTAACTGTCACACGCACTTAAAAAAAAACCTAACGTCCACCACTCACACGCGCACACACGCAGTCCTCCACAGCCGTGCAATCTAACTAACCCCATTCACCTCCCGACTGCACATACACACTCGCATGCATCCCAGTTTAACAATACACGCAACACGCAACACACAACATACACAGCAGCGGGTCTTCTGAGCCCCCAGTTGTCCGGGTCGCTTCACAGCCCCCTCCTTAGTCCCTCGTCCCGATTTTTTTTTTTGCATATAGAGACATATAATTAAAATGATGTTATGTAAATATTATAATTTAGATATTAAATATGACATTATATATATATATATATATATATATATATATATATATATATATATATATATATATATATATATATATATATATTCTCGACGTAAGATTTTCATTAACTGCTAATTTTTATCATACTAAAATTAGCAGTTAATGAAAATCTTACGTCGAAATAATCTTATGGTTATAATTAGTTTAACTGAAACAGTATTGAAACTGTGTTTTCCATATAACTGATATTTTTTAAATTCACAAATTACCTTTTAAAAGTTTTTAAATCTCATAATCATTTACAAGCATACTCTAATCTAGAGCAAAGAGTTAGAATTTAGAGTTGTTAATAACGGATATGAATGAAAATTGATAAGTAGATTAATAATTATTAATACTGAGATAGTTTGGAGTCCCCGCTTGGACAGTGCGAAACGACGCTCACACTCTGCTGTGTGTGTTTGTGCATTATAAGTACACTGTGCCAGTACATTGTAGGTAATTGGTGCTTTCAATTTTCTATCAATATAAAACTTTAAAGGTTCATAATCCTTTATATAAATACCCCCAACATTATAGTCCCCACTTAGATAGTATTGAGCAACACAAGTCCCCACTTTAGTACAGAATAATGCTCACACAATGAAATACGAATTTCTTTCTCCATTTAGATTTTTTTTTGTATATAGTGACATATAAATAAATTAATGTATTTTAAAATGATATGTCATGTAAATATTATAATTTAGATATTAAATATGATATAATATTTATATATTGATATTTAGTATGATATAAATTAGCAGAGTTAATTAAAATTAAGTAGAAATAATCTCATGGTTAAAATTAGTTTAGCTAAAAATTACAAATTAGCTTTTTAAAACATTCCCGTAATCATTTGCAAAGATTCTGTACTCCAGAGTACAGAATTAGAACTTAAAAACTACTAAATGCTGAATTGTAAGAAAGAGGAAGATGAATCTGCAACATGTCTGTGTAAAGGTTGTGAACAGCAGGACTCAGAGTGGCTGGAGCTCAGACACAGTCCTACTGCAGGCTGTGCAGGACCCCACTTTGTAGCGTAAACGTGGTTTAAGTCCCCACTTGGTAGCATAGGCGTGTGTGTCTATATATATATATACATATAAAAAATCAAAACATGTCTTGGGATTACACTTTGATACAGTTCTAGTAACTGTAAAGCCATTTTGATCTATGTCGATAACAGCTTTCCAAAGGTTACAGACCTCTGTCTCCTGAATGTAAAGTAAACAGGAAATGGTAACAATGGGCTTAGCAACCTAATTACAGACAGCTAAATAGTCTGAAACAATTGCTACACCACGGGTCTGTAAGATTTTAAATATTGTATTAATTGTGACCATTTTACAATGCTCTTGTTATAGTAAGAAGGAATACATCCTTAATTATCGCTCTCCCTGTAATCTCACACACTGCCAAAAGCCCTGTCTGACTGGGGAAACAGGACAAGATCTGGTTACTTTGAAGTTCAGAGTACCCTTTGAACTCGGGTGGAAGATCCTGGTTTTCAAGGTGTTATTTCCCCTATATAGAGCAGATTTGGGCATAAGTGTTAAAAACACGATCACACCCGACAGAGTCAGTTTCCCTCAGATAAGGTGTTGGGCTTCGGCTGGGTGGAAGGAGGGGGTCTGGTTTTGTCTTCTATGTATTTCTGTTTTCTGGACCCTCTTTCATCAAGCTCACCTGATGACGCTGAAGGGTCCTGTAGGGTCAAACCTACAGTATTGTGTTGTTTGAAGATTTGTCCGTGCAGTTCGTATGGGGTTACGCGCTGTACTGTGTATCACTGGTTTTTCCTCTGTTCCGGAATTAAACCGTTTTTATTGAAAATCACATCAAGAAGACTAGAATTATTATTTTTGAGAAATAAACTAACCTTGATTTCTTACAGGTCCTACTTTGAAGGATGTGCAAAGGCTGTGGCAAATTTGCAGAGAGGAAAACAACAGTTATAATGTCGAAAACAATCAGAAACAATATAGATGAAGCAAGAAGACTTAATGATTGTTCTGGGTAGTTTCTTTTAATTGTGTAAAGTTAACATAATGTTGTTCCTGTCTAAAACTGGCATTTGCCTTTAAAATAGGTCCCTGTTTCTGTAAACTGTCAGTACATTTGGTAATGCTATTTGAATTCATTACATTGTATTCAATGTTTTTTTTCACATTTTGTATTATAATAATTTTATTTTAATGTTACAGTATTATTATTTGATATTTCTCAGTAAAGCTGTGTACTAAAATGCTGAATTTTCAATTACAGTAGACTTTGCTACACTAATTTTTAAAAAAATGGACCACATGAATAAGTAGTCTAGTTATGTTAAGATTTCAAAAGTGATTATGGATTGTTGAGCAAACTGAGATAGTGTGCAACTACTGGCCCATACGGAAAGAAAAAATATTTTTTATGAGTGGGAAACATGTTAAATATATAAAATAAATATATGGCTCACAGATTGTTGTAATGTATTTTTTATTCATTACTAATTCATTTTATTTAACTGACTAAAAATATATTTTACAATATATTGTTATCAATATATATTTGAAACAAACTTACCATACATTTAACATTATGTTTTTGCCTTATATTTGTCATACATTTTAAAAACATTATTTATGGATACTGTTTAAAAATATATTTAATAAGGCAGCCAAATAAATTAAGTTTAATATAGCACTAGCTTGTACTTTAAAACATGTTATGCCTATTTAAGCAAATTAAAAAAAAAACAGTAAGGATAACAAGCTGCTCTGTTTTTTAAAACCTTTCACGGGGCAATGGTGAGTAAATGTAGTGCTTCATGACAGCTCAGAGAGCGCCAAGATACTTGAAGGGAGTTAAAGGGATAGAATAGGAGTCTTGCTCTCGTTGATGGAGAACCTTATTGCCGAAGGCTGGTCCGGCGACCCAAGACCCGAAAACACACAGATAGAATCCCCCACTCTGCGACTTGGGAATGGAGCTACCCATAAGGGATTGAAGGGACAGAGGACCCGACTCTCGGAGAGCCGCTGCAGCCGAGCGACTTGGGAACGGTGCTACCCACCGGGACCGAACGGACCGCCGAAGAAGATCCTTGAAAAGAAAAAAGTTAGAGATACTCGGGATCATGGAACGGAGCTTACAGGAGTCCTGGAGCTAGAAAGAAAGAAGTAGAGAGATTAGAAAGAGATCCAAGGACTGCGACACAGACTTCGCGTCGACAGCTGAGAAGGAGGAGAGAGAGTCTCCAAAAATTAGTATAGGGAAAGCGCATGAGCTGCGACAGGATAGAGAATGTGGCTGGGGTCCCCTCTGGCCCCAGCAGAACCTGCTCGAAGGGCGAGCCCAGGGAGGCTGGGGAAAGTGAGCCTCACTAACCCCACAAAGCTGGACCCCGCATAGAACCGCAACTGTGAGGATATGAAAGAAAAGACTGCAGCCACTGCACAACATAGACTTATGTGGGGAAAAAACAAACAAGACAAAGAGAGGTTAGTATTGACGACCTAAAGGAAAGCCGTCCACACTGTGGAGAGGAAAAACCCACATTTTTAGGAGGAAACCTCTGGTGGAAGCTAGCTAGTGACTGGTGGGCAGTTACGATGTCTACTGGGGAGGTTCTGATGTAGAGATCGACTGCTGATGGAGTGTTGGCTGGAGTGGGTCTCTTTCTGTGGATGTCACTGCTCCGATTCTAAGAGAATGGGGTGTATAAAACTGGGAGGGCAGGCCTGCCCTGATGACTAGGGAGGAGAGGTGAGAGGTGGACCAATGCCTAGTGATAATGTTTCTGGATAGATCAGAGAAGAGGGGTTCGGAGCGTGAAGGCTTCCTGGTTGATAGGAGCTTCTGCAGAGATGTGTAAGGGCAGAGAGGAGAGTTGATCTTTGAGAGCTGGATACAGTGCCCAGATCGAAGCTGGTCGGTTTTTGAGGATCGGAAAAAAAGGAGGAAATGTTGGTCCTTAACGAGGAAGAGGTCTCTGGCTCGGATGCCAGAGGCTGGGAAGCTGGGAAGGGATGGCACGGTGAATTCTCCACATCTCAGGAAGCCGAAGAAGGCAGTCAGGCACATGGACTCCATAACAAGATCATCGACAGGATTGAAACGAGGTGATGGGCAGTCTGGTTGGAAAGGAAGAAGGGAGACTTCTCTCAATCCCACGCAAAGTAAGACGGACGGCTGGCATTGAGAGGAGGGTAGGAGCTGGAATAGACATGATCCGGTTGAAGTGTTGGACACCGGAGATATAGACTTGATTGAAGAAGGAGAGAGGTGGAGGATGTCCCTGAGATAGACGATAACAGCCAGGATCCAATTCTGGTTGAATGAAGTGGGAGAGATTTGGTTTTGAGCGCAAAACCGGGAGAAGGCTGACCAGGCTGTAGAGTAGGAAGAGATTGTGGACGGAGCGAGAGCAACTGACATGTACTGCCAGGCTGAACTGAGCAGAGAGGACAAGGAGGAATTCAGTCCAGGATTAGTTGATGTAACTCCGGGACTTGGAGAGGGAAGGGAGCAGCGGAGGGCATCAGTTGGCGGAACTGGGCTACCCTGGATGATTAGGTGGCAGAGATGAGAGGAGATGGAGTGGCGTCAGAAGGAAGTAGGTTGATAAGACGAGGAAGCAGAGGCAGCTGTGGCCAAGTTGTACTGCGGGACCTCAGAATCTGGGGCTGAGGCTGAGGAGGCTGGAACAGAGGCTGAGGCTGGAGCGGAAGCTGAGGCCGAGACGGGAAGGGCTGGCGCGGGTCCGTGTCCGAGCTGTGCCTTGATGGATTGGAGACAGGAGAAAGGGATGAAACAGACTCTGTGAGAGGCTGGAGAAGGCCTTTGATGTCTGAGAAAATCTCTCTGTGAAGCATGGATAGGCTGGCTGTATATTTGTCTGCTGCTGCAGGCTTGTGCTCATCTGCTGCTTCAGGCTCGTCTGCACACTGATCCATGAGAAGGTTAGGGGAGAGAGAGAGAGAGTTGGGCTGAATTGCACAGAGAAACTGACTGAAGGCTGGCGCTGAGATTGAAAGCGCTGGACATGGAGCTGAAAAGCTGGTGCAGCTGCAGTGGCTAGAGCTGCTGCAGATGCAATGGACTGTGCAACTGAGCGTGGCTGCGCAGCTGAGCGGGGCTGCACCTTGGAAGAGGAGGGACGGGCTCTTGATGCTGCCGGGGTAGGAAAGACCGGATTAGCTGACTGGGACTGGGACACAGGAGGAGAAACATTGCTTTTCTGTCAGTACATGCTGGTATGGATATTCCATGATCAAACAATGATTTAAGTAACTTGTTGGTTGGCCAGTCTTTGAAGAAGAGGTGGCTTGGCGATGGATTAAACAGAGCAGATCTCTTACTGCGGCAGGGTTGAGGATTGGCGGCAGCTGCTGCTGGAACTGGAGCAGAAGAGACGTCTGGAAACCATGAGGGACTTGGTGGTTTCCGAAATCCAATGGAGGAGAGGTACTAGGCGGAATATCCATGCTTGATTGAAGCGAAATAGCTGCTAGTGGGATAGCAAGTAGATGGTAGTTCTCGGTCCCCCTTTTTTTTTTTAATAGCTTTGGCTAAGATTTTTTTTTTTTTTGAAAAGTAGACATACAAAGTATGGATAGACTGGTAGCTTACCGGCTCATACGAAAACAAACGCACTCTAGAGAGGGCGGAAGTGGAAACAGGAGACTTATATAGAAGAGGGAGAGAGATTGACCGGGAGATTAAAGATAGGGGAAGGATAGACGCAACTCACCAGCGACCCCGAAACTCAACCTAAAGTGTACACTTAAATCTGTTAACTTGTTCTGCAGTCCTACAGTACCTATACCAATTTCGAACACTATTTCCATTAATTCACACCAATTTAAATCAATTATTAATACTGACTATTAACCCTTTGCGGTTCTATGTCGGACCCTGTCCGACATCATCAAAAAAACGCAAAAAACGGGTTTCTAGTCGTTTTTTCTCCGGAAAAAGCCGAGAAAACCATTCAATGGCTGAGTGGGAGCGACAGGAGCCGAGACAAGCCAAAAAAAAAGGGTGTATCTCATGAATAGTCATACTTGCCCCTGGCATCAGATAACGGCGGCCATAAGGAAACAAGCTGGCTGCTATTGCATCAGCGCTCAAAGAATATCACAGACATTTGCAGAGCTTTTTTGAGATGTTATAGTAATAAAATAATGACTTGGATTGCATTATTGAGGCGTTTGGTGATAAAACGAGTGATCAGGAGATGATTAATTGGTATGTACGACTATTATTATTATTATTATTATTTATTTCTTAGCATATGTGAAAGCTATAGCAAACGAAAGGGTGGGGCCGGGCTGGAGATGCCTAGTGAGTGCCTTGTTGATATGCAGGGCCTTTTAAACCCGTTTGACTGTGGAAAAAAATACTTTTAAACAGCGCGTCTAAAATTAACTGCGCGTGTGAAAATGAATTGGACCTGACTCGCCTGACACGCACTTAATAAATGGACTGCAAAGGGTTAAGCTTCTAAACATGCACTTACTATCGTACTTATATTCAAGGGGCATTGTGACAGAAATACAATGAGTTTTGGTTGTAAATCTCCCTCCCGACCTGTGAGGCTTAAGCAGCCAGTAGAGTTCTTTGGACGGGCTGGCCTGACAGTTCTTTCCCCGGGCCAGGAAGTCGGTCAGAAGAAGAAGAAGGCGAGACTCCGTTGCAGGAACGTATTGACCCAGAAGGGAAACGACGTAGCAGCTGCAGATAATAGAGACAGCTGCACTCGTTTACCAAGGGGTCATGCGTGATAGCATAAAGGGGACGGAGAATCGCAATCTACTCCTCTGCTTGTTTTTTTAGACAGGAGAGACTGGAAGGACCGGGAGAAACCCCTAAAAACAGAAAAATAATTTGTGAGTGTTTTGTTTGTTTTGTCGCTGCTAGTAATTGTCTTTTATTTTTGTAAATCACTAGATGGCTAACACATAACCGGAGCTGTCGTCTTGGGCCAGCACTACCCGGAACATCACTACACCACAGTCATTGTATAAATGTTATCACCCACCACGAGCACTACTGCACGCACCAGGACTGGTGACCGTGTATTATATTATTGTGGGGCGGATAACGTGTGTTTATTATTTGGACTGCAATCCATTTATTATTGTTACTTTCGTGCTTTATACATTGGTATGTAATGCCGGAGGTTTATTGTTTGGTCGCCAAACCGGGAGTTGATTAAATACAAGTCCCCCTTTTCCAAAATGGATTACAGTTTCCTGGTGTGTGATTATTTCTGCACTGCATCACCTCTGCACCTGTTTCCAATCAGCAGCCACTTTGTCACAGGCATTCAATGTATTTCATAAGGTATATTTGGGGAAAAAAAAAAAAAAAAAAAAAAAAAAAAAACTTCACTAACCTTTCTAATATCTATATGGGGCTCAGATCGGCGTGAAGAATATACTTTAAACCAGCAAGCATTGTCTCCTCGAATGACATTGAAATGCAACTAAATCCTGTATCTACTACAGTGTTGATTTTGATATCCCAGCTGCCCTAGCGGTCTGGCGGTTGCGCAGTAGGAAAACGAGAAACACGTTTGTTAGACCTGCTTTATGCTGCTTATGGGGAAAAAATCGATCTTCTCTCACAAATATGTTTTGTGTTGGTCAGAACAATTTCTTGTGAGGGTTGGGCAATTTTTTTGGGGGAGGCTTAGCCTCTCCAAGCCTCTTATAAGCGCCGCCTATGGCGAAAAGGATTATACCTTCGACCAAATTGAAGGGTTTGTATTACGAGCCTATGTTTTGACTTCTTTATTTTACACTAGAAAAATTATATTGGTTTCAACATTCTAAACGTTTTTAAAAAAAAAAAAAAAAAATCCCATTTCGGGGTTAATTTTGACAAGGTGGGTTTGGTTTCTATTTGGGGTAAGTAACACCGCTATTTTCTGTTAACGTTTATTTTATTTGTACTTCATTTTAGACCATTAATAATAATAATAAGAAGAAGAAGAAGAAGAAGAAGAAGAAGAATACAACTGTCTTAGACAATTGTATGGGCCATCTTCACAAAGGATTTACCACCATGTTAAAAAGTTTAATAAAAATAAATATTATTTAAGCTTATGTGTATCCTTGTTGTTTCCTTGATAATAATAATAATAATAATAATAATAATAATAATAATAATAATAATAATAATAATAATAAAACCTAATAGTGTGCTGAATATGCAGAATAAGATGTTCATGGACATCGTTATACTTCAGAAAAGGGCGGATGTAAAGTTCCATACTGCTGTAGGGAGTTTAAGCTGTTGCGCTGGTTTTAAATGGAATATTATGAACCCATTATATGTAAATGACTAGCGCTGACAGCCCAGTAAGAGGTCAATACATATTTATTCAAATTCCCAATCACCAGTTTACCAGCAATGATTTATAGACTATATTTTTGGAATAACAATGAATTTTTCGACTGAGTTACCTTTAAAAAAAAAAAAAAAAACAACTCCAAAATATATCCGTAATGCTTACATCATGTATTTTAATAGTGTTGTTGTTATTATTATTATTACAGAAATACAGACTCACCGATACTAGCACTAAATTAAAACGCATTCTGAATATCTGTTCAAAATCTACACTTTAAAATTACTTTAACGCTGCTGCTTCATGAGACAATTTTGTATTGTTCAAAAGAATTTACTGACCTACTGCAATCAACATTTTCTGTGAAAGGTGTGCCAATTTTACTGACATTAAAGTCATGAATCATTGAAAGTGTTTTTTTGTCTCATATATATATATATATATATATATATATATATATATATATATATATACAGTATATATATATATATATATATATATATATATATATATATATATATATATATATATATATATATATATATATATGAGAAACAGTGCTTTTCCGTTCACCGAACGGTAATCTACTAAATCTACTAAATCCATGTCCAACAGATAAATATCTTTTGGCGACAAGGCAAACTATTTGGACAAACTCATTTGAATAGGCCTACAACGTTCTTGGAATTCATGTAAATGGTTTAAACGTTGTCATCCTGCATGTTTTGAAATTACTGCAATTACAGATAAAGTAAACAGTACTGTTAACTGCAGGAAAAAGAAAACAAAAAACACACACACATCAAATTGTATTCAAGTGAGGAATACCAGCTTGTATTCAGTTTTGTGAAATTGTTCAAAATAATGCGTTTAGATCAATGTGCTATAGACATATATATATAGGGGAGACCGGGGACAGTTGTAACGCCTTGAATTTCTCCAATCAGAAGCAAGCTAGACTGCCTTCACTCACTGGGCACATGCTCAGTTCAGTTTCTTGTCTGCCTAACGTGTATTTTAAATAAAGCACAACACGATTTTTTTTTTTTAAATATGCACTGGATTTGTTTTTAGTTGTAGCCACTTAAGTCAATGATTCTGAATGGCACTGATACCATTTGACTTTGATACCGTTATATTATTTGACTTTATATAAACAGAACTGCTTGACTTTGACATCACATATGAACAGTAGGCCTATGTCCTAACAGAAGTCTATGTGGGTGCCCTAAAATACACGTATCATATGTGTTATATTTTATAGCGGGTTAACCTCCATAAATGATGGTCAAGACAGATCCAATATATATTTTTTTTACAAATAGAACATCTATATACACAAATGGAGACTATACATTTCATATTCACTTGATAAATAGTGTAACTATTGTATAGACTACAAATATTGAAGAGACAGAAACAGAAAAAAAAACTTAAACGATACGGGAAATACCAGAGAAAGATCAGTCTGGTGGTTTCCTGCAGGCACCACATCAGCTGACCCTTACAAAGTATGTGTGGGGAAATTAAACTTTCGAACGACTATTCTACACTCAAACATTCTGAGTATATGGAAATTTATGAATTTCCCCCCATCCTCAATCCTATACATAGGGTTCACTTAGACGAAAACCATAATAACTATAGTCTCCTGGGGCATAGCAGATCTCCAAGAAGGCTCACAGAAAATGGCAAAGTCACTGGTGACTTTCTTTCTTTGTTTTTACATGTCGGTGAGCAATGTCCTGACATCCTGTCCTAGTCGCTGTAAATGTCAAGATCTGAACATGTTTTGTGCCAACGTTGGATTGGAGACTGTACCTGAGCCACCAGAGAACGCACCTGTGAAATACCTTGGTTTAGGCGGCAACTTCATTAACTCCATTGCTGCTGCGGATTTTACATTTTATACAAGCCTGAAAAGGTTGGATTTACAATATAATTCAATCGGTACTATTCCATATGGCACATTTGAGTCTCTTGGAAAGGTAAACGAACTTTATTTGGGGAATAACCGTGTTTCTCAACTTAAAAACCAGACTTTTACTGGACTCATAAGCCTCCATTATTTGGACTTAAGCAACAATCGCATATCCACTGTTTTGGCAGGAGCGTTCTATAATTTGGAAAGTCTCACCAAGCTGAGATTGAGTGGGAATGCTTTATCTGCAATAACAAATGGCTTATTTGTTCATCTTCAAAAACTAGAGTTCTTACATTTTGAAAACAACAGGATATCCACGATAACCAGAAACGCATTTAAAGGACTGGGCAATCTTATAGAATTGCATTTTACTGGAAACAATTTAACCAGTTTGATCGAGGGTGTGTTTCGGCATTTACCTGCGCTTTCAAATTTACAGCTCGACAAGAACAGCATCACTGTTTTAAGAAGGGGAGTTTTTAAAACCCTAACAACCCTACAAACACTGTCTTTAAGTCACAATCGCATTTCTGAGATCGATTCAGGCGCATTCGCGGGACTATTCAGACTAATATCACTGAAACTGAATGGAAACAGCATTTCTGCAATCGGGGCACATTTTTTAAGTAACTCTCCACACTTGGAAGAGATTGACTTAAGCCACAACAAAATCAGCACCGTGAATGAATATGCATTCGAAAACGTACCGTCCCTTAATATTTTAAAACTAAATAATAACAAGCTTACCTATTTAAACCCCGATGTGTTCAGCAGCGCTCCTCAACTATTCAGTTTAAAATTGAACGAAAACCCATGGCACTGCAACTGCGAATTGATTCATCTGAAAGACTGGCTACAATCATCTTCGGACAGACTCCGAATCATGACAGTGTTTGTTAAGTGCGCGGAACCAAAACGCCTAATGGGGAAATATCTTGATTTTGTAAGCAATGCAGAAATCCAAAAAACAGACAATTGGTGTGCAGATTTGATGTCAGCAGATGATCCTGGGTACTTTACAAGCATAAATGCAGAACACAGGAGAATAACACATTCCAAAGCCGAAGAGCTCAAAGAAAATCAGACAACGCCAACACCATCTAGTACGACATCGGATGCAAGCACTGTCATTACTATAATTAAAAATGAATCCAAACGCCACATTATCACCCCAACATTACAAGAAACAGCAAACGAAGTAACAACACCACAGATCCTAACCACTGCGGATATGCTAGACAGCACCACAACTTCGAACAAAGAACCGCAGACAAAGGGCTCTGAGATTCAAGACGCATGTTTGTATAACCAGTTTGCTATTTGTAATATTTCTGCGGATGAAGTCACCTCCAGTTCAGCTAGAATAAAATGGAGTGTGCAGAATAATGACAATAAATTGGTCTATTTTAGAATCATGTATGATCAGTTTGACCGGGAGACTAGATTCAGTCGATTCATAAACATCAAACAAGGACATGTCTGTGATTTGCGTGATCTTAGATCCTCGACACCCTATTTTATTTGTGTGGAAAGCGTTGTCAACGAAAGAGTATGTCATGTTGCCTCAAGAGATCTCTGCGTTGGAATTGTCACAAAAGATGGAACAACTTTTATTCCAGACCGCCAGGCTGTGATACTGTATTTCAGCGTGGGGAATGCGGTGGCATTAATAGGTATATTGGTAGTTGTTGTTTCTGTAATCATTTATAAAAATAACAAAAAAAGATCTAGTGAAACTGCGAGTATGATGTACTCCCAAAACAGGAAAGACACTTGTACAGTTTGCGCTGGTCTCCCATGGGAATATAACTGTGGGCATCACTCCAACAGCTCCAGAACAGGCACTTACCAAGCAAACGAAATAGATGCTATCGACCTGCCACAGGGAGATTAAAAACGTTTATGACAAACATGTTTTCCACCAGTTTGGGATGAACGTGCACTTTATTAACACCTTAATCCTTCGCTTTACACAAGACTGTTAAAATTGTTATTTTGGAAAGAAATTGGGTTTCGTATATTTCGTATTCACTGGTCTTTCATGGCTGGTAAACATCTTGTAGGTTTGACCAATATGATTATACCAATATTCTTCCTCAAAACCAGACCTGGTACTGTATATTGGTTCTGTGGCAACAGTAGTAGGCAGATGACACATTTATAAAATCCACGGTGTAGAAAAACACTATACAAAACATTAAGACAATTGTAACAGTGGGGGAAAAAAATCCAAGTGATGATTAAAATATACCAAGGTTAAACTAAATTTCTCATGACTATAAAAGCTTCTCTGTATGTATGCCATTATTGTGTTGTTTCTTTGTTATATAAAACTATTCAGAAATGTACATATATATGTGAGAAAGTGTTCATAATGATGCAAAAACTACCAAGCTACTTAATCAAGCTGTACCTTTTTTGTAATTTTGATGTTCACTAATTCGAACAGGTGATTTTTTAATGTTGGTAAGCTATGCATTACACCTACTTTATTTATATTATTTATAATTGTAGTCTAATTATACACGAGATATTGGTATTGCTGCTCTCTGTGGGTGGGGGGAAAAAAACACCATAAAAAGGTACAATCTAGTGGAATGTTATATCAGATGGATTGGCTGTAAACAAAATTGATATTTTACTGGACACCACTCGTTATGGACCTCGTACATCTAGAATACAGCAGTGTACCTGTAAAGACAGTCTAAAGTGGGGAGGATCTACAAACTCGAAACGCGCTGTCCCTTTACAGCACCAACGCGCGTTTAGGATGTGTGAGAATAGTAGTTGTAAGGGCAAAATCATACATGCTCCACTCACAGGGATACACAGATAACCTACATGGTGGGCAGACATTGCATTTCTCTATAAATCCACAAGACGGCAGTGTCCTACCATAGGAACGGAACACTGGAATAGAATGTATAGTTGTGAACACTGGCGTTAGTGAAGCTGCCAAATGTTTAACAAACAAAATACAAAACGAAAATGCAAAACGAAAAATAAATAAATAAATAATTAATAATAATAACTATTGTCATAATGTTTTGAACAGATATGAAAAGATTTTTTTTATTACAACATTTTTTTAAAAATAAATGAATGGTATTTTATACAGAACTTTCACTACACTTTACCATTAACATCAAACCCTGTTTTAAAAATAACAAATTTAAGCATTTATAAGACCAGTGATGAACCTGGTTATTACTCAACATGATAAATGATAGTGACCTAACTGAGACTTCGGTTTAATAATAGGTTTAATTCTCTTAGAGAATTTACTCATGCAAATAGCACACAACAGTGACAGTACAAATTACCTGTTAATACATGTACTTTTCAATATATTCAATAGAACTCAGAAGAAATGCAGCATAGCTTACAAAACTACATAGTAGTGAAATTATAATTGATTGTAAAGTTAAAAGGCAAATTATATTAAATTGATTATGCAGTTTTTCTAATCATATTTCTCAAACCCCATCCTTTTAATGTGTTTTTGTTTTTTACATTGTATATTAACTTTAACAAACATTTTAATGATCTGGACTTTTAATATCATTCAGTCTTCTGGTAACAAAACTCACTAAGCATTTTAATTAGGACATAGCTACAATAATTGGCCTCTACCACCACATCTAAATGAATACATTTAAAAAATGTGCATCTTCTCTGGAAAGTTTACATACAGTGTATCCTTAGTTATGTCATTAACAACATGTTTATATTACTTTCCATGAGATAGTTCAAACGAAGCAACATCTTGATAACTTGCTTTAGCAGTGCAATCTGTCAACACTTCTAACCCAGATAGTTATTTTAATACCAGCTGAAGCAATGTCTACACATGAAAAACAAAAACAAAAAAAACATTACAAAACGTAACTTCAGTAATTTTATACAAGGTAAAAGCGAACGTCTGGGGCACATACATTTCTAATTCTTCTATTACAAAGAAAAGTCTGTGAATATCAATTTAATAAGAAACATTCATGGCACATTTAGTAAACTCAGCATCTACACGTTTGGGTAATGAGAAAAACTGTATACCTACAAATCAACTAATCTGTAAGCGTCAAACTACACATGGAATGTTAGTTAAAACTCATTCTTAAACATACATTATTTAAAAGCAGAGTTCCTCTATAAGACTGTATTACTGGTTGAGACAACTTCCAACATTCAAACCAAACAGAGGTGCTGCTACAAGCAACCAAACCACTCACTTACAAAACATGAGTTGTTTTTCAGCTCAGCTGCTTATATAGTGTAACAACACAGGTATTAAAATGCAGTACTAAAAGCTGACCATATTTACAAGTGATAAGCAAACACAAATTAAAAAAATGAAAAATCTTCATCATCGTGCAAAATTAGAAAAGGCAAAGGAATTAAACAGTTACTACTAAATCTCATGTCTTTTTCTCTCAGATAAGCTTTATAAATCAGAACTCTACAAAGAAACTTTACGAATAGAAAACACATTAAATAATTTTAGTGTTTCATTCCAATAAATAAATAAAAATGGACACATATATTAATGTACAGTACTGTGCAAAAGTTTTAGGCAGGTGTGAAAAAATGCTGTAAAGTAAGAATGCTTTCAAAAATAGACATGTTAATAGATTATATTTATCAATTAACTAAATGCAAAGTGAGTGAACAGAAGAAAAATCTACATCAAATCCATATTTGGTGTGACAACCCTTTGCCTTCAAAACAGCATCAATTCTTCTAGGTACACTTGCACAAAGTCAGGGATTTTGTAGGCATATAGTCAGGTGTATGATTAAACAATTATACCAAACAGGTACTAATGATCATCAATTCAATATGTAGGTTGAAACACAATCATTAACTGAAACAGAAACAGCTGTGTAGGAGGAATAAAACTGGGTGAGGAACAGCCAAACTCAGCTAACAAGGTGAGGTTGCTGAAGACAGTTTACTGTCAAAAGTCATACACCATGGCAAGACTGAGCACAGCAACAAGACACAAGGTAGTTATACTGCATCAGCAAGGTCTCTCCCAGGCAGAAATTTCAAGGCAGACAGGGGTTTCCAGATGTGCTGTCCAAGCTCTTTTGAAGAAGCACAAAGAAACGGGCAACGTTGAGGACCGTGAGACGCAGTGGTCGGCCAAGGAAACTTACTGCAGCAGATGAAAGACACATCATGCTTACTTCCCTTCGCAATCGGAAGATGTCCAGCAGTGCCATCAGCTCAGAATTGGCAGAAAACAGTGGGACCCTGGTACACCCATCTACTGTCGGAGAAGTCTGGTCAGAAGTGGCCTTCATGGAAGACTTGCGGCCAAAAAGCCATACCTCCGATGTGGAAACAAGGCCAAGCGACTCAACTATGCACGAAAACACAGGAACTGGGGTGCAGAAAAATGGCAGCAGGTGCTCTGGACTGATGAGTCAAAATTTGAAATATTTGGCTGTAGCAGAAGGCAGTTTGTTCGCGAAGGGCTGGAGAGCGGTACACGAATGAGTGTCTGCAGGCAACAGTGAAGCATGGTGGAGGTTCCTTGCAAGTTTGGGGCTGCATTTCTGCAAATGGAGTTGGGGATTTGGTCAGAATTAATGGTCTCCTCAATGCTGAGAAGTACAGGCAGATACTTATCCATCATGCAATACCATCAGGGAGGCATCTGATTGGCCCCAAATTTATTCTGCAGCATGACAACGACCCCAAACATACAGCGAAAGTCATTAAGAACTATCTTCAGCGTAAAGAAGAACAAGGAGTCCTGGAAGTGATGGTATGGCCCCCACAGAGCCCTGATCTCAACATCATCGAGTCTGTCTGGGACTACATGAAATGAAGAGAGAGAAGCAACCAAGGCTGCCTAAATCCACAGAAGAACTGTGGTTAGTTCTCCAAGATGTTTGGGCCAACCTACCTGCCGAGTTCCTTCAAAAACTGTGTGCAAGTGTACCTAGAAGAATTGATGCTTGATGCTGTTTTGAAGGCAAAGGGTGGTCACACCAAATATGGATTTGATTTAGATTTTTCTTCTGTTCACTCACTTTGCATTTAGTTAATAGATAAATATAATCTATTAACATGTCTATTTTTGAAAGCATTCTTACTTTACAGCATTTTTTCACACCTGCCTAAAACTTTTGCACAGTACTGTATATGTATATTAACACAAGTTTAGTTTGCTGATCTTCTGTTTGGCATGGAGTTTGCTTTTCTTTACTGAAACAGTGGTCTCTAAGTATTGAGAGGAGTTATTTTTCACACTGTAGACCAGCAGTGTTGTTGCAATTATATAAAGCAAACATGAGCCCTGGAACAGTTTGGTAGGAATGTAACATCAATTACACTGTTTTGTTAATCCTAAATCTATATTTCTAAACCTCTTCAGCAGTGACAAATGTAAAGAACCACGGATTACTTTTTTTTCTTTTCAAATATTTGGTAAAACATAAAAAGTGGTAAGAGAAAAAGACATTCACTTGAATTTTGCAAAGAAATTGTCATTTGCTCTCAAGCAACTCCATTTGCTCTAATTAAGTTATGTTTGAGGCTTTGAATAAGGAAACAAAGAAAAAAAAAGCATTCTCCTAAATGGAGGATGGAAGTTCCTGTTTCCTTTTTTACAGTTAGAAGTGAAAACATGACTTTATGCTCCATCCAATCAACTTCCTGAGGGCTGGGACTGGGAGGGTGGAGCTGCAACTATTAGTGTTTTCATTGGCTCTGTACTCTGGTCTGCCATTTGAGTGAGGACTGTGGCGGCCAGTGAAGTTGAACTGACTCCGTTGGAAGTACTGACAGAACTGTGTTGGATTGCCTCTTTTTGAGGGCTGCTTGGCACAGAGATGTCTTCTGAACTATCATCTTTATCAGCATCTAGAATTAACAAAAAAATTATGCAATTATATAATTATATATATAAGAACACAACTTGGAAAACCACAATAGACACAAGTCATACCTTCGTAAAACGATACGTAAAAAAAAAAATATATAAAGTTATATATATATATATATATATATATATATATATATATATAAAGTAGAATGGCCTTTATAATGTTCACTAATTTGACAAGTTAAGTCTGCAAAGTATTAAGAGATCATTGATAAAGTGCTAAATTAGACAAAACCAAACTATAAGTCTTAAAAACATTTATATATCAATTAATAGTTGCATGCACCCAAGACTTCCATCAATTTTCATAAAACATACTAATAGGGAGCCTTTTGATTGTTGCCGATCAGTGTCTACGAAACTAGCTATTAGGGATATTGAACTGAACTCCTATACAAACTCTGAATAGCATGGAATTTAAAACAACTTCATTAAACTATATTACTGCTTTTGCCACGTAATGGGCTGCAAACAATCGCAAATTGTTTTCATTTGTTTTCAGCTATCTTGCCAGCGACTGCAGCGACAGATGATAAAAGCATCTGATTCTAATGATGCTCACACAGGAGAATAAGCAATACTTGGGAGTCTAAATGCCACCAGCTGTTCGGCAGTTGCAGTGAATTAATTGGATCCAAATAAAAATAAAAAACCTGCACATGTACTGACTCGTAAAGGAATGCAGACCCAGTAAGATCATTAATATTGCTTATGACAAAAAAGTCAATTTAAATGGCACTTGGTAATTAATGGTTTCATTTGATATTTTAGAGTGTGAAATAGATATACTTTTTATGTAGGGAATAATCCAATTACATTAAAATGCATACTATTGAACATTCCCAAACCATCCATTCAATGATTTAAGCACAAATGTGAGTTAAAAGTGATATTCTTTCTTTGCACAATAAATCGCCTAGAGCTTATCTACATCCAAGTCATGTTAAGTGTATTTTTTTTTCTTTATATAATTATTACACTTACATCTGCTACCAGTGGGGAGTTATGGGAGATGTGCAACATTATACTGTGTCCTACAGTATGTGTGCTGACGGTCCCAGGGCAGTATTACACCTTTTTCATTTGTACTAGCAGATGGGAGCAGTGCTTGCCAATGGAGAAGACTATGGTTCTGCTTAGCTTTATGGGTATGCTGGATAATTTCATTCCACCTGCCATGGCTATGTCTCAGCTGGATGATTAAGTATGTTAACAGGCAAGGCTAGAGAAATCCTGAGGACCCAGGAGTCTCTCATTCGCAGTCTCTCTCTCTCTCTCTCTCTCTCTCTCAGTCTCTCTCCTGGCTAGAAGGATATGCTGGGTTGAACTGCTACTGTAGCATGCAAATGAATTAGAAAACTAATGCAACAGCAAAGGTATTTTAATTTTTTTATAAATGTAAATACAGTTTTATGTTAGGGGAGTTAAATTTGAACGGTAACATTGGTACAGTGCTCCCTCGCTATAAGGCTCTCGATTATAATGCGCCTCGGATATAACGCTCCTACAGCACTTACCCCAATTCCCTATACTAGTGATTCATGCAATATTTCTACAGTAAATACAGTACCGTTGTTCAAACTGTAAACAACTTCTCAGTCTAACTTCTGTTTCTGTCTCTCCCTTTTGATACTGTATCTGAACTGAAGAAAAGCTGTGCTGGCACATTATAACACAGACATCTTATTCAGCATTCGTTTTATAACTAAATAAATATTAGGCCTATTACGTGATTATCTTTTTTGCTGGGAGTGGAGCTGTGGCTTTCTCCGGGAGATGAACCTGGGGCAAGCACATTCCCTCTTCCCTTCGCCCGACCCACTCTCCTTCTCACACTTGGTTTGATTGTCACTCGCTTCGAACTGAACTCCCGACCACTGTTTAGCCAGGCTATTTATGGTTTAAAAACTGCTAATTAAAATGATCCACGAGTGGGAATGTTACCTTTTTTGGTAAAAAAATATAGAGTTGATTACATGGTGCTTTATGCATGGTTAATTCATGTAAAGTTACATTTTTGCTTCAATATATGTACATTATAGAGAGGGAGTTATTTTATTTTGTATTTTAGTTAGATGTGTGTTATGTGTCCAGCGGCGCCCCCCACTCCCTCCCCCATTTATAACGCTCTTCGGTTATAACGCTCATATTGTGTGTCCCGAGACCTGAGTTACTGCTAAAGAACACAATTTTAAAAGTAAGAAATTGTCCAACGTTGTCTGCTTTTTACAATGTACCACATCCTGCTGTAAATCCATCTCAGTTTTGCGTGCAGCTTTGTAGCCAGTTTCAAAGCGACGATTCTGCCCGAGCCTGCCAGAAATATGCAGTTGCAGTCAGTGTGTTATAAAATCTGCATAAAGTATGCAAGTGCATTCTGTAGCACTGACAACTAGTAATAAAATTGTCAATAGGCGGCATGCAGTTGCTAATATCAGAATTCCATTAACATTAAAGTCTATGGGACGGGATTGATTCCTGGGAAAATGTTGTTAACCGAAAGTTGTCTTTATCAGGGTTGCTAATAACCAGCATCTACTGTGTGTGTGTAATTTATATTATTATTATTATTATTATTTTCTTAGCAGACGCCCTTATCCAGGGCGACTTACAATTGTTACAAGATATCACATTATTTTTACATACAACTACCCATTAATACAGTTGGGTTTTTACTGGAGCAATCTAGGTAAAGTACCTTGCTCAAGGGCACAGCAGCAGTGTCCCCCACCTAGGATTGAACCCACGACCCTCCGGTCAAGAGTCCAGAGCCCTAACCACTACTCCACACTGCTGCCCTATATATATATATATGTATATATATATATATATATATATATATATATATATATATAATATAATATAATATAATATATAGACACACACAGATAATACGAACATCAAACTGCATTGGATAACCAAACTCTATGACTATATAATTTGTAATTTAGGTTTTACTGATAAAAAGTTTGCAAGTTATATAGTCGATTCTTGGTGGTCCCCTCAAAGAAAACTCCAACCCCCTCCCCTCCCCTCCCCACCACTATCAAGGATAGTTGCTTTAAGCACATCAA
Source organism: Acipenser oxyrinchus oxyrinchus (assembly GCA_030684275.1). Taxonomy (NCBI): domain Eukaryota; kingdom Metazoa; phylum Chordata; class Actinopteri; order Acipenseriformes; family Acipenseridae; genus Acipenser; species Acipenser oxyrinchus. Next base: position 13,415,468 of record CM060257.1, read on the forward strand.
AACACACACACAAACAAAAAAAAACAAAAAAAACAATTTTAACTCAATTGCTGTCAATTCTATTATTTCTAAGTCATGTCAGTTCTATGGTTAACAATAGGCACGCATAATAGGCACAGTAGTGCACGGCTGACTTTCAGAATAAAAAAAACCCACTTGTCAGGCTAGGAGCTATAATTGACTAATTTTGGATGCGATCATTGTCAATGTAAGTCACCAGCATATTCCAGAAAGTTGTAACTCAGCGTTGAAATGTGGTTCCCCATGTTGTTAAACTGACTGAAGATCAAAAGGGCACTTGAGTTATGAGCACAAAGCTGACAAAATCAATATTCTAAATGCACCAAGGATGGAGGGCTGCTAGATTGCTGGATTCTTTAAAATTAAAAAATATTGCTTGTTCTTATAAAAGTGCTTACAATGACTATTTAAAGCTGGCAGCCATTAAGTGTTATTACAAGCACCTGCAGAACCGCTACAAAATGGTGCAAAACTTTCTTACCAGCTCCACTGACAGTAGCAAACTGAAATGAAGTGGCTACATATGGCAGACACCAACTACACATTCACACATATCCCAAAACATAATTAATTCCTAACATCACAAGATGTGTATTCTCAGTTTTGTTTATTATACATTTATTTATGGAAGCAACAGCTGTTTTGAGAATTGTACATCAAATCCCCAACTATAGTTAGTTTAGAATAGGGGTTTTCAACCTTTTTTTGAAACTGTACCCCTTCTGTCAGGAGGTTTTAGCTCAAGTACTCTTAACAATTTCCATTCACAGTTGCAATAAAAAGGCAAAATAATCCCATTAACACATTTCTTTTTTTCCAGTTTATTTAATATATAATTGTTCACAACAGTCTGGGATTGACAAACTGCTGGTTTAAAACAAAATACCAAAACAGTAGGCTTCATTCTTAAAGACAGTATTTAGGAATCTCTAATAACTAACAATGATAAAACTTTTTTTTTTATTTTTTATTTTTTTATTAAGGCCAGCATAAAAATTATCCAAATGTGCTCTATCTAACTTTGTCACTTTGCACTTGCTGTAGAATTGCTTGCTTTCTTCCTTTTGCAAGTAAGAAATGTATCCATTTCAAACCCCGAAAACATATACAACCGGGCACTACTGTTGTTACTAAAATGCAGCTGTGGTAATAAATAAAACAAAAACCGTCAAAGTATGAGTATTGTGATTACTATTTATGTTTATCGGAGCGTTTATACTTCTTAAAAAAAAAACATGCAGATATGACAAGCAGGAAACAGCAAAGATCATGAGCGCTCTCCATAGGCAGAATCGACAGGCTTTATACAACAGAGTGGAAAGCTACTCAATCGACATTGCGCATGCGTGCAAGTGGAAAATGTGGACGTGATAGATTATGTGTCTTTCTTTTCCATATCTGCGGTTTGAGCTGCTAAACAAAAGATTAAATAATTACACAGTTAGAAAATATAGAACACTGTTAAATCAATTCAAGATCATTATTTTCTTTTACTTTCATTTTTATTTGTGCATTTCTGAGTCGTCCTGCGTACCCCCTATGACCCTTAGAAGTACCCCCGGTTGAAATCCCCTGGTTTAGATTATACAATGAAACTATTGTATATAATAAAAGACATGCAGACACATAGACAATACATGTAATAATCATTTTTTTAAAGAGCTCCTAAAATATGGAGCCATCAAAAATTATCATAATGTATTACCATTTACCTTTTTTTTAATTTTTTTTAAATAAGCTGTTTATTATTCTTCCACTTTGTAAACCCTGTAATACCTTTTTCCAATGATTTCTGGATTAGAATGGATTATATATCAAACGATAAAGGCAACAATATTTACTTAAGTAAAACTCAATTCAAGTAATAAATGTTCAAAAGGCAACCACTTCCACTTTTTTGGTTTTGTTTACCTGTGTGATTTGATAGCGCTGGTTATAACAATGACAATAATATATACTGCATTTTCAATAAAATATCATTATTTTATGCATTTTAAAATACAGCCTGTGGGTTATGTATAAACATTGACAATTTCTCAAATTTCACATTTCACAGCAAAGCATGTTCTTCTCACAGTTAACTCCAATCATTTTGGCAGTATTTCATTTACACTGCCTAAGGCTATGGGTAATGTAACATTACTCACTGTGATAGCCAGATTTCTTCTGCATGGCGGTTACAGGGCAATCTTTATGAGCCAGAAGAAGCTGTTTCAGCTGAGCCACTTCATTTCTCAGCTGGGTGACTTCATTCTGCAGGAGAAAGAAGAAAAAAAAGTTTTACCAGCAGTATTACACCATTTTCAAGAAATAGTGCAGTGTTGAATTTTTTACTTCCTCACAAGTTCAAGTTTAAAAATAAATAAATGGTGTGTACAATTATACTTTTTTCCCTGATTTTTTCCCAATGTGGAATGCCCAATCACTTTTCTCCCTCACTGCAGAAATTCCCCACATGGCTCAGGAGACCCGAAGGTTCAGTGGGCGTTCTACTATCCCACAAGCAAACCAGCTTCCTTTTTCAACCAGGAGCTCGAGTGCAGGTGTCAGCGAGCTACCGACCTCTGGAAGACAAAGGCCAACCCTGCAGGTGTCTGCCCTTGAGCTCACTGGGCGCCTGGCCAGCAGGGTTCGCTGTAGAGCGATGAGGAGAAACAGTCCCTGCTGATTTTCCCTACATGACCCACGGGAGCGCGAGAGCAAAAGTGATGCTTCCTTCTGAGTCCCCAGCAAAGATCGGCCTACTTCACACATCCAGCACGCAAAACTTTAAGAGACCTCACAGAGAATGTAGGCATTACTCTTTCAGCAACAATTTCAAATGTTTTATTATCAGTCTGCAACCAAGTTTCATTGAATTGAATAACAAGAAACAAATCAAAACACTGGCACCGCTGGATTCTACAACACTGCTTTTTCTATATAATTTCCTTTTCTATGACACTATTGAACCATAAGGTCAGTTTTAGAATAAAAATAGTGCTGGGACGAACACGGGATTTTCACGTTCGGATATTCGCTCGTAATTTAAATATTTGTTTGGATATTTGTTTGTTGTCAATAAGTAATAAAAGCCATTATATTGCTCAGAACGCAGGCAGGGCGTGGCCCCTGTGTGTGCTTTTATTTTTTGTTGTCAATAAGTAATAAAAGCCATTATATTGCTCAGAACGCAGGCAGGGCGTGGCCCCTGTGTGTGCTTTTATTTTACAGGAAAATGTTACACTATGTAACACGATAAAGTAAAAATAAAATATCCCAGGAGTAAAGAATAAGTTGTGTAGGCATTGCTTTAACCCAGTAAATTAACTACAAAACCAAAGGATGCCAAATAGCAGTTCAAGTTAAACGTTGTTATGTTTATTCCTGAAATAATTTACATAATTATTTTATTTTTTACTTTCTTTTTTTCATTCCTTGCCATTGCCGTTTCTTCACAGTAAACAGTGGCCATAGACAAGTTTCCATAAAGTAATAACATGAGGTTTATTTGTGCCTTTTTGTAGCTGAACAAGCAAACGAAAACTGAAATTTAACTTTAAACACTTCAAATAAAACGTGGAAATGACATTGTAAAACAAAGGGGGAAAAAAAAACCTCACCGTTTCGGTTCTCGTTGATTACATTCCACATAACAAAGTCGCAACAAAAAACATAAAATATATACAATCTATATAAAAATCACTACACTACGCAAGACATTTCAGAATGACGTGCTTGCCTTCTTTCTGTCCCATGAGATTCTGACTTGCTCTAAAGCAGCACAACGCTTTTTTGACCCAGATGGCTTTCCATAGAGATCACTATGCGTGCGCATTCATAATCTGGTTTGTTTACTTTTTGCTGTCTAAAACTTTTAAATAGAGGCTCGAGCTGCTGTGTTGCTCCTGTTTTTAAATTTTTTGTTTTAAATTTTTTTGTTTTAAATTTATTGTATATAGTTAAATCTCACATATCACACAAAGCTCTTTTTCACTTGCCATTTTTTAAACTGTGGCGCAACTTCTGGTGAGGCGGTAAATAAGTGCAAGGTCATTTCTAGCGAATACGAATATCTGATTTATGTATCTGAATACATGTCAAAAAATATTTGTTCAAATATTTCAGATATTTGTCCCACCACTAAAAAATATATATATATATATATATATATATATATATATATATATATATATATATATATATATATATATATATATATATATATATATGTATTTAAAAGAAAGTCAGAGAGAGCCCATGGCATTTTTTCAGAATATTGGTGAACTTGATTCAAAGAACTATGCTTTGCTTGGTTTCCTTAAAAAACAATAATGAAAAACAACTAAGCAATTTGAAGTACACTCTTAAAATATAGTGTTCACACAATTTAATTATGGTTCTTTAATGGACCTGAAACAGGTTAAAGACACAATGTCAGAAGCAGATTTCTCAAGTTGTCACTAAGATGTGGCTGATTTACACTCCACTGTCATTATAACCCCCTTGGGAGTCAAGCATTTTGCATAAAGAGGAGTATATTATTGTGAAGGTGACTTTAACAGGGTTGAATGCAGCTGAGAACCAACCCTGGCACATAAAAGATGCACTCCATTTTAAAGTCTACACCAACTTAATCTGTTAGTTTAAATGCAGCCAACCTGCTTTAATACATCTGTTTTTTTTATTCTTGCTCCTCCTGCCAAATCAGTGCAGATTTTAAAATGACTTCATATTCTGAACACGGCTGTTTGAAGTCTAACATGTCTCAATACAGTGCCGACTATGCTTACATTCCACAGCTGCTTTTTTGTGAGTTCAGAAAATATACATATTAAATACAAGTTCTCTCTCTCTCAAAAGTAATGGATTAGACTGGAGATGAGATAAAAATGTAAACAATTTTTATTTACGCTTAATCAATCCTGAATGGTATAAAATTTTATGAAGCAAAAGAGAAGAAATACGATCCCTTTACATACAGAAACTAAACAGACATAAATAAATTGATACACTGCTGTATTTCGTTTAGCAGTCAACAAACAAGTCAAATGTAAATCAGGAACACAGAGTATCAATTTGTGTTTATGTATATGCAACAACTTCCACCCACATCTTTACTTTAAAATGAAATAACTACAGCTGTACTGTATTAGAGCTATATATTAAGTGAAGTCTACATTTAAATGTTCTACAATAGATAAGGATTAACTTAAAACCTTAAATATAAGTAGGCTTGCTACTTTGATATTAAATTGGTAAAGCTTGTTAAGCGTTGAATTCCCCCAAAGAAAGTTCAAAAAGAGTTCAATATCGGATAAATGTTGGTAAAACCACTCGTATTTTTTTATTTTCTTACCAAATATAATCATTTAGAAATCATCTCTAGTTTGTGTAGTTTTTATACTTACTGTCTGTCCCGTCTCTGTTCCGCTCTGAATGGCTAGGGGTCTCTGTCAGTCATCTCAGTGGTCTATTAATACTGTAGTTTCACTGTCACTTTCACATTGCTCTGACATCGTTAACTGAAGCAGCACTAGAATGCTCTCATTCGTTTAAATGACTGTCAATCATCAAGACCTGCACCAACTGTGCACTTTCACTTGCTGGCTACAGCGTCTGTCATTCAAAGCGCCTACTTTGAAATTAGCAGGTTAAGTTGTAGGTAAGCTTTTGCTATACATATACGGTGACAGTTACTAGTTTCATTTGAAAATGGTGCACAAGAGGAAAACACTTAATGAATATTGTTCACAATACCATGACTGACAGCTGAAGTCTCCGCGGCAGGACGAAGCGCCCCGTCTGCCTTGCAGTGACTCAGTCCAGCCGTGCTGAAGCAAGAGAGGGGGAGCTCAGATTCCGAATAAGTGCGTTAGTTCTGTTCAACTATCTAATGTTTTGTTCTGTGCATATTTTTACTGGTAAATTTATGCTGTAAAAGTCTGTGTATGCTGCGTTTTCTATAGTTTATTCAAGAACATTTTTTAATCTGTGTAGCATCTTTATCTTTACAAGGTATAGCTCTGCTGTGACCAAATGTTATTTCAATTAGAATGTTGGTAACCATGGTTTTGTTGCATATGATAAAGGGGTTTCTCTAAATGAGATGTTTCTCAATGGCATATAAAGTGTTGTTTTTAAAGGTCGATTTCACCCATTCTCCGTTTGAATTAAAAAAAAGATTGAAGAAAAAAAAAATGTAAATTCTAAAATAAACAGCGATATTAATCGTCGATTTGTCAAAAAATTTAAATCATATCGTAGCAAGCCTAAATATAAGCCAAAACAAATTTATTTTCTTTTTTTGTATTTTTAGCCTTGAAGCCTTATGCTTCTGTCCTGAGGCAGGCCGGATACCTCAATAGAAATACAGTTAAGGACAATGTTGAAGTAATAATGGATCATTACTGTCCACTATGCTGATCAGCTATGCCGTCGTGTCAGCAAAGGAGTTGTTACAGAATTTCAGGTCTGATTAATGGTTTCAAATAAAGTACAGTTTAATTCTCTGACATTCAATTTTCTATGCAAGGCACTCTGCTCTTCACACTTAACAGCTCTGCTTCTGGCAACCTGAGGCAGATGGTTTCCCTTTCTTCATCCACTTTCATTAGTTTAACTCTTAATATACACAAGTAAAAACTGACTGGAGCAACTTCAAGAGATCCAACTGAAGGCAGTGACGTTCAAGTTCTAAAAATATCCATTTGCTTTTTTTCTCTATCAAGTCTAATTCAGGATTACTGGACGCTACACACAAAACAATCATCTAATTAAATCGTCTGCCTGGAACACAAATTTTACTTTCTTTGTTTCTGCCGCATCAAGACAGAAAACAGGTATGTGAACTCTTTCGAACTTGTCAGCATGGTATCCTAATTGCTTTCTACAAAATGAAGGTTCAAAAAGACACATTTTCCTTAGAGATTTTTAAGGGCATGCTTTAAATTGCTCAGGCAGTAGAAAGGATATGCTTATCAGCTGGTGACATGTGGAGACAGGCATTTATTGGCAATGAGGTATCAATCTGCTAGTAATCACTGTCAAGCTGCAACACTGCTTAATCACAATGCAGTTTTTGCTATTTTGTTCCCAAGAGGATGTTCAGCCTCACCTGTAGATGCCCATTTACTGAACTCATATCTTCGGCCTTCTTTTCTAAAGACTGAACCCAAACTTTTCTTTTCTGTCTGCATCTTGTTGCAGCAGCTCGGTTCCGTTCCAAAAACTTTCGCCTCTTCTCATCTGGGTCATCGCTCATCCCTCTCCTGCGCCTCCCGCCAGTGCTCTGGGTGTGCTGGGGAGGCTGTGCTGGAGATGCCTTAAAAGAGAGAGAAAAGATACAAAAATAAAACCAAAAAAAAGTTTAAAACAATTAAGATTTAGTAAAAGGTCAAAGTCATGACATTTCTTACATTTTCCATTATGAAAAGTGCCATTAAAACATCCCTCATAAATATATAGAATGTACAGAAAGAGAATTTAATTTTTACCATACTGTACATTTAATTGAGAGAAATTCCATTTTAGAAATAAGCTGCCTAGTGCAAAAAGAGTACTGTAAGATTTACTTTTAATTTCTTCTGAACTCTGGCAGTACATACTGGTGTCTCAGTAGTTGATGTTGCAGGCTGCTGTAGTGACTGGAGACATGCTTCCTCCGGTTGGGTCCTCACTGTGCTGCTGCTCTGCCCAGTGGCAGTCTCTCCATTAGTTACCTGAAGATGCTGCTGCTGGGTTAAAGCAGCCTTTAATCTCTGTAAAGTTAAATATAATTAAGAAACAATCATAAAATATCCAAATGATGCCATTCTCCTGCTGCGTATATTTATTAAAACTTGATAAATACTTCTTTTATATATATAAAAAAAAAAAAAAAAAAAAAAAAAAACAGAATAGATTTATCACCAAATATTGTACATTAGAAGACCTTTGTCCATCTTGTGCATTTTGTAATGTGTGCCATTTTAGTGCAATAAAAATAGAAGGCTTCCAAACAGGGGGTAAGAAAGAAAGTTATTTACTCTTAGACAACATGTTCGATGCCGTTTAAATCCCACACAGTGTAAATGTATTGCATGATACATCCAAGTTGGGTTTCACTAAGATTTGTGAAGAGTACAGATTCTTTTTTTTTTTTTTTTTTTTTAATATGAAGAATTATTTCAACCTACATTGAATTTAAAATTGCAGAATAGTATTTTACTGGTGGTTTTTACATGGAAAAACAAAACAAAAAAAAAACATGTACGTAGCTAGGAGGAGAAGGTTTTCTTTTTTTTTTCTCACACTGATTTCTGTTGAATATAAAAGTATATACTGCATTAGGCAAAGAACAAATGGATTAAAATATTTAGTAAATATAGTACAAATCTCCGAAAATTTTATCGGCAATGTATTCCAATCCTCGTAGAAGGATTGGAATACATGAACTGCTACTATACTACACTATACCATACCTTGGCACACATAATTACTGAGTTCTACTTTAATCCACCTTTAAGACCACAACTCGTTAAACCACAAATACTTGGCTCTCAGACAATATAATGAGAAATGACTGTGTATAAATAAAAGATTTTTAAGACTAAAGCTGAGGGAACACGACGCCACTTTGTGGCTTGGAACTTGGCTTCAGGAGACTAGGTTTCAGGCCACTGCACGGCACACCAGGGGAGACTTAGGGTTTTATAAAGCAAAGTTGCCTCATACTAGGTCTCCCGGTTTCCTGGAACCAAGTTTCAAGCCACTGTTCCTGAAAAAGGGGCTTCCCTCAGCTTAAGAACACGTAAATATTCATGGGCATGTTTTTGCTCTTATGTTCTTCTACATAGTATAATTAGGGTAAGGTTAACAGTTTTTAAAGCAGTTATAAAAAAGGTAAAATCTAATAAATCTATGAATCCCATATTGGTTAAATGTTACAAAATGATATATTGGTGATATAATTTGTTAATGCAGTAAGATACAAATTAACTGTAGACCATGTTTTTTAAGCACCAAGCCTTTTCCCTAACACGTGTGTATTCGTTTTTAGTAGAGACATTTTAGGAGCACCATGTGTGTAATTTAACAAATACAGATAGTACTGCTGCACTTGTAATCACACACTATGAACACTATTCATGTTAATAAATAGGGTTGTTAAAATAAGATCTGTTGCTAAATGAAAGTCCTACTTACATTTGGAATGCTATGCTTAAATGTCTTTTTAAAGAGTACCATTTTGCATGTGAATTTAGCATATTTCAAACACTACCCAAATCTGCTACAGACCAATCTGTCAACCAAATTTGCTTGCTGTGTAATACTGTTCTAGAAACACTGCGCTTTGAAACAAGATATTATTCTCTTGGAACAGTTCATGAAAAAAGTCAGATCCATATTTCATATCTGCCACACAAAACTCATCAGTGTAATAACCCTCCTTCTCATGGGTGTTATCCTACCATCTGCTGCTATATTACTTATCTTTATTTTAAAACTAATTAACAGTATAATCTTCTAAATTCAGAAAGTTAATTATCATTATTGTGGTCTTTGCAGCATCATCAGTCCTTGTAAAGCGGCATTTTCCCAACCCCAGAGAATGTGTATAAATGATGTAGGTTGGGAGAGGGCCCGTTTCCTTGGAGCGGGCTCATTAGGTGTTTGCTGATGAGCTCGGTATGCAGGAAAGGTAGGTCAGAAGAATTCTGCTGAACACAAGGTTCCATGCCGGGCCAAGCTCACTTAATGTACATTTCTGAACATTTGCCAAGCTGCCCTCTGTCAGCTCTGTCAGCTCTCTGTTGAAATCCCCTACAGCAAACTCTGTTGACTGCCGACTGTGTGCAATGCCATTTCTCAGTTTGTTATACCAAGTCTCCAGTTTTATGCTTCTGGGTACCCCAAGTTAGTCACAACCCTAACCCCCTCCTCTGGTAGTTTAGCTGTTAATTTTACTTCTCTGTAATATGTCTCACTGTGATTAAAGATCTGTAATATATACTTCATTCTCTGTTTTCCAGTATTATTTAAAATGTACAAATCCAGGCAATCCAGTAATAATAATAATAATAATAATAATAATAATAATAATAATAATAATAATAATAATAATAATAATAATAATAATAATACTTTTTGTGTGGTTATTCTTTTTCACACATTTCTTTTAAGCGTCATTTTGATTACTTGTTTCTATCTTAGTTTCATGAACTGAAAAATGTAACAGAAGGAGCATTACAGTGAAGGTACAGTGCACTTCGAGAGCAGGGGCTACTTTATGGTTTAATGAATATACTGGCAGTTAAGGACTTCAGGCCTAACAGAAATTAAGACATCTTTCTGCGCATTCTGTCATGGGCGATTGCTTATTGCTTACATAGCAAATGTTATATAGCCCACAGTTGTGAAAGAAAAGTTGTTAATTCCAAAACTAATCTGAAACAATAACAAGACACACGTTTTGCCTTAGGAGCCAATAGCACAACCCTCAGTGCATTTTTATTTTTGTTTGTTTTTTTGTTCTTATTCTACATTTCTTAAAAGCAACTGTTCATTTTATGGTACATTTTTACACAACAGTGCTCACACACGTTTGGTCACCATCACTCCTGTTGCATGAAACTGATGTTACCGTATTTCATTTTCTGCTGGAGTTAAAACAACAGCTCTGGGCTTCCAGACATTTGTATTTGATCAGACTGTTACCATCCTTCTCACACTTCAGTTTGAAACATGTGATATGCCGGCTTTTTTCTTTTCTTTATTTTCTTTTTTATATGGACGTCATAGTGTACTCATAATTATTGACACACGTTTTTAATGGGAGAGTCAGCATTTTTGGGGTTACAGACACCTAAATTCAGAAAAACAGTTGCCAAAAATTAAATTTTGCTTGGAGCGCTGAAATAATGAAGCCACAGAGGATATTATTATTCACAAAGCAACAGTTCAGCTTTCACTTTTTGCACCAATGATGACTAATTATTTTTAACAGAATGATAATCATTTATAGCACATATTTGAGGAACTTAATGGGGCCTACTGGGCCATACATTAATCCCCACTGCAGAAATGTTATATCTTTGAAACACCTACAAGTTATGAGTGAGATTGGTATTCGATTCGTAACTGCAATTTAATATTTTTTAAACATTACCATGTTTAATAACGGAATTCACAGAGAATACCGTGAATATGGCCTGGTAGTGGCATCTAAAATATCACTGGAACACAAAACACAAAAATGACCTTTAGAGAAACAGCTTGATATTAAGCATGTCCGTGTGCAGGTTTATGGGAGTATTACACACAGACACAGACACAGACACAGACACACACACACACACACACACACACACACACACACACACACACACACACACACAGAATCAAATACAGCATCCTGGAAAAAGTGTTGGACCACCCCTGCTGGTCTGTGGTGTGTTGGGGTGGGACATTTGTTGGCCATTTTACCCACCCAGACTGCTTACTTACTAAATATATTTGTATGCCTGAATAGGTTATCAACACCTCTTCAAAAATAGACAAAGATTTTAATAAACAAGACGTACCACGAATGCAGCAGTGCCCCAATAGCATGCATTAAAGTACAAGTAGCGGAGTTCCGAAAGATATAGCGTTACACATCCCCACGTGCTGCTACAACTATTTAATTAATATACCTCTAATTTTTCTTTTCACTGTTAACACCCTGACAACTTTTTACACTCATAACTTTAAAGTATGTTTCAAACCTCTTTTCAAAATGGCCCCTCTAGTGCACTGATAGTGATTGTGTGTGTGTGTGTGTGTATATATATATATATATATATATATATATATATATATATATATATATATATATATATATCAGAAGAACAAATATAAAACATAGGCCTATAATCGCTCTTCCTGCAGTGATTTAGAGGCCAGATTGCAAAACCCCAGTGCACCAGAGCGGCCATTTTGAAAAGGGCTTTCAAACAGACTTTAAAGTTACAAGTGTAAAAAGAACCCCGTTACTTACAGTTTCTGCCTGGCTAAGTGACAAGACAGAGGACACACTGAATGTTGTACCAGATATGGCCGTTAGCATTGCATAAGAATAGGAACAGTATGTTGATTTGTTGACATCCAGCAATGAATTTAAGAACGTATCAAATGTTTTGCAGATTTAAATAGAACAAATGTTTTACCATTTTTGCCTCTGACTGCACAGGTTGTGGGGAGGAGGGTCCTGGAATTCCAGGAACATTAGGCACAACGGTGACAAGCTGATAAAAACACAAAAAAATAATTTAGACTTTCTAAAACCCAAAACAGATGAAAGTGAAAGTAGTTCCTGGTATACTGACTATAATTTAAAATTGCATGCTAATCTTCTGATGGGATATTTCAGTCAAATCTCTATATTCTTGAGTGCAATCAATTCACGGTGGCAAAGTTAAAAAAACAAACAAACAAACAAAAAACATAACACAACCTATAAATAGTATTCTCATACAAACTGGTGTGAAACATCTTTTTTACCTGCAGTGTTTGAAGTGAAATCCCTACAGACAAAAAGACAGAGTGAAGAAGACTTCCCCATAGTGACACTATCAGCAGCTAATCATCTGCTGTTCAGTGTTCCAATCCAGCAGTCAGACCAGCCAACACAGGATCACTACCGCTAGCTAAAAACTCTATTTATTCTATGACAGCAGCTGAAAAGGTTTCTGAAATAAAACACTGGAAACCCTAAATGTTTCACTTTCACTTACTAAATACCAAGTATGTTGATAAAACTACAATTTAATTTTGTCTCGCACATGAAATAGCTGTGTTTGGTTGCACTGTCTATTAATGTCACGGCACACAAGTGGGGAAGTTTCTTTAATAAAAGTAAATCACAATGAACAGCTACAAAACATGTAGACATAAATATAACTGTGAATTAATCTTTGTCAAATACAGTCAACTCATTGCAGTAAATGTGCTCTTCAAATATAATCACAGCAGTTGTAAAATAATTAAATAATAATTTTTAATTTTAAACTTACTGGGATTGTAGTAGGCATATGTACACTGGTGTTTGCTATTGTGGCAGGAATAGCAACTGGCATGGTCTGGCCATTAGGGAGTTGTAAAAGGACAGGGAAAGAGCCAGAAATTGGGCTGCAGGTAAAAGCAAAAAAAAAAAAAAAAAGTTACAAATGGCTTAAACATATGCGATGTACACTATTCTTACTCTAACTTGCAAAAACAAAGATAATATTTATAAAAAATAAAAATATATTGATAAATTACAAAGTCAGTTTCTTTAAAATAATGAAAAACATATTTTACACTAAGCTGTATGCATTCATCAAATTCTATATTAAAAGGCTAAATTAACTCTAGCGTCAGAACTCTATTTCATCAAATTCAACAACACAACACCATCTTAAAACTACATGCTGAATATCAAATAATTAATACTCAAGAAATCCCAACCAATTAAAAGAAATAAAAAAACAAAAACTCACAATCACATAAAAATGAAATCAATGTACACAAAATATTGAATAAATAAGTAACGCTTTCAAGCTACTTACACTATTGGTCTATTTGCGGATGGAACTTGTGTAATGACAGTGCTAGATGTTGGAGATGGTAGTGCTTGCTGTATTACAACATTAGCATCTGAGCTTGAAAGGAGTACATTGGGGACTTGGAGTGATGCTGGACGAACTATAGTAGATGTAGGATGTGCAATCTGCTGCAATGAAACTTCCTGAAAATACCATATAAAAGCTCTGCTGTATTAATGTGTAATAGAATAAGTCAGTATTCATATTCTTAATATAATTCCTCAACCTTTTTCTTTAAAACATTTAATTGTTCCCAATAAGAGGATTCTTTTCTTGTACTGTACAGTATGAAGTTTAAATTTATCTTCCTAAACAAAATATTTAATTCAAATACTGTTTAATTATTTTGTCTTCTTGTCTACAGAGTGTTAGTATTATTTACAGTTCAGTTTTGTTGCTTTTTTTTAAATATAGGCTTCTTTAACTGTAATACCTTGTCATCACTTGTTGTGGATTCTGGATGAGGAAGTGGGCTGTCCTGGTGTGTTTTTCCTACTGCTGAAGGCTCTCCGGTTTTATTTCGTACGATTGGTGTTGCGAGCGGAGATAAATCTAAGGGCATCTAATAAACATGAAGCACCATTATTTTGAATTCATTCTACTCTGAAATTCTGTATATATATATATATATATATATATATATATATATATATATATATATATATATATATATCAGAAGAACAAATATAAAACATAGGCCTATACTTCAAGTCTACAATCTTTTCCATTTATTAAATGTATTTTACCTTTTTAATGTCCTCTTCTGCAATCTTTTTGAAATCATGTTCAAAAGGGCTTGCCAGTTCATTAAACAACCCCACTTCTTCACAGTTCTTCAAGAAGCGGGTTGGCGTTGGAGTTTGGTCTGAAATGACCAACAAAACAGTACATTTTCTTACCTTCAGTATGAGGTGGGCACTATCTTTATCAAGTTTTACCAACTATACATTTAACACAACCAAATTCAAAGTAAAGCCATGTGCCTTATGTTTGAATAAACCTCAACATAATTTAGAAAGTGGGCTATTGCATGATATAAGACTAATGGAAAGCCTAGGACTTTTTATGATCAGGCTTCCGTGCATTAGTACATACCCATCACCACAAACATATTGGGCTTGCCATTAATCTGATATTGACTTATCAGTGTAACAAATATACAATTTTAATGGAATCACAGTTTATACTCTTTCATTAGGACTGAATGTATAGAAATTCAATACCAACCAGCTACAATGACACTGTCATTACGTGCTGGACCAAACTTCAGTGTCATCTCATGTTTGTGCTTGTGGACAGCCAAATGGTCTTCATTAGTAAAACGCTTTAAATAAATAGACAGAAATTACAAATTACAAAAATAAATGGGTATAGGAGCTTTATCAAATCAATGGACCCAAAAACAAACCCTCATTTGAAAATAACTATTTGAAAATAATTATTTGATAACTTTGTTTGTTTATGGTTTGACGCATTATAAAGTTAATTATAATAAAATATACTTTAAATTGTAATATACAATGGGATATAGTTACAAAAAGTAAAGTTATTTAAAGAATGCAATTAAATTACAATGTTTGATATACTGTATAATAAAAAGAAAAACCCTATACCACATTAAATCAAAAGAGCGGCCTTTCATATTTAAACAGTTCTTAAAAATAAATAAATACCTGTCCACAGCCTGGAGCAGTGCATAGAAAGGGTTTGTCATCACTCATATTCAGCAGATGCTTTTAATCACCTATATTTAAATAAGGGCATTTAAAATGTGCAAATCTTTACACAGTGTTAATAAAAATAAGCTTTCACACACATGTAGACCATGAAGGGTTTCTATGGTGGCAAAACATGAATAAGGCAGACAAATTCGGGGAGTGTAGATAATTCTTATGCAACACAGGTCTGTAAAAGTCAGTTTATAGGTTACACATCAAAATGCATTATAGAATCATGGCCTCTTGAGATGGCAGTTTGTTTACAGAAACATTTGATTTATTGTTTGTGTGTTACAATGGTTAACAGTACAACTATAGAAACCCAAATACAATGTTTTGTATTTGTGCAATGCAACAAATTGTAAATTGCACATTTCTATGTAAACAAAATCAAGATTAACAAGGAAAGAATATTCTGCTTATTACCTTTAGCCTGTTAACTTTCAGTGTTACATATTTTCATTTTCAATGAGAGCATGTTAGCATTAAAATCCAAGTTCAAATGGTTTTCTAGTGGGTGTGTAGATACTAATGTGTTGATGTAGTTGCTGTACTTACAAATGTTATTAATATAACCCAGTTATTACATTACTACTGACTGTACAGTTACCCCCTCTTGCTACACAATAACAGCTGTGTAATTCTATATATAGAAAAGGAAATACATTCCTCCTGCGTTTCGCTACCTGAGAACTTGGAAACCCAGGGAAAAGCTTAACTTGACAAAACGTATATTATTATTATTATTATTTATTTCTTACGACTTACAGTCGTAAACAAAAATACATTTCAAGATTCACAGTACAAGTATTAATACAAAATCACAGTACACGTAGTATATTGCGTAGGCTGTATCAAACTTAAACATAATTAATATGCTCGTAATGGATTACATTTCAGAGGGGCAATGGTTACAAAAAATAGAAAAACACGCGTCATTCAAGATAAACAGCAGACAATGGTACTTTTTGTTTACACAGCCCATCATAACATCTCAGACTTTCTTGGGTTGGGTATATGGTCGTCGCCATATTACTGCACTGTCTAAATAGACGCACCGCCTATTAAAAAACGAAATGCTTATTCTCCATTTCTCTATAAAAGCTGGCAACAGTCAAACTTGTGACAGTCGTTGTTTACCTCAGCTGTCATAGTTTATGTGGTTTTATGTCTACAAACTTACCGACAGGCTGAACCTTTCAGAGGGCCAAATCCCACAGCCTCCTACCAGATCTCGCGATTACACACCGAGACTGGGTCAATGACAAAACGTCACAATAACACGTGACGAAATACGAAACACTGATGGAAGGAAACGGTCTGCGATTGCAGTGGAAAGATCCTTTATTCGGAATGTAAGGAATTCAGCTATTTAAAGAACCGACTACTGTGCTGAATTGTATTTCATGTAACTGTATGTTAAAGGTAGTACATAATCTGCATACAATTATGTGCATGTTGCATTCTGAACATGATTTAGCCTACTGTTAAGATTTTTGCTTAATTGGAAAATGTCCCCATTTTGATACCCACCCTTCATTACCACAATGTTAAAACTATTGGTTACACAAAAAACAAACAAACAAAAAAACCCTGGATTTTACCAGCAAGAACACGGGTGCATTCTTTTTTTTAACGTAATTGGTGCTTGTGAACTCATTGAAATGTGATGTAACATGAATACAATCCAGCACTAAGCATTCAGGAGCCATGGGTCTCCCCTCAATTGTGGTGTTACACCTCAATCTGGACTTGCATACTCCCTGCCGTTATCCCCCAAAAAATCATTCACTTGGTCTGTGCTTTGAACTCAAACACTGAAAATTGAGCAGTAAAGTTGACTAATGATACAGATAGACAAAAAAAAGTGCTAGATATGTGACATGTTGAGCTATGCACACATATTGCAAGATTTTTTTTTTTTTTGTATGTCAGTCAATTGTGTCATTTTTCCCCCTGTTGTGTCTACAAACAGATATATGGCACTATACTAGGAGTCTCATTTTATGTATATTTGGTTTAAAGTCACACCAAATATGGAGTGCAGCTTCTTCATTCATTTTGAAGGATGGTAGAGGGCATAGAAAAACAGCAAAGACCAGTAATTATAAATTCTGAATCAGCTTCCTATACCACCAGGAATAGAATATATGGAAGTCAAATAGGACTACAGGCTTTGTTTTATACTATAAAATATATAAATGAATAAAAAGCAAAATAAACAAATTGACTGTTGAATAAAATAATTTAAATGCAAAACAAGTGTATGGTCAGTAATCTAGAGGCCATGTCAAATGTTATGCAGGTCTTTGTGGGAGTTAATTGTACACAGCTGAGTTCAGTTTAAAAATAAAAAGATTGAACAGATTACCATGAAGGCATTTTGTAGGAATAAAAATAATGATTTCTTGCATGTTTAACAGTGTTGAAACTTTAAATGGGATCCAAAGACAAGATTAACCAAATGGTGTTAAGAAATTGAAATAAACTATATAAATCATGTCAATGACAAAAAATACTGGTCTAATTCACATACCTGTGGCAGCAGGTATTACCATAATTGGTCTCTCAAAAAACACACTTGATTTCCAGAAAAGCTGATTTAGTACTGCATTTGGAACACCTTGTCAGAGCCACGTATTTGAACTTAAATCAGTGACATTCTTTCCACACGTTTTTACTGTTTTATTTTGACAGTGTTCAACACACTTGGAAAATGTACACTTTCATGACACCAACACAGAACAATTCTGATAGCCACTGTAAATATGTCATTACATCTGGATATTATAATTGTGCCAACATTTGAAGCAGAACCTTTACATGGCAAACAAGATTAAGAAAGCAACCATCAAACAGAACAGACCCATAGCTTCAGACAGGGCAAATCCTAGAATAGCATAGGAAAACAGCTGCTGCTTTAGGGATGGGTTTCTGTGGAGAGAAAACAAAAAGTAGAACATTTACATTAGCTTGATTACAATTTGATGAAAAAGGAACAACCACGTGTGGCTAATTCATGTCAAGATGTTATAACTTATAGATGCTCATATCTAGAACCTAAGAATTTATTATTATTATTATTTGTTTATTTAGCAGATGCCTTTATCCAAGGCGACTTACAGACTAGGGTGTGTGAACTATGCATCAGCTGCAGAGTCACTTAAAATTACGTCTCACCCGAAAGACGGAGCACAAGGAGGTTAAGTGACTTGCTCAGGGTCACACAATGAGTCAGTGGCTGAGGTGGGATTTGAACCGGGGACCTTCTGGTTACAAGCCCTTTTCTTTAACCACTGGACCACAATTTAGTGTCCTTGCTCTCAGCCAGAGAAATGTTAAGAAACAATGCTTAATGCATCATTGGCCAAAATAAACTTGCCTACAGCAGACTGCCGTTAGAGAAAAGAAAATGTTTATACATTAACATGAACAGTACCTTTGTTTTTCATTATGGTTTTTGAACTTTTTTTGCATGTGTATATTTCAGTCATGTAGCCTACTATTAATGTCATGTTCAGGAACGTTTTGATTGTAGCTGCATTCTGCAGAACACAGTAGAAAGCCTCCCCATTCTAAACGTTCTCTTACCTGGCATAACCAATAATAAGGCTGCCAAAGACTGTTCCAATTCCAGCCCCAGAACCAGCCACTCCTACTGTGGCAGCACCAGCACCAATGAACTTAGCAGCAGTATCAATGTCCCTGCTGACAGCACTGGTCTGAAACCCCCTCAGTGCTACTTGAGAGAAAGTGTTCTGTGTCCCACTCACAAGTGCTGCGTTTCCCTGAAAAGACAAGACATATTCAAATACAAAAGTTAGTATATTGGTTTATTGGCAATTGCCCTGGGACGCATCAATGCCAACAAGAGCAAATTATGCCGATAAGTAACTGGAGGTCTTCAGTTCTCAAACAGCACAGGAGTGGAGCATGACCACCTGTAACTCACCTCTCCAGTTCTGACCTCTGGCCGGGACAACACTGATGCCGAGAGGGGCCTGTAGAGAGCACGGGATCCAGCACGGACCTGCATTCAATTAAATGTATGGCATGAGAAACAGTTCAGGTACATCACTCAATTTAATGACAATCAAAGGCATGTCAAAAGTTTTTTGGAATAAAACAGTGACAATAGTTTAAACACCCCTGCCCCTTTTAAACGAATGCAGCAACATTTTATCAACCGTCTAACAGCAACTCTTAATGCAATGTAGTGCTTGAAAAGTTGAAAGCTTTTTGTATCCAATATGTTACACTTGAGCCAAAAACGATTGACAAAACTTGTGCAGAAAATTATGAGCTTTGCATAATGTAGTCTACAATGGCTTCATAAGAAAACCAGTAAAAGGTGTAAATGACAATGGCATAACCTGTAACTCAAAAGTTCTCAAATCGCATACATCAGGTTCAATGTGTTCCCACTGTTCCTAAACTTTAAGCTATTCACCATCTTGCTCCTATTTGGTAACTATCTTTCCATGTCTTTTAAAGAAGGCAAGGCCTTCCCAAAGTTGCAACGTTACATTAAAATATTAACAGTACTAAAACATTTTTCACGCAAACTGAATGTTCCTGACATTTGGCCGCTTGATATTTAATGTATACTGCGTGGACAAATAGCACACTAAAGCTTAGGAAAAATATCTGCATGACCTTGAATGCAAAATACTGGTAACGTTACAATGTTGCACTCCGTTTATAGAAGTGAAACACACAATTACACGCAAGTTATATTTTATTTCCATTACAATAACTTGGAGGTATGGTGCGTTTCAACAACCAAATGCTTCTTGTGACCTAGATGGCCAACACCAGTAATAATAAAAAAAGCCAGTACAGTACAAGCAATCTCAAGTTCAGCACTAGGCCCAGACTAGATTAGACATTTAAACAGGGCGAAATCATGCCTTTTTAAAACAATTTCTTCAAAAAACTCACCAGGGCAGGTGTGGAGACGAATTTAGCGCAGGCGTACATTTTTTGGCTGGATTTATTTGCTCCTAGTTGCGGCTTAGATCATAAACCCGTGTCTGTCTCTGTAAAGAACAAGCAAAATTTAAGGTCAATGGAGATTCTTCGCGCGAAATGAATTATAGCGACACTAAAACAATCCGCTCTATTAAATGTTTGTTTACAGAATTCAATTCCAGTTACAGAATTTAAATCAGATGCATTTACTCGGAGGATGAAATGGGATTGCAAAATATACATTTTACATACTCTATATAGGTTCCCTTCACTCACCGGCAGCAAAGTCTAACCAATTGGAAAATATTACGCATGCGTATACCCTTATCTATACAGAAGCCCGGATGGCGAAAGGGTGACTTTCAAGGTCACTTTGCAACAACTTTATTAGTAAAAATGTTTGAACAGTTGCTTGTGCACTATGAACAAGGTCCTGATTTGAAAACTGTAATTGAATCGTATTTTGTCACATACTTGTACTTGCTAGAACTGAAGTCATTGTATTTTATATTGCTCTTAATTGTATTAATACTTGTACTGTGATTATTGAAATGTATTTTTGTTTACGACTGTAAGTCGGCCTGGATAAGGGCGTCTGCTAATAAATAAATAAATAAATAAATATAATATAATATAATATAACATTTACATAGGAAGTTATGTAAAACAGGCAAATACTGTAAGCAAAATAAAATAATAAAAAACAATTGATTATACACTTTTAGTTTAATATGAAATTATTTTTAAAAAATATACCATAAAAGATGGAACTAATGCAAACAACTGAATATTTTTTAATTAAGTTTCGACAGCATTTGAACCACTTTCAAACATGTATTGTATATAATGTCTGCTTAAACATAAAGTAAAATCTTGGAAAATAATGAACTAACTGTAAAACAGTCAATGGTAAAGTATGTAGGAACAGTAAATTAAACTTAAAAAAAGATCTGACAAACCTTTTGACAGAAGTTTTCTGAAGATACTGCGACATCATTCAGTTTTTGATTTACCATTTTTTATTTACCATTCACATCTACTCCAAGTCTATTGTATTTCACAAACAGTTTCAAGATGTTAAGTTGTTTTTTTCGAGACAAATGCTGTTTCTGCAGTAAAGGTGTGAATGTACCGTAGTTCAAAGAAAAAAAGACTTAAAGTGAGGAATATGCCATCATCAAGATGACAAACCTGAAAGAACCTGGAATGAAACCATCACTTCGCTCCTCCAGTGCTAATCATCAGCTCTCCAGTGATCAGCGACACTACAGAGGTTGTCACAGAGGCAGACTGCTCTTCGGCTCAATATTTGCTCCCCTGTAATTCAGTCTTAACATTCCACCAATGTTAGTAAGGCTTTTAATACGTTTTCCCATAACCTGAACCTTTATGTAAGGTGTGTGTTGGGTCTCATCCATTTGTTGAAAGAAAAGACAAGTAATTCCACTTTATAACCTAAAACAAAAATTGTTTCTGTCAACTGCATACATAGGAGCAGAATGCTAGATAGTAAATCCATGTATTAAAGTATCCAAAGTATTTGCAGATTGATTTATTGTAATATCATTCAGCTATAAAACTACAAAATCCTTTACTCATTATCAGTGTTTATATAAGATGTTGTGTAGTGCATACAGTATCTACACTGTACCTGTTGAGGTGTGCCTTTAGCATTTATATCCCACAGGAAATATTCCAAGAACCTACTTATGTGCACCTACGTCTGGAGGTGTAACAGATTCACACAGAGAATTTATATTCTTGATGTATTGCATGCCTGCTGCTGGGGCAGGAAGCCAAAGGTAATGAGCACAGTGAGAAATGTGTCTCTTTGTGCTGGATCCTATAATTGAAGTATCCCCTACTGATTCTTCAGATGCTAGCTGTACATTTTGTGTGGAAAGCAAAAGCACCAATCACCAATGCTTTCTCTTAGAATGAGTTTGGTTTTGACAATAAAAACACTTATGTCAATTTGATAGGAGATTTGACATTCAGTGCGATGTGTTGGAAGACTGGAAAAGTCTAATTTTCTTTAATGCTAACTGTTTATTTAACAAAAATGAACAATGCAAATGAAGTGTATGCAAGAAGAGGTGTCGTCATGTTATCATGCAGCAGTGTTGTATGTATGCTTAAGCGATAATTGGTTTTTAATTAATTGATGGGGCCTGTCAGTATTAATAGTGCATTGTGATTGTGACATAATCTACTGCAACAGAGTGATCTGATTGGTTAGAAAGGTTGTGAATGGCGTAGATGAGTAGAACTCTGGGCAAATTACTAATCAGACAAGGGTCCAGTCTCAGCTGGTTTGGATCAGCAAGAGCCTACTGTACAATCAGAGTTTACAGTTTAGATGGTGCATGTGTGAAGAGAAAGGAATAGGGAGAATAATAACACACCTGCGTTAATAATAGCAATTTGTCCTGAATTCATATGAGGCATAAGACATTTCATTAACTGTGAAGTTCAGTCAGTCAGATGAGCATTATTTATATAATCTTTTCTCTTCAGTATATATTTTTTTGTTATTGATTTCTGCATGCATGTGATCTTTGAGGATAGCATATTGCTTTTTTGGAAAGTTTTTCTTCTTATTTTACAGACAATGAAGAGGTAACCTGTAGTGTTGTGGTAAGATACTGTAGGCTTCACCTGAGTAAGTGATATTAAAGCGTGAGTGAGTTTTGAGTAAAGCACAATTTTAGTTTTTAATTTATTTACCCCTGGGTTTTCCAATTTTGAAGCAAGCGCAAAAAAAAAAAAAAGAAAGAAAGAAAAAAAAACAGAAAAAACAACAAGATCTCTTGTTGGTTTATAATGAGTCAAAATGAGTTATATGACATTTAACTTAATTACCTAAATACAATACTATATATATATATATATATATATATATATATATATATATATATATATATATATATATATATATATATATATATATATGCATTTAAGAGATAGTCGTTCTTTTGTTTGAAAGATTAAAATCTCCTTTAAAAAAGAAATATGATGTGTTACCAGCAGAGGGAGCTCCTATAACTTGTGAATATCTGGTCTAAAGTCTTGTTCACAGTTTCACATATAAAATATGATCTGGTTTGACCTTTTAGAGATAATACTTGTAAACACAGGTAATATAACATGTTTGAGCACAGTCTCTTATTCTTACTATCTGTGATAATAACAACACAGTTTATTAGACAGGTAATAAGGGTCCACTAGACTCGTGAGCCTATCACAGTGCTGTTATCTATTGAGAGCTGAGGGAAGTACATGTTATACCTTTGTGTGCAGCTGGTATTGCTTGTGTTACATGGCAGAGCTACAGTAATTCATGGAAACAAAAATACATTTCCCAATTGTGAACAGTAGACATTTAAGGGTTAACGTGGTGTAACTCTGCCCACCACTGTCCAGTCACAGGTTGTATGTTGTTGTCATACACTTGTCATTTATATGCCAAACCTACAACATGAATTTTCAGGTGGTTGTATTCTGTCACATAAAGCAGCACTGACCTCCTTAACCTTTATGAATTACAATTAGTGGATGTAACACATCCTGTCAAATGCTTCAGAAATCTCGGCCCGATCTATTCTGCTGTTATTGTAGCTCTTAAGGAAAAGAGAAATCGTGTTCTGTTCTTCAGTGGAACTCTTGACAAGGCTGTAGAAGCCAAGCTGACAGAAGAGAAAATCTGCATTGCCACTGCTCCTATCACATCAGTAGAGGAGATTTGAACTATATGTAAAAAATAAAGCAACAAAAATACACAGGAGATTGACAACAACTTCATAACTTTTATAACTGAATTAAATTAAATACTTATTACAATTGCAAGCCTTTTTTTCTGTGAAAATACAGTATGATCTGTGATAATATAATTATTACACCATAATATCATTATTAACAGTTTTTTCTTTTTTTCTTCTTTTTTTTTTACTGTTTTCAAATTCCCTCAAAAAGAACTAAATAAACATAGTCCTATTGTCTTCAAGTATAATTCATAAGTATATATGTAAACAGCTGGAAAAGAACCCTGTAATATTTCTGCATTGTGTTACAGTATGATGTCAATGGAGTAGATTAGCTTGCAGGAAACAGATTTTCTGAATTAATCCATGATAATACTGAAAGGAGCATCTGACCTATGCAAATCCTACTAAAAAGTTTGATGTATTGCACCAATGGATATTAAATACACATCATTGTCAATCATACTGGAAAAATAATATATAAAGTGAGCGCCATATTAGGTCATGTGACCATGTTGATAATACATTTTTGTGTTTTGTTTATGATCTTTTTTTATATATAGTATAAGTTTACAACATGGCATTATTATTATGTGTGCTTGACATGGGTTATACAGTTGCAGGCATCCATTTCGAAGATGAAAAAAACAAACAAACATATAAAACAGGATTGGTGGTAAGACTGAAAGAAAAGCTGTGGCTGCCCAGTCTTTGATTTAAAACCAAGACAATGTTTAACTGCCATATTTTATATTATTGTTTAATATTTCAATGTGGATGGCACTTACCCAAACTACAGTGCTAGGTTGTATTATGCATTTAGACCATATGCAGTTGCTAGTTGATCTCTGCTGTGTTCGGGAATAACAAAAACAAAAAAAACATGAATCATAAATTCAGTCAAGCCTGATTTATAAGCTGCTGTGATAGACTGAATGCCTTTTTGAGTGGAATTTAACCAAGATGTATGTTACAGTGACCAATTTTTATTTATATGGGAAAAGGGGTAAAATAAAATAAGCATTTGTTAGATGCCAAACCTCTTCTTTTTAATGAATTACAAATATCTAGGTTATTTGAGATTTCTATATGCAATATGTTCATACTCAAAACAGAAACACACATTACAATTTTTTTTAAAGCAAATGAGTAAAAGACGGAATATCTTTATGGAACATGCAATGGTATATCACATGTTAAATATATTACTGTGATATACTGACATTGTTTAAATAAATATTCCTTGTGGATTAAACAAACTAGTATAGTGTGTATTGTGAAGGCAGTAATGGTTCAATTTCAGTTGTCTTCTCTCAGTATTGACATAATAGTCAGGGTATGTTGATTGCCAACAGTTTTACTAATAGCTAAAAGGTTTCAGCTGTGGAGATCAAGTGTAAACAGGGTATTAGTGTGTACTGTACCCTTGAGCCATTATTCAACATGCAATCTTGTATTCATAACTCGTCATCTTTGTAATTGTGTCATGGCAAACTGATTCATTTTAGTGTCCTTTTTGAAACCCACTAACTGTTACTGATAATAATGACTGTAATGGCATTTAAACTGCCAAGGCAATCAATAAAGGTCAATTCATTAGGTTAGGTTATCATAAAAAATGGAAATGACAAAATTGTCCTTGCAAGGAATACCTTGATCATCAGACTAACATGTGTTAAATATAACTGATTTTATCCCATGTTGCAGTGTCTTTAATGGTACTAAATCCAGTATGATTTGTATCAAATGGATTATGTGATAAAAGAACACCAGTTTTCATCTGGAAAAGATTAAAAACACCCCCCTACCCAGCCCTTTTTTGTCTAATACTGTGTATTAGGGAATGGAATTGAAAGCTGCATGTGTAAAAATGTGTGGATGACAGAAATGGCAGTGTGATGATTGCTTTATAGATATGTGCTTCCTTCATCGTCTTCAAGGTCATGCAGATTTACAATCAAAACGCTTATGGCTCTTTAATAGGCTGCGTTTGAAGCTGATTAAAAAAGCAGGGAGTCTGCTTTTGTTAATGGAATGTGTTTGACCTTTTACTGAGGGGTTATCAGAAAGCTCCAAAACAATACACCAGCATGCATAGATGTTAACAATAAATACATATTCATTTTTCTCAAATACAATAATGGTGTTGTACTGGCCTCTTTCTAGGGAATGGGTATTTTTATTTTCTTTTTATTCCCATGTGTGAGCCCTATTCTCTATCCAGTATTGTTACAGTAGATCCCATTCCAGACAAGGGATCATGCACCATAATCGCAGTTGTTTTAGAGCCGATTGAGAAAAACAATACAGCCTTTGAAGCCTTTAATTGCTTGACCTACATCTTAGTTCAGAGAGCTAATAAAGTTAGTCTGTTGTAGGTCCTGCCACTGCAGTGTGTCAGTAGCAAATTTCATTCTCAGCAAGTTCCAGAATGTTCAATTAGCTGTTTTTATAGCTGCCATTAGTATGTATTCATATCTTTTTCACCTATAGATGTTCGATAGATGTTGAACAAACACTTGGCATTCATTTAAGATATGCTTTAATTTAATCTGAAGTATAAATTAGTATTATTTCAAAAAGGCCAGTGAAAGATTGATAATATATGAAAGCGGCACCAGCGTCTGTGTGGAGGCGTTCCCAGCGATGTTCTTTCTCAATTTTTTATTAACTGTGATTTGTTTTGGGTAAAGTATTACATCCTTACAAAAAAAAAGGAAATTGCTGAGATAAAGTTGACAACCTTGTCCTCCACCGGAAATTACTTTAAATTTTGTATGTATTAAAAATAAAACATTACAGTTATAGACAGAGACATAGTTCCAGAGAGGCTAATAAATTACTCTTTCAGTGTACTTTTCTTTTATTACAGTATGTTATGTTTTATGAATAATGTTATATTTATGACCACTACAAATAGACAGGCGCAAAACTTTTCCCCCATAGAAAGAGAGACATGATTGCCACACAAATTCTGAGATTCTCTCCCGGGCTGGAAGGGAGGGTCATTTTTGGAAACCACATTTGGTAGCTGTCTCCTATCCAGCACTTGACATGTCCAGATAGTCACACGACATTGTAGTGAAATAATTGTGAAGAGAAAATCATAGTTTTGAGATATGGGGCCAACAAAAAGTAAATTGTAAAATTCTTTTTTTGCCCCATTAGTTTATCTAAATACCAAAAATCCCACCCACCATACATTGTTTCTCTCTACCAACATTACCAAAGACCAATTATTCAGAAATCTACAAAATCTGGTACCACTCCACTCACACAATAAACCAGGAGCACTTCCCCCAAATCAATCATTGTCACTTTATTGCCTTGTCAGTAGTCTGCTTCCTGTAAATGTATTTGCTCTCTACATTCTCCCCCACCAGTTGAGTTCCTTGTACATTAAGGTGACCATATTAACTGCGAGTGGGGGGCCAGGGCTACTCAATATGTCATCAATCCGTCGTATCACCAGGCTTTGCAGCCATTCTCACCCAAGGCTACAATATGCTTAACTTTAAGCTTATGAGTCTCAGTCGTTCACAGCATGGGGCATCACCTGCAATAGGATTAGTGACTGACCACCATGGGGAGGTTCAAAGAACGCTGGTGTGGTCGGTCCAATCCCACCCTGCCATGTTTTGAGAATGCGGCCTATTCAAGAACAGTTGTGAGCAATTTGTTTATCCATAATACAGTCCAGCTCACCATAAAGATCACTCACTGTTACTCACATCCCTCTTGGAGGATATTACCAGCTCTCTATTTAGTCAATTTTATTTAGTTGGTACCCACTGTATATTAGTTGTAGGCCATATGACCATTGCTATATTGTTTTCTTTTTTTAGTTGCCGATATTGGTAGTGGTGGGGTTGTCTAAGCTTGCAGTACTGTAGTTAGCACAATCATTTATTCACATAATGGGGTCTAGTCAGTTGATCTAAACTGTAAATACTGCCACTGAGATCATTAAAAATCAAACATATAACAGTGCATTTCTGGATATAAAAATATTAAAACATTAAAGAGAGTTCTATTTAATCATTTAAAATGCAAGGTCAAACCATTCTGCGACATCCCTACAAATAAATTATATAAAAAAAAGAAAGAACTGGATGGTACTTTTAAATGTGTGGAATCCTAAACCTGGCTTAAACAGAGAACAAGTTAAAAATAAAAAGGATAAACAATTAAATATCATGTTAACTAATAAATGCATGCCGCATGGCTTTTTGTTATTAATAATCTCTGAGATGCACGTTGTCTGCTATTTCCCTGAATTTAAAATCCCTGCATATTGTTTGAGAAAAAAAAAAAAACACCAATCAAAGTAGATTCCTTTCATCATAATTTCTGATTGTCAGTATTACCTTTTCCCACATAGCATTTTAGAGCTGTAACAAATCTTACATTTTATTGACTGTCTCATTTTGTTAGCTTTCATATTTTATATTTATGATGCATTCAGACACAATCCTGTTTTTTTAAATAGGCGCCCGTACAGTCTTTGATGTGTAACATAATTTATTAGACATGGAAATACGAGACCAGCACCCAAAACTGAATTTAATTGAAGGCTAGAGAATCACAGGCATTGCAGAAAGACAGATTTCCTTCTATAACATTTAATAGTATAAAGATGAGACTTCCTGGTAAATATTCCCCTTGTTATATATCATTTACTGTGATTTTATTTAATAAAAAATAATTAGTATAGTGTTAAGCATGTCAGATGTATGTTACAAATACCTTTAGATAATGTGGGAGTTGTTTTACATACACACTTTACAGTTGTGCAGAGGCTCATAAGTTATAAAATGTCAGAATTCCATGCATTCTAATTGAGAGCAGTCCTTTTAATGGTCATTAAAATTCAAAATCATTACATGGTATTCCCTTGTGTAAAATTCAGCGACTAACCTGTGATCTTCAATTAAATAATACAAATGGTAAAATGGTTAAACAACAAAGAGATCATAGTCTCATAAACTCCCACCTCCTGACATTAGTTTGCTGTTCGCATGACTTACACTAAACCTTTTTTTCCAGGTTTAACCTTAAAGACTTC
Organism: Acipenser oxyrinchus oxyrinchus; assembly: GCA_030684275.1. NCBI lineage: Eukaryota > Metazoa > Chordata > Actinopteri > Acipenseriformes > Acipenseridae > Acipenser > Acipenser oxyrinchus. Next base: position 13,444,587 of record CM060257.1, read on the forward strand.
CTGTGACAGGATAGCACTGTGGGCCCAGGTGCTATCGGCAGGAAAGGAGACTCAGACTCAGGGAAAACTTGGTTTAAGTGCTAATGCACATTTTTAATTAACAAAACAATAATCAAAAACAGAAATCAAAAGGGCCAAAATAAAAGATTAAACAAAACAGCAGAGCATTCACTATACTGCTATCTCCTACACATACAAATCACCAGCACCACAGAGCAAACTCACCCCAAAAAACCCTTCACCAGAAAAAAGGATTTCTCCTTTCTTATATGCCATGTGGCGGGAGCCTAATTAATCATCAGTTAATCAATGACCTACTTCAGGCTCCAGCCACATTCTCACATGTATTTTGGCAGGGATATTCCCCACACAGATATATTCCACACACACACATTATTTACAAGAGCAGGGCTACTGCCCTGCCACACTTCCCCTTTACCAACTTGCATAACAGGTAAGAGACGCCTTAAACTGCCAAGAGTTTTTTTCAGGCACTACGGCTTGATGTAATGGAAGTGGTAACCTAGAGCAAAAATACAATATATTCCCTGAGCACAAAGACAATGGGGTGTGTTCTAATGATCTAAGCAGTGGCATGACATTTCTGCTCTCCATTGTATTTATAATATTTTCTGGTGCTAATAGGGTGGTCTACAAATCACACCTTAGGGAAAACACCAGCATCGCCCTTTTATACACAACAACCTTATACACAACTGCTGTGAAAACACTATAAGGATTCTGCAGCAGGGTGAGAAATGCTGGAATGATAAAGTACTGGTTTATATATTGCTTCTATTGCATTCCCAGTTTACAGTTCACAATATCATGTCTTGCTTAGACCTCTCTTGAGGGAAACCCGTGATTTACATGCACCGCTCTTTGATTACACAAAGGTATTATAACACTCATTTTAGAAAGCAAACATAAATGCAGCAAGATGCAATAACGACAAAAGAAACACAGGTTAGAAGTTACTGTATGTGGCTTACTGATTCTTTCACTGACAGCAGTACGGGATCGAGGTGTCTGTTGAAGGTACCACAGTGGAAGTCAGATATTGCTTTATTTTCCAATACTGACCTCTACATTTCCTCTAAAATACTTCTCTCAGGAGGACTCATATGCGGAACATATTTTTGGCATGATAAGCCATTATAGACTCATTTAATAGATGTGCTTTCATGAATGTTAGGGTGTAGGATTTGACTTGTATATTACCGGAGAAAAACATAATTAGTAAGTTTCTAATGCCCAAGACTGTCCTTATGATGATAGGAAGACTGCTAATAAGTAATGTTTAGTGCCATTTGCTTTAAAACAGATGCTGTTTCTAAAATCTGGCATTCTTGCATGGCACACAGTATCTCTTTAAATATTGAATGATGGAGCAGCTTCATCTACATTGTGTTAACCTGATGGCAGGGCATTTAATGTTCAATTTATAAACATTCCAGAAAATTGGTATTCTGTAAGTTAATTGGATTTGTTTTTATTATTTCCTCGTAAGACATTTTTTAAAAATATATTTCATGTAAAAGACCATTTCTGGAAACTGACAAATTGTTGAAAAGGGGAAATTAGAGACACCTTTTCACTGCTCCCAGACTAATTCTGTCATGTTTCGTGTTTAAAAGCCTTGTTGCAAGTTTCTAAGGGCCCTTTTCAATTTACTTCAGCTGGGAAAAAAAAACGTTTTGTAGAATACACATTGCTGCAACAAATAGAGTCAATGTGGTGTGATTGTGATCCAATGTCAAGTGATGAATCAAAATAATAATTAAAAAATTATCCACATTTGCTCAGCATATTACTTTAAAAAAAGAAAATCTCATGTAAACATTAAATTAATTGGGCCTTAAATGTGCACCCATTGTCTGTGTAAAATGTAACTACAACCTAAATACATACAAGTAAACCCTAATTTTGACTTTGGGGATAGATTGGGAATAGCTCATATTTTAAATAGGAGTTCTGCATTTTTGTATAGGGTATGGATGTTTTATTAAGGTACAGTATAATAAAGGAGCAGTCAAATCATTATGTGATTCAACGGTGTGTGTGTGTTCAGTTTCAAAGGTCATAATGCAGTGTTTGTGGCATTTCTGTCAGCAGTATTAATATGATATCTTGACTGTTTCAAGCAGCTGCTAAATAAATGCGTGGAAATGTAATCTTATGGGGATTCAGAATTTGGTGTCTGGTGGTATTTTACCAGGGTAACAGCACAGCAAAGTGCAGTAAAGCATGGCACAATCAAGGAGCATACAGTAGGCATGCATGGAGGTGTATGCTAAAGCATGCTAAAACTGCAAATTCACCTTGGTATATTGTTACTCGGTACTGTATACTGCTATTCTATAGGATTGTTTCTATATTTCATTGGGAATGGGTGTAGTATTATTCAATGTATTGATTTGAGTTATTTAACCGAAGTAAACGCTGCCACTCTTTGGATTTATAATAGCCCTGCTGGGGTTTTCACAGAGGGGTGATTTATTGACCCTCTGATTAGCATCACTCAATGCAACAATAATATGGAGGAAAGAGAAGGTTTCAAGTTTGAAGTCGCCAGGTATCTGCCAAGGTTTAAATCGTTAAAATAGAATAGACACTGCTTTGCTCCCTGTCTGCAGTGTTAGGGGGCCTGTTCCTAATAAGAGGGTAACAGCTTTAGGAAAGTAATATTTCAGTAAGAAATTTGGACATTTCAAAACTGCCACAATTTTCCCATTGTGTCTAAAATAATACCAACATGGATTCTGTTTTTGTGAGATCTGAGCAGATTTGAGTCTGGTCACTGATGCTGTGTTACAGCCCTCTACTGCTGGGATGGAAGGTAAAAACCCCTTTGTGCAGTAGCTGGTCTACTGTTTCTTAATGTTTAGAAATATATAATTAACAGAGATGTAAACTTTGCCCCTTTGTCAGAACAGTGTATTTGTAAGAATACACCACTCATGTACAAGGCAATCAATACTATTTATAAAACACACATGAACTGTACCTTATTAGGGAGTGTAATGTGAAAGTTGTACCATATTGAACAAAGCCTGATTGGAGCAGTTTATTTTCATACCAATTTGTATATATATATATATATATATATATATATATATATATATATATATATAAATTGTACCATGACAGTAAAAATAACAACTTTAACCCCTTTACTGGTCCACTGAGCCCAAGCAACAAAAAATGGATTTCCAATAATTTCATTTGCTATGTGATATAAATTGACTTCAAAACACAGCACAGCTGTTTTTAAACAAAGGACATGTGTTATGCCAAAACAGAAGATACTGGTGTGTAAAATATAATATCCATATTTGTGTAATTAAAATTGCCTTTGTTTTTAAGACATTATGGATAAAAGCAGCCGCTGTGTTTTCACAAAGGTCTTATGTGGTTGTATACAAAGACTTCTGAACCAATGTGGTAGAAAAGCTACTGTATTATTCTCATTTACAAAAAGTACTTTGGAACCCATTGATTCGGGGAAAGTGGAAATGTTTGGGATCTCCGGCTTTAATGCTACTATTAAAATAAACTGTCTTGAGGTTATGCATTGTTTGTCGCCTTTATCCACAAAAAAGAAAACATGTATTCAGTTTTTTCTTTCCCTTTAGCCTCTGTGGTAAGCAAAACTAACATCTTCTAATTCTTCGAAAATGAATGACATTTTTTTTTTTTTACAGTTTTCAATTTGGAGCAAGCGACTTAGGCCATGATGAATTGCTGAATGGTCCATTTCCCAACACTCTTTCTTACTAACCTTTCCTGACAGATTCTATATTGCCTACCTGGTAATTTGCTCTACAATAATGGTTACTGTGAAATGTCTCCTAACTATTTCCACTGCTTTTAACAAGGATTCTTAACACCCTCTGTAGGTGACAAAATGCAATTACAAACATGAAGTGCCCCATGGAGGATGACTATTAACAGCTGCCACAACTATTTTCTAACCACAACTGTTACCATTAATGAAAACAGAGATTCAAACAGTCTCAAAAACATCCAGCACAAATAACAATTTAATTAAAAGATATGAAGGCATTTTATTGATTAACAATCGCAGTAATTAAATTGTGTGGCTGACATTTTTTTTTTTTTTTGGCAGCTTTGTCCGTCCTTGGAGATTGCTAATTGTAGTAAGGTTTTACATTTATTGATAACTCTGTCTGATGAATACAGATGCGGCTGTTTACAGGAGCTGTTGATGGAGCAATCATATTGTGTAAAACACCAAGCTTATGTAGGAACAGCTGTTGCAGTTTTACATGCTGACATCCATAGGGACTCCATGTTTGCTACTATCCTGGGTACACACACAAAAAAAGAGGTGCAATAAAGCATGGGCTAACATTTTCTAAATCCTAACAACTCTATGAATTTTATGGCACATTATAAGTGCTTTGATCTCTGTCCAGCACTTAAACCTTAATTATCAGACTAATTGCTCAGACTATATTAATTTCCTTGTAATCCTTCTGTGATTAGTTTTTGTGCTCAATAGCAGGCCTATCCTTTAATTAAAATGATTATTAGGCTTTAGGATGTTGCATTGCGGGATGAGACCTTCTAAAGGTGTCAGACCTAAAGTGAAAAAATAACCCTATTTAAATTATTTATTTATAGTAAAAAAACAAACAAAAAGCAGTCATACTACTCAAGAGTTTAGATTAAACAACTAAAAAACAAAAACCCAATGCAATAATTAATAAAATAGGTGTTAATAATGTAGATTAGATGCATGCTCCAATTCCTTTGCCAAAAAGAGTGATATTTTGCAGAAAGGGGCCTAGAATTCTGGAGTGCAGAGCATCCCTATCAAAGAAATAGAACTTAGCAGAAAGTAGACTTAATTAATTTAACACGGCATATAAACATTTTTATCCTTCTCTTAACTGACCTACTGTACGGTACTTTGTGTTGATCCATGTTAAATTTAGCTGGAGTGCTTTGTATCAGTTTTTGGTATATAAAGTCTTTGTCTTATTGGTCAGTGGTTCAAATCTAGCTTGGGGTGGTTACAATTAAAAGTAATGTAGATGAAGTTGGTGATCTCTGCAGAATAAGCCGTGATGATTGTCTGACCCAGTGCAAGTCAGCAGCTTTGTAGTCTGAGGCCAAGGCATTGTTGGGCAACCATCCAAACCAAAGGAGGATGTTCTCTACAAGAATAAAACAAATGCAATCATCATATATAGAAACCTAGTATTCACCCAATCACATAACTGAAAACAAAACCAGTCCATGTGTAACTAAATCAGTACAACACAATGCTGTACAAGCAAACAAAACAAACTAAAACTAAAACAAAAACAGGACAATCATTACTAGCAGATGACATTGATATAGTGCTTGGTATTCATTTGTAAACCTGCACTTAATCGTGCTATAAATTTGAGATTGTACAGCATATGAGCAACTCACAACTCATCATACCTCTCATTTACCCAACTGTGTTGTGTTGCATTAAAATAATGTAGTACAATTAATATTTTATAAATATGGGCAGTTAAAATGTAACTCCAATCAAATACCCGATGGACCTATTTATTATTGAGTACTAAAGGCCATCATGAACAATAGGACCCCATGTGTCTGGTGGATCACAGTGAGGCACCATGCTGGTGTTTGATTGAGCTTTTATAACCTTTTTCAGCTTGAAACAGATGTAACATTAAGGGATTATTTTGCTGTCAATGAATTTTGTTCCCTAATCTAGCCACTGATGAATTTGGTGTGCCTCTTAAAAATGATGTGAATAATTAATCTAGATTAAGTACAAATCAGAGCTATAAAACATTTTGTGCTTTCTGTTCCATTCCATTAATAAAAACATTGAGGCTATACAAATCTAAATATATTCCAGCCTTTTATTAATAGTTTGTCAGTTTATATACGTCATATTAAACACAATGCAATCTTCTTTCATATACTTTACTACAAGATATGTAAACCCTTTACTGATCTTGTTTATCAGACAGGAGATGACACTATTCAAATATTGTTTCATTGTGTGATACACAGTTTTGAAAAGGTTGACCAAAAACAATGAAACACATTGGCAATGGCTTTATTAATGCGGCATAATTTGAGGAAAGCTTTTTGAAGAAAATATCTTTTTGCTTTCACAAAGAACAATGACCTGTCTTCAAAATGGGCCTTCTAGTCTTTACCTTAAAAATAGTTCTTCTTTACTAACATTGCTATTGCATTTATTTTATTTGGTGTGCCGTTATTGAGGATAATACAGAGCATGATGCAATAATGCATTTGAAATAATACAATGTATGAGGACTAAGCAATGAAGATTAGGTTAAAAATAGTTAGCACAAGGCAGAATAAGATGGAGCTTCCAGGGCTTTGAAAATTCACTCTAATTATTCACTAGTATCCTTCTGTCATCTTTCCCAATGCATAGTGACTCCCACTATTATACATAATTCTGCAGCTTAATTGGCAAGAACCAGGTGAAAAGTGGGCTAAGGAAAATCCTTGGAGATTAATAAGGCACATATCAGTGTCTTCATCAGAATAGAAGTCCCTTAAGTGATTGAAGTGAGCAAATATTTCATGAGGTGAAATATCAAAGAGCCTCACCTACAAACCCAGTATGCATGATTACAGAACTACTTTTCTAAAGAGTTTTACTTGTCAGCTATATTTATAGAAAGGAGGAAGAACATGACTGATGCTAATGCTGTAAAGTTATGCAGCTGGCTGTTGTGCTCATAACGATGTGTTACATTTGAACAGAAGGTTAACTAAACTAGTCATTTAAGTTATAAGTGGGCAGCTGCCTTGCTGGAAATAGCATATACTTTCTGTTGGTTATCAAAAGCAAAGTCTCCTTATGACTTAACACTTGTTTTGACAATTAAGTAGAAAAGAAACACTGGATCAATCAGAAAACACACTGGTTCCTGGTCTAAAACTGTATCTCAGTTGTATATATGAAGCTAAAATAGTGAAATACTTTGAAGAAAGGTTTTAGTGAGCTTTTAGTGAGCACAGAAAATGGATTTAAATTTTAGGATCCCGGAAAGGAATACTGTAGGATCAACAATAAAACAGCTTGGCCTGTAGTAAAAAAATGCTTAAACAAAATACTGCTATATGTTAATTCAGAATCCAAAGTTCTACTATTCTCCTAGGGACATTTGAGAAGGAAATCACACATGTGTCATTATTCTATTCCAAAAATAACTTTGACAGGATAAATGGATGGATCTACTGTATATTCAAATAACTAAAGATTTATAAACTCTGCATAATGGGGCTTAATTTGGTACAGTTAAATTGCTCTAGACCGCTACAGTTACTGATACATGGAATAACAGGCCCTAGAATTATCACTTAATGTTGGGGGACGGGGGACGGGGGACGTATTCAGTGATCTGGGTTACAGACTTTTGGCATGGTCCATAATACTGTAATATATATATATATTTAAACCATGCAGCAATATATTGGGAGATTGTCTGCATATTCACAGGTTGCATGTTAAAATACAATGCATGCAGTGTACACTCTTTATAGTATTCTATATCGTACACTATGGTGTGTTTTTTTCCAGTGTAGTATACAAGAGCTGTGTATCATACAAGGTGTAAAAGTCAAGCTTGCTCAGTTATGTTATGTTATGTACGGGGTGTATACTATACACAGAGTGTGTGTTATATGCCGACTATTACTTCACAAGGGGCTCAAGGGTATGCACTACACTAAAGCAAGTACTGGCACCGCTAGTTAATGCAGAACTATTGGGGTGGCACATGTAGTGATATTCAGAGCTACCAAGATATTTAGCAATGGATTTTTAAAATATGTGTGCACATGGAAACCTGAGTGTGTCAATCGAGCTATAAATACTACACATCCCTAGTGGTTCTGCATTCCTAGATAATGGATAACATTGCACTTGCGTCTGGGTGGCATAAAACGGGCTACAAATGTCCCACCCCAATCATTCTGTAATTCTCTGTCTCAATACAAATTGAAGGGTTCCAGTTCCATATTTATACACATATTTTTTTTTCCTTTCTGACCCCTTTTGTATAACAAGATTGCTTGCTTGTTACATTAAGCTATCAGATAATAATTTGGTATTATATTCTTTGATAATCAATCCCTCCTGTGATTTTTTTTTTTTTTGCACTGTCTGCGAAAAACCCTTAATGCCTTTACTTACTGGCTGATACATTCTGGATAATGCAATGTATTTGGTGCACAGCCATATTTCTTGTGAAGCTTTCCTTGCTACTCTTCAAAGAAACTGCTAGCATCTGGATACAAGTAATCACTTTCATGCCAGGCCTTAGTATTACGACTGTTAAAATAGCTTCCTTTTTAAGGCTTTAGTTATGGCATTAGGGCAAAGAAGAAACTGACTTTGTGATCAAGGCTTGGGCTAATGCCTCACAGAGAATATATATTATTCCCATTAAGGAAGTTTAGATGTGTATCTGTTCCTGATTTACTGCACTCTCCGACATTTATATTAGCGTAGATATTAGGGAGGAAAACAAGTTAATATCATAAAAGCCTGTTTTAATAGTCACTGCTTTTAACCTTTGTTTGATAAAGGTATCAGTGTCCAGAACCATTTTCAATGTTTACTTGAATCAGCTTTGAATCATTTACATTAACCAGGCCCTTGGCTATACAAGTTCCTACTGAACTGCACTTGAATGCATGAACACATCAATCAAGCTAATTAAAAAATCTGCCTATAGGATAAACAACAACAACAACAACTACAACAACAACACCAACAAAGAAGCTGTTTTGATGGATAAATAAATAGTATGATTTTATTTAATCCATCAATGCGGATTTTAAATTAAGGCCCAATGATGTATAATTCAGTTCCTTTATCCTGCTTATAACCCACCACAGTTCCATTCTTAGAGATTTGCTGCCTATTTTAAAATGGAGCAGAAATATTATGTAATGAAAGATAAACAAGGATGTAAATCAAGTATGCTTGTCAGTAATAGACACAGTATATGCATTATTCAAACTAAGGCTGCCACAAGAACCATTTGGTATCTGTATTGTAATCAACCCAAAGTGAAAGGAATACCAGTCTCAACTCAGGTGGTCCTCATTTATTTTACCTGTTTTCATCATTCATTTATAATAGTACTACCCATAAATAATACGAAGAAGAACCCCATATTTGTACTATATTGCGTGAAACAATGAAAGTGTACTGGTATCACTTGACAAACTATGGAAAGGACTCATTAATTTACATTGCACAGTACTTCTTTTCATGTGAATTAAGGACTGGGTCATTCTGTACATGTGGAGTCATGGTGTAGGAGTCACACTATGCATCAAGTAACTTCCAGTCACAGCAAGGGATCAAGGTAGTTTCTTTTGGTAAAAAAAAAATCTGCTATAAAATAAATTAGTTTATACTATACCTTCTAAACAGGTAATGCAATGTTTATGGCTTAGACTTAAAACATATAAGAAACTACTGTAGAGCTATGCAAGTTGATCTCCTATAAAAAAAATAAAATAAAATAAAATAAAAAAAACCCTAAACCCCTGTCGTAATGAAATATATACCAAAGCTAAAAAGAAGAAAAAGGTTCAGAATAATAACTGTCTTTCTGATATTTGGAAAGACAACTTTTAGTGTTCAAGCAGTGGGTTCATTCAAAGAAGCACCAATTACAATCCACACCTTTGGGAACAGTCTGTTAAGTTAGCCTGGGAAAAGGGATCACAACAACAATATCGACTTTAAATTACAGCAATAGCAGCTGATCAAACCATCTCGGTAATACACTGAGGATCAAACAAAAAGATCAAACTAGGATTATGAGAAAGCCATAGACAAGAGCACAGCTCGCTTCGGATTCAGGATTACAAAAGAGCACCTTAAAAATCTAGCACTTAACTGTTCAGCCTCCGATTTACTGCAGGAAAAACAGTGCATGGTTACAAGGGACCAAGTATCTGTTGAAAAAAAGAAGCATTCTAAAAGTAGTTTCACAACTGAAAACAAATACATTTAGATCAATAAATATACTCAAATTTAAAATAGTCTACCAGATATACAGTTGCATATTGTTAATGCTGGATAAATCCACACAAATGCAGTATCTGTTAAGAAAAAAACAAAAAAAACACAGAAAAAAACTGTTCCTTTTGAAAGAGGGATATTTAATGTCAACTGAGTGGATAGGGCCTTGGTTTAACGTCTCATCTGAGTTGTGACTCCCATGGCACTTCCAAATCACTGAGAAATGTCCGCTGTTTTGAATTATCCAATACGTTCCTTCAGGTGACAAAAAATATATAACAGTCTGTGCATGTGATTTATCTTGTGCTTCTATCATTATATGTAATTGGGAGTCTCATAACAAGACATGTTCAGTGGTAACTTACCAAATCAAACTGGGAATGCTTAAGCTTGTGCTTTAAAAAGATACAGTGCTGGTGTATGACATATTTTATAGCAGGCTTTAAAAATATAACCTATATAAAAAAAACAATACAACTTAAAGTGCTATACAGAAAGTACAGCTTGAGCTAAGCTTGTCTGGCAAATTGATGGGTTTATTATGACAGCTATAGTTTTAAATGCATACATTTCTCCTTTTATAGTTAATGACATTCATTACATTTAAATAGCTTGCAGGTCCCTGGAAAACAATTGAGTACTTTGTCTGACTCCATCATGCAGTATGCTGTTTGTAATAGCAATAGTTAAAGGGATGCTTTACACCCCCTACATTTAAGAGTTTAATTTCTTACCTAATTATGAAATGTATGTTCCGCATCATTCTCTGTCACTTCTAGGTTATTAGATTACAAAAATAGAGAATAATAGAGAGCACACATACAGTAATAGGATATTAAACAGATTAAATATTATGATAACGTAAATGGTATATACCTTTAAGATGCTGTGTTCCACAATGAAGTTCAACTTGATTGCTGGGTGACTGCCCTTATAGAAGTGAATTGCAGTATTCCATGGTGAAAGCACAGCATAATGCAGTAAAACAAAGTAAACGCACAGTCAAGCGTGGTAAACCACAGCTTGGCATGGTAAAGCATGGTGAATTGCCAATGAATCGGATAAATCACAGTATATCCACAGGTAGAAGCATGTGGAAAAATATGGTAAACCACAAAACAACATATTTTCTTTTAACAAAATGTTCTCTCCCCTTTTTCCTAACACACTCACCTCCACCAGGGGCTGAATACTGTATATGTCTTTTGAAGAGACAATAGGATTCTGCCAGTTTCTGTGCATGAGCTGTAAAAAAAAGCAATTGCAGCCTGAGCCCATTAAGTGCATTGAGTGTCCAGTAGAATAAGGGATAGATATCTTGAAAGTATACAGCAGTATACCTGAATACACAGCTAGACACAGTATTTTTAGAACTCCATTGGGATTTAATTTTCTTTCTATGTGGTTGGAATGGTGAAGATATAAAAGATTATTGGACTGTTCAATAATAAGGGGCCCCATTTTCCAAACGAAGCATCATCAGTTCATGATACATTCTGCACTGCGACATGAAAATATATATTTTTTAAACTGCTGTGATACACCGACTTTGCAGTCAAAGCCAAACTTATACCATGCTGTGCTATGTTACAGGATCAGTCCACTAAGATGTAGGCACCTTGACCACAGGTACCTCCTGCAGTAGTTAACCATGCTTTTGCTATGCTTTAATGTGATTGCGCAACACTTTCCTTTACTTGTGCAACGGTATACCTGAGCAGAGTTCTGTAAGGACCACAACATGTGAGAAATATTTGATTTTCAGGAATAGCTTATAACTGTAGGCTTCTAGGTATATGCTGCTACCAGATCCTGTCTCCTGATCAGTGGGCAGCTGTGTGGTTTGCTGTAGAAGATCTGTGATAGTTTCCACCTTCCCTTGAGGATGACCATTAACCTCATCGCTGAGGAGCGAGACCCCCCTCTGCCGTATACACTCGAGATCCAGAATACTGATGCTTTTCTACAGAGGGTTTAGGCAGGCAGAACGGTAACATGCAGCCATTTGATATTTACTTAACAAATTAGAGTATGTTCAATAGATGCATATTATTTGGTTTCATTCGCATCCACTTCAGAGAATTATTACATTTGAACACCGGGCCATGAGTTGATTTATGGCTTTAGCCAATAGTATGTGAACTTTATTTATTCATTCAATTTTAAATGTTTTATATTGGCAGCACTTCCTTACATGTTCCTATAAGCACAGGGTAATGGAACAGTTTAGTCACCATAGCCATACCTGCAAAGATGCTCAGTGCCAGTTGTGCTAACTAATGTGCTGTTTTTGTCTACTGCAATATGTCAACCAGGCCTCCAGAGGTGACAAATTAATTTAATAACTCACTGTAAAACATGAAGTCATTATAAAAACAGTTTAGCACTGAAGTGTACGTCTGATGCAAAACATTTGAAGTAAGATGTGGTATCCTGTTGAAATCAACAGATCATGTAGCATAGCTATTCAAAATCAAATACAACATAATACAAGCAATACAATATTCAGATTGTAATAAAAACAAATATTGGTCTGTTCTTGGAATGTGATTTGTGAGGTGGACCCAATTATATGCAAAGAAGATAACACAGATTAACACAAGATCTAAACACAAATAAGTGGACTGCAGTATTGCTGAACTGAATGAATGTCCAGGTCACAGGGAAGTTTACAGCTTTACACAGAGCAGCGCTGCGGACTGGAGAAGTGTTTATTGTTTGGAGACTTTGAGGCGGTAGGAGGGCACAATCAGGGCAAAGCAATCAGGGGAAAGATTACAAAATATTTTAAAAAATGAACAATAAAAATAAAATTGTTAAAAGCCAACTGTGGGACTACTAGAATGAAATCATGCTATTTAAATCTGTAAAATGATAGCTTAATTAGAGACAAGGCTATAAACTTAGGCCCAGGCAATTACCTTCCCCATTAAAGCAGGCAAAATACTCAACTGTGCTGAGAAGTGATAGTGGTGCATCCAGCAGCCTGTGTTCTTGCACTCAGGCTTCAGGAGTGGCAGCCTTCCATGTGTACTTTGACAATTGGGGTTTAAATGTGGAACATATCAAATTAAAATTCAATATTAATTATTTTCTCTTGCTAGGATTCCGAGCAGTTTAAAGCAGCAAGGGTAATTGTCTAATTCATTGTACCAGTCCATGGCAAACTTAATCATTATGTCAGCTCCCTAATAAAAGGTTATTATAGAAACAAAGATCCTGATTTTACATATGTTAGGCATGGGAGAATTAGAGAAACTGGTCTCCTAGGTAAAACTGAACGTTTTTGACAAATGACGCCCATGCTGTGATCAGATATTCAACAAGAAATCTTGTTATTAACTAGGTCTGTACAGATAATTAGCACTTGAGCTTCAAATTTCAAATCTGGCTTGAGCTGTATCATTTATCAAAAGCCCTAGCTTGCTGTCAGTGTTCTATAATAAGGGACTGTAATTGATGAATTGAGATTAAGCAGAGATCGAAGAAAAAAATTGGGCCACGGCTTACACTGAAAAGGCTGATTTCAATATTTACAGTACTAATTCAGCATTATTTTGGTAAATGGATTTCGTTCCCAAGTGGTATACAGCAACAGAAGAACAATATAGAGCTAGTTTATGTGGAATGAGAAAGGAAGACACAATTACCGAAATGTTTGCTACAGATGCTGTGTGTGTGTGTGGTAAAGTGGTAAGTGGTAGGTGCAGGTGCAGTGTGTAGTAATCCACCAATGAAAAGACAGACAACAAAGTACGGGTGAAAATGAGTTCTGTTTATTTTATTCCAGGGGTCTGATAACCAAACAGAAAACAAATAGAAGGGCTGGTAATACACAGCGATGTGAGCGATGTGTATTGTACAGGGAATTATGAAGGGTTGCAGTCCCATAAACAATAACAAAGTCCAAACACCAAGCACAAACACGGTCACCTCTCGCAGTGAGTGCTGCAGTGCGGGTGGTGAAAGTACAATTTATTCATGAACAGTTAATGCTCTGTTGTCCGGGTTTTGTGCTGGCCATGGGTGACAGCTCCGGATGGTGTTAGCCGTCTAGTCTAACAAACAAGACAAACAGTAGACTTTACACAGACAGACAAAACAAACAAATCACTCACGGTTAGTTTCACAACTCGGGTCCTTTCGGTCATAGCATAACCATTACAAGGAACAGATCACATCACTACGTCCCCCTTTTTATACTGCCAACCATGACCCATTGGTTAACGAGCGCATCTGCACCTCCAATCCGCGGATGCCATGCTGTTAATCTTCCGGGTCAATGGTTTAGTGTACCGTAGCCCCGCCCCCTTTCTAGATGGCCGACTTCCGCCGAACACTGGGAATGAATTGTCAGGCCAACTTGTCCAAGGTACTCTGTTCCCTTTACACAGTGCCCTCACAGGTTGTGGGGGATCTAACACAAAGAATCATTCGATCTCTGTCACAGTGTGTTACAATGATTGTATTTTAACATTGAACTCTCTTTTTTTCCCCCCTCATTATATAAAAAACATGTTTTAGTGTTCAAATGCTATGCAATGCAAACTTTAGCTATCAGAGCGTTAAAATAAAGGTACATATTAAACACACAGATAAATTTTTGAAATATGATAAAAACACCTTCAACATCATTCTGAATACTGGCAAGTGGCTCCTATAAATAAGTTTTAGAATAAGACGGTTCATATGAGTAAGTGGGGAATCTTAAGTTGGCTTGGAATTTAATCACAATGATGTCAATGAAGAAGACAAAATACAGCAAAGTAAAAATAGTAATAAAAAAAAAAATAATTCCATATCTTACTTTATGCCCTAGAAGAATAACCAGAAGTAGCCTGCTTTCACCTGTACTGACAAAAATGCTTTGTGTCTTACTGTATACAGTATTTGAATTAAAACTTATTGTAAAGTGTTTGACATTTCTTTAAGAACCTAACAATAAAAAACAATATTGTGGTTTTTTTTTAAATATGAACTGTTACCAAAAGATGTCAAGTACACAAAAATGATATAATTGTAATAAAATATGCAGGAATATAGTCATTACTATGCTCATTATTGGGCATGTTATTGCTCGGACTGGTAATAGCACCTCTGGGATAACAGTGACAATAATGCCAGAACAGAATGATGTTGATAGCATTAACATCCAAAAATATATATATATATATATATATATATATATATATATATATATATATATATATATATATATATATATATATATATATATATATATATTGTGTTTTCATAATTAAGAAAAAAAATGTCATTCAAATTAAATGGTTTAGATTGTATGCAATGAATATGTAGTAATTGATTTTACGTTGGGACTGCATGTAACTATTGTAATAACATTCTTAATGCTAGTAAGCATGTCCTGTGTATATACACACCAATATTCAAGTCTTACATAAGTATTTCAGAGATCAAGATTGAAGTTCTGTTAAAATCAACTGCTGTCAAAAATGGCTTAAGTATTTGTGGACTTAAACTGCAGTGACAGAAGGTATTATTACTTGGGGTTCTTTTTTCAATTACACTACCCTTCTATTTAGTCAACAACTATAACTAAAATCACCCTGCTGAATCTGTTAATAAAATTCAGTTTCCTTTTAAACATTATTCCAAATTCACCTGAAATCAGGCTTGATACTCCATTTTGATGCAGTAGCTTATGTGCAAATCCCCTGTTCTAATCTTGGCTGACTGCCTCAGTGGGGTTAAATTAATGGCTTGCCTGTTGATTACATTACCGGCCCATATGCAATTTGAGGAGGATACTTTATAATAGAAATTTGTTACCAAAATAAAAGGGTGTTCAAGTGTGCAAGAGAGCGGTAGACATTTTTTATGGTTAGTGGTGAATTAAAGCGTTTTTCTTTCTTTGTTTTATTGATTTCGAAAAAGAAAACTGACAGAGTATAAAACTGAAGTAAAATTGAGGTAGTTGATTAACCTGTTTAAGAATGAACTACTCCAAGAATAAAAAGCAAAAGCTACTTGTAATTGTTTTTTTTTTTTAAATATGATACTAGAATAGTTTAATCATTTAGTCAACCATTTCCTGACAACGAATACATTACATTGTGACATTTACGTGAACATTTATTGATACCCCTGCTAAAAAAAAAGCTGTAATCCACCCAATTTATAATGTGTATCTGTGACATGTAAATTATTCATGGGTAACCTTTAGTAAGGTTTGATATGAATTCACCTACCAAGACTATTAAAAGTTCCCTTTCAATTCGAAGATGACCAACAACCATACTTTTGGGATATGCCTGCCACAGGTCAGGTATTTACTGAGCATTTTATGTCAGAGCTGCCGTTAGGCCCCTCCGGGGAGTGACATCCACAGTCACGCCTACTGAGGAAATAAGTAGTCACACCGCGGCGTTCACATTCTCTTTTGCTTCTCACAATCAGGTAGGTATAACTAACCTCTCCAGTTGCGTGATTGAATCTTGTAAATGAGCTCTCACTTCGAGATTTCTGTTATTTCCCCTGCAATTTATTGCTGGAAGTCAGCTTGCCACTTCCCTACTTTTCTAACCCTACAGCATCTGCTACCTGTGTTTTTTTTCTCTGCTAAAGAAAATAAAATAAATAAATAAATAAATAAATAAATAATAATAATAATAATAATAATAATAATAATAATAATAATAATAATAATAATAATAAAATAGAGAAAAGAGAGACATATTTCTCCACTGGGACCTGGCTCTGCAATTTAAAACAAACAAACAAAAAAATCAATGTGTGCTTCCTCCACTGGGTCTGATTCTAGCCCACTGTAGAGTAGACTCCACACATACTCTCTCTCTTTCTTTCTTTTCTCTGCATACTGTCTGAAGACTGTGCTCCACTCCGCTGTAAGCTTCGACTGCATGTGGTCCAGACTGGTACTGTCTATAGGCTGTGCTCCACACCGCTGCAAGCTGCGTGCTGCCTCGGTTGTGTGACTGCACGCGGTCCAGACTAGACACCCGGCCCAGTAACCTCGGTGCTTACGCCCCTGGTGCTCGGTGCCCTCAGTGCTTGATGCTCGGTGCTCTCTGTGCCCTCGGTGCTTCGGCGCCCTAGGTGCTTGACGCTCTGTGCCCTTGGTGCCCTCAGAGCTTTGGTGCTTCGCCCACCTTCAGTGCTCCAGAGCCTTGGTGCCTCGGTGCTTAGACACTCCTGATCAGTGCCCTCGATGCATCTGTGCCTCAGAGCTTCTCCGCCCTCTGTGCCCCAGAGCCTCGGTGCTTCAGCATTCTCGGTGCTCAAACGCTACCCGCATCGGTGCCCTCGGTGCCTCAGAGCCTTGGTGCCTCAGTGCTTCGGCACCCTCGGTGCACCCAGCAGACGGACCCCAGCAAGAAGTAAAAACATTACTTCTCAAACAAGCCATACACCTCGTAGAACACACCTCTCAAGAGGAGGGGTTCTACTCAAGGTATTTTCTAGTGCCAAAGACCTGAGACACCTCAACGGGTTCTTGAAGGACAGGAGGTTCCAGATGGTCACACATCACCACATCCTCAACTGTAGACTAAAAGGACGTGTATTTTCACGTCCCTATTCATCCCACACACAGGAAAATCTCTGCGTCGCCTTTCAGGGAAGCATCTTCGAGTTTTCCACGCTGCCATTCGGCATCTCCTTAGCCCCCCACACGTTCTCCCAGTCGCAGGAAGGAACAGTGGCCCACACGATGATCATGACGGAGCATCTGGCGAGACTGGGTCTCACCCTCAATGAGGCCAGAAGCCAATTAATACCGGTGCAAAGTACGGTTTACGGGCTGGATTCTCTTACAATACAAGCTTACCTGTTGGACGACAGAGTGACCACCATTCACAACTCTCTAACCCTCTTTCAACAGGGTTCCACAGTACAGTTGGTGTTGTGCCAGAAACTATTGGGTCTGATGGCCGCAGCTTCATCAGCCATCCAGCTGGGGTTACTCCACATGCGCCCGATTCCAGAGTGGCTCAATGCCTTCCGGTTACATTCCAAAAGCGACAGACACCGTCGACTGACCGTGTCTCGCATATGCTGGGAAGCCCATATGGAGGCAAGCCTCTCACCTGCGTGAAGGCCTAAGGATGGTAGTGATCCACAGCAGTCAGGTTGTGACGACATATGTATCCAACTCGGGTTGGTGTGCGGTCTGGGAAGGCAGAGGAGTCTGCGGGTCCTGGTCGGGTCGCTGATCATCCCTGCACATAAATGCGCTGGAACTGCGAGCGGTTCACCTCACTCTCCAGCATTTCCTTCCAGTGCTCCAGAGGAGACATGTCCTTTTTCCGCACAGACAACATGTCTGTAGTAGTGTATGCCAACCGCCAGGGAGGCCTTTCACTACTGACCTGGGCAAAAAGGAACCTGCTATCCCTCCGGGTTGTTCATCTCCCTGGAGTAGTGAATTGGGCGGTGTAAGTTCCTCAACCGTCAGAATGGCGACTCCACCCTCAGGGGGCAGAGCGCATTTGGGAACAGTTCGGGAGGGCCCGACTTGATCTCTTTGCCATGGCAAAGATGATTCACTGCCCTCTATGGTTCTCCCTCCACTGCTGCGGCGGTCCACTAGGCATCGACGCCCTAGCCCATGAGTGGCCCAAGGACACTCTTGTATGCATTCCTGCCAATACCGTTGCTCCCGGCCTTCCTAGAGAAAGTTCAGAGAGAAGAGATGACAGTTCTCCTGGTGGCCCCCAGATGGCCCAGGAGAATCTGGTTTGCAAACCTTTGCCAGCTGCTGCAAGGTCAGCCCTGGGAGATCACGCTGCACATGGATCTCCTCAGTCAGGCGAGAGGCACTCTCTGGCACCCAGAACCGGGCAGACTCCAACTGTGGGTCTGACCCCTGAACGGGACCGTCTGTCTGCCTTAGGGATCTCAGACGCAGTTGTCGGTACACTGTAAAATGCTAGGGCACCCTCCACAAGGTCGTTGTACGCCTATAAGTGGAGGTATTTCCAAAATTGCTGTATGGCCAAAGGTCATGACCCTATTTATTGCCCTATAACAATCATCTTATAGTTTCTGCAAGACTTGCTAGAGGAGGGTAGATCCCCCTCTACTGTGAAAGTGTACCTAGCAGCCATATCTGTGTGCCATGTCCCCATTGACTCAGTGTCCCCGGGCGCTCATATACTAGCGACCCATTTTCTAAAGGGCGCTCAGGTTACGTCCCCCCAGAAAGGACGCCCTCCCCGAATGGATGTGATATTGGAGGCTCTCACTAAGGCCCTGTTTGAGCCTGTACATTCCATAGAGTTGAAATATCTCTCTATGAAGACAGCCTTTTTGCTAGCCATCACCTCCGCTAAGCAGGTTAGTGAGCTACAGGCTCTGTAAGTGCACAGCTCCTGTATGCATGTTTGGAACGATGGAAACAGGTGGTCGCGGCTTTCCATTTGACTCAATCAGTGGAACTAGATGTTTTCCATTTCTCTCCTTTTTCTTCAGAGGAGAATCAGAGATTAAATACTTCACGCTCACGCTCCCTCACGACGACTTTGATATACTTTCCCAAAAGAATAGTTGTTGGTCGTCTTCGAATTGAAAGGCAACGCTAGGTTACGGATGTAACCCCGGTTCCCTGAAAGAGAAGACGATCAACAAACTTGCATCACTTGCATTAGGGGGCGCGATGCAAAAGAGAACGTGATCTCCGTGGAGTGACTACTTATTTCCTAGGTAGGCGAGACCGAGGACGTCACTCCCCAGAGGGACCTATCTGCAGCTCTGACATAAAATTTTCAGTATACCTGACCTGTGGCAAGCATATCCCAAAAGTATTGTTATTGGTGGTCTTCTCTTTCAGGGAACTGGGGTTATATCCATAACCTGTCGTTTAAAAAATAAATAAACAAATAAATTATATATATATATATATATATATATATATATATATATATATATATATATATATATATATATATACAGTATATATATTATTTTGTGTCCTATAACTGTTAACAGTCTCAATTTAAAAAACATTCCTTAAAATGGAAGCCTCCACACAAACTGCAGGGCTGTCATTTCTTGTGTCGATGTGGAGCCTAATAGTTTAATGTTTCCCTTGATTATTTAGTCATAGAGGCACAAGACAAGATAATATAAAGATTATTTTTTAATGCATACAGCACAACAGATTAATAATATTTTCCACGTATATAAGCCAGGCACGTTGCTGTCTGCTCCAAATCCCCTGCATTAAACTCCACTTTAAGGCATGCTTGGCAACAGATCTTTTCCCTTAGTCTCCAGCTGTCCAGTGGGGTGCGCCAAGTCACAGCAGGAGTGTTTGCATTAATCTATGGCATTGAGATTTATGTAGTTTTTTTTTTTTTGCATTACTCATTTACAGACAGCCTAGCTTGCCAAGGCTCAGCAGGCACACCCTAGCATCTGTGTTCCAGTGGCCAGACCTATTGGCTTTTGGAAATCATTTAGAGGATACAAGACTGGAGAGGGGAGATCCTAAGGAATCCAAGAACCTGGCCACACAGTTCATTTCCGGTACAGAAGCTTTTGGGTCTCACTCTGTTCAAATGTACTTTCTGTTTTGTGTATATAGTTTTTAGCGTGTGTGTGTGTGTGTGTGTGTGTGTGTATATATATATATATATATATATATATATATATATATATACTTTTTTTTTTTTTACTTGATTCAATTGTAATGAAAGTCTGAAGAATTGATTAAAGCTTTTGAAAGGAAATTATAAATAGGAAAATGAAAGTATTTGTGAAAAACAGACAAAATAACTCCAGTTACACTGTACCGGATCTTTATTTTCTTTGAATGGACAGTACATTCAGTAATACCTGATTAACTTATTTAGTATAATAGTCCTCAATTTTAAAACTCTTGAACAATTAAATAAAGTTTCATATAATATATTAACTTGTTCTACCTGTGCAAATGCATAACATACCGGTGCAAATTATATTTAGATAAAGAAGAAATAACAGAGTAAATCAATACGTTTAAATATATTTTATTCAATTCTTGCACAGCGTAAGAATATAATGGTGTTGTTTTAATCTGCTTCCTCGCAAAAATATTTACCTGCAAGCACCACTGTAGTGGGCATCCTTTAAAAAACTATTTAAATAAATAAAATACAAAACAGTATTTTAAATTGCTGGTAAATCACTAACCCGTTTTAATCAAATTACATTTAGCAAAAAAAATTAATTCAGATTATAAAAACATTATATAATAAAATAGATTATTTTTTTAATATTGCAAACTTATCAATTTAGATGACAAGTGCACAAATACTTTTCTGCATTCTAATGTAATTGCTGTGGTTTAATTAAGAGAATGTGGATATAAAGTCATACCTGATTCAGTGTAAGGCTCAGTGTAGTGTGTTCTTTTTTTTTTTTTAACACACACCACAACCAAATGTTTTGCATCACCCCATACAATTGATTAATTTAGCTTCATAAAGTCAAATGAAACCTGCTGAATAATGTTGCATTAAATATTGAATTACATACTGCTTTGTAGTTTTCCATAAAATTGACAAAAATTTAAAAAATGTGACATTGAGAAATCCAACATGAAATACTGTACGGTACTACTATTATGGCTTCCTGTAGACTTTTGTAATATCATGCAGTTTATTTGATCACATAATGTTAAATAGAAAAAGACATGCTCTTAATACTTGAAACAATGCCTTTCAATATTGTTTGAATGCAATTACTTCTACTCACCTATAGGTGTCTCCAGTGTACCACAGATTCTGCCTTTATGCTGGGATTAGTGCTCCAAAACTACTTTGATGATTATTGTGGTTAGGCCTGGATATTCAGACACGTTCAGTAAAACATTAATGCACACATTTTTAAAGATGAAATATACGAAAAATAACCTGTACTGAAGATATTTAGACGCATTGCTGCAAGATTTTTTTTATTGTAAAAGACTATTGGAAAATACTGTATATATTCCATGACAGTGTACAGTAGTTGATGAGTTGGCTCTAGGGGCTTCTGAATTTTAATGATGTTGGAGATGATATTGTGTGTCCTTCAGCTTGTTATACTGACACAAGCACTCCATAAATCATAATACCTGGGTATTGTAAAATCAATACCAAAATGCTACCTCAGCGCTAACCCTTAATAAGTTTTTCAGCTATCTAACAGCTTAAACTTTGCTGCAATACCATTCGACCTACAGGTTAAGATCAGAGAATGCTTAATTTGCTTTGTAATAGAGACTTTTTAATCCTTAATGAAGCGCCTATTAGCAGGGCTTTTGGTCACCAGTTGGTGGAACAGCCACTGCAATTAACTATGCATCTTAGTCCTGAAGCAACAAAAAAAAACAGGCTTAAGAGTCAATAAATGTTAATCCAGTAAGAACTTGTCTGTGAAGGGTTTTGTTAGCATGCGTTTGTTTCATTTTGCCTTGAGTGTGGTGGTCCCAGTAGAATAAAGCCTGCCGAATACAAGACCCAACATGCAAACAATATTGTGTAGATTAAATGCATTGTGAAGGCTGACACAAAGAATTCCCTTTTATTTAACGGGTATAATTCCATAATACCCAGTCATGTGTTAATAAACACAAAGAATAATATTTAGGAGTAATATAGAATGAGGGGTATGAGGTAAAATTTAAAATCATAATGATATTTAAACTGTAAAATCAAACTTAATGGCCAAACATAACACTACTAGTACTACTACTACTACTACTACTACATTGCTCTGTTTTGTAAACCAGCTTGGCTTTGACTGAATTTAGTATGGCTCGTTATCAGATTAATAATGCTACTAATGCATGGTTACTTTAATTAAAACAAGTTCCTCATTTGAACGATACTTGATGTTATGCTGACCGTGCAGCATTTGTAAGTATTAATGTAATCAGCATTGGCTTTTCTGTGGCTGTTTGCGCAAAATAACTACAAACAAGCACCTTACATTGTGTGTTTCTTCCCACACTGTAGTGGCAGATTTAAGTTTAGCTCTGTATTTCTGTTTTATGGCAACAAACACAATTTAATATAATCTAGTCTTTACACTAGAGAATATTTGTTGGTAGCTTATGAAAGTCAAATTGAACTATATTCTGACCACTGGGAGATTAATTTGAAAATAACTGTAAGAAACCAAGCAAGCAATAACATGCTTTATGTAGCAAAGGAAGCTCAGCTGCACATTGCAAATACATTTCAATATATGGAACAAATACATCTCTTCAGTTCTGTTACATTTTATCATCTTTTCAGACAACACACAATAAAATTAACCAGGCCCTGTTAAACTAAAGTATATGGCTCTACTTGGGTGGTAAGACAGATATACATACTCTTGTGTAATTACTGGAGACCCTCCCACTGGTTGGTATATTTTTTACCTTTTGTCAGGAGTGATTTATGTTGCTGCAGTTTCTGGTGCCCCAACAGGTTAAAGACCCACAACAATTGTCCAGAGAATTGCAGCTTTGAATCCTGGTCCTATTTGAAAGAATTAGAAGGTGCAAAAATGGGTATGTTGAAGAGTCGTTTATTGAATGTCATTCTTCCAGTTATACAGCTAGACTAACGCAGCTTAGCGAGGGAGGAGAAATGTTACTGTTTCCACACAGACAAAACAGAAACACAGGAGAATGGTAGACTTGTGGAATATTAAGAGAGATAAAAAATAAATAAAAAAGAACAGTATATTACACAAAAAAGAAGGCCTTAAAAGTAAGTACAGTCAAACACTAGCAATTGTATCACTTTGAAACACGCCCATAGCCTTTTACTTATTATTGAACTTGCTCAAGCTCAGAGCTAATGACTAGTTATACCTGGATGATGTCTTTGTACTTCAAAAGATACTTTCATGTCAAGATAAAAACTTTATTGGCAGAGAGAGAAAGATGTAAATCAAGATTGAATTCACACAGAAACTTTTTTTAAAACCTGCTTTTTCTTGCATCATTATTGGTTTAGTCATACTTTTCACAAAATTCCAAAAGATTTGAGTACAAATATTGGAGGATGATAAAATTTGAACTAAAGAGAATGACTTTTGTGTGTGTCTGGAAGTGCTTTTAAAGCGAAGTATTGCATTGTTGTAGGCAGTTCTAGTTACCTTGATTGCCCTGCCTGTAAACCTTACTACTTAAAAGACATGTACCAACTAACAAAACAAACAAAAACAGTAATGAAGATAATTGTGTTTCTTTCCAGTTTTGATATAAGGTAATTGTATTATTGCATACCTCTTCAAAACAGCAATAAGGATAGCAACCTTAGCAACATAATTAATATTTAATCCTAACCTTAAATTTCCCTACACAAGGTCTAGCCTGTTATCCATACACTGACACATTTGATGCTGATATCTGCTAAATGTGTTGGATTTG
This sequence comes from Acipenser oxyrinchus oxyrinchus, assembly GCA_030684275.1. Lineage (NCBI taxonomy): Eukaryota > Metazoa > Chordata > Actinopteri > Acipenseriformes > Acipenseridae > Acipenser > Acipenser oxyrinchus. The sequence continues at coordinate 13,469,030 of CM060257.1, forward strand.
TAATTAAAGTCTTGGCCCATTAGAAGAAACCCCCAGAATGCATCATTAGAGCCCTGGTTAACTATTAGTTTAATTGACTTTTTGTTTCTGTGCTCAGGGCTGGTCGGTTGCCTGTGTTCCACAGCACGTTGTCACTGACACTTCATTTAAGTTGATTTCATTTTGAAGCAGTAAGGCTGTGTCATTTCTTTTTTTATTTTAATTATTTAATTTGCATACAAGAAAAATAATTACACTGAAGGTAGAGTATGCTTGTCTGTTTTCGATTAGAATTTGTATATATATATATATATCTATCTATCTATATATATATATATATATATATATATATATATATATATATATATATATATATATATATTTTCTCCTCAGTTTTGTAGTTAACCTTTCAACAAAAAATATATATATATTTAAACCGAATCCTGTGATTTTATATGCTGCGCTTTCTAAATCAGCTTGCACTAAGTGCTGTGGAAGAGGAAAGGTTCTCTGTGTGGGGCAGCCCTAAGGCCAACCTGTCAGTACACTATGGTAGTTAAATGAGGCCGTAATATGATCAGCATGCTGAGATCTGCATTTGCAAACACTTGCACGCAAGGCTGCAGATCATGAGGGGCCATGTTTTAGATACTTGCCGCAAAAACATCATGTACGGTTTACTTTTGTATTTGCCAATGAAAAATCATGTGGATAATAATCTACATAAAAATGTTGACAGGGTTATTTATGTTAAAAAAAACAAAACTATATATATATATATATATATATTAGCAACAGGCTCCTGGTAGTGCAAAAGCTTTTACCTTTAGTTTCAAACTTGTCTATCATTTTAAGCAAATTACTTTAACAATTTAGTACTATTGCAGGAACTTCACAAATATGCTGAACTGGGGTTTCCTATCAAAACAAGTGCACTGAAACACTTATTCACACAATATACTAAATCAGAATAGTACCTTTAATGAAAAAAATGATCACATAAAAAATAGAACCTTTACATATAACTTAATAGCAGGTTATATACTACATTCATACACAGGGAAATATATCTATTCATCAGAAAATATAAAAATAAAATGCATCTTGTTATCAGTAAAAAACAAAAACAAAAAAAAAACCCACTGATGCTACTTCTGTTTTTGCTTTCTTTGCTGTGTATGTATTAATAGAAAGGCCATTATCTGGGTCACATAACTCTAAATCAAGGTTTATTTATGATAGTTACACAAATACCAGCACAAAATTACAGAGGGGTTTTGGAAGAAGAAAATCTGGCATTTGTGTGGTAACATAGCCTTCAGTAGCTTCTTGTTTTTCATTAGAGAGTTCTCTCAGGCGTGGCATCTCTAATGACATTTTATGGAATGCCAAGGTGAGCATAAAGTGAGCTTTAGGCTAATAATGAATAGGAAAGAAAACATAAACCTTGAAACAGCTAAAAGAGGATGCATTTGCCAAGCTATACGATCAGACACAAATTTCAAGGCATTACACAGCAGCACTCTACATTAGCGAATGCAAATGAGCATTCGTATGGTTTCTGAAGTGGCTGCTAATCACAGGCTGTTAATTACTGTCATTACAGCGGGCTGCTGAGAGGACTAACAAGGCATCATCACCATGATCCTGGTATTTGAAAGTGATCTTCACCAACAAAAACACGTCAGACCTACAGAAATTGCAAATTGCTAAATTTGCTGACACGGTCAAAATATTTCTGCTGACTATAAGTAGCTTTCCCGTGATGGATGCATTCTTGACACAGTCTCGGTGCTTGGACTTAAGAAATAATGAGTATCAATGTCCTAGCACTGGAATATGCAAAGATGAAAGAGCCCTTTGTATCTTTAATTAAGGGTGGCAGCAGCAGACATTGTTCACAGATAAGTGACCAGACATAATCAAGCACTTATGTTTGCGACTTATGTACTACATTACTGCAATCGGGGTATAACAGTACCATTTTTAATGAGCAAGTTATTTTTGATGTAAACACAACTGCTATCCAGACACTATTCAGGGCTAATAAATATAACAATTATGAACTCTAGATCTTCATACAAGCAATTCTTCTTTTTTAGGCCTGTGCAATATATTAATTTAATTTGTAAATCAATTAAAATTAAACCCTTTTGTGTCTATTAATGTTTAATATCTACATTTTATATTTTAATATGTAAATGTGATATGTAGAATAACTTCACCTTGCCTTTGACTGAAGACTATTAACTGTCTCAATCTACAGGTTACCTTATGCCTAAATACATGACTATTTACTTAGGATCCTCTTTTGCATTGTGGTTAAGATGCGGTCTCTGTCCTGTTAAACACACCTGTGTAATGAATACTATACCTCTATTTTATTATTTATTTCTTAGCAGACACCCTTATCCAGGGCAACTTACAATTATTACAAGATATCACATTATTTTTACATACAATTATCCATTTATACAGTTGGGTTTTTACTGGAACAATCTAGGTAAAGTACCTTGCTCAAAGGTACAGCAGCAGTGTCCCCCACCTGGGATTGAACCCATGACCCTCCAGTCAAGTGTCCATAGCCCTAACCACTACTCCACACTGCTGACCTTTTTAATACTGAACTCCTGTATATATTAACAGCCTCTTTTTAAAGCAAATTAAGAAAACATTAGATGGCATACATTTTAATGATGAACGACAAATAGTAAAACTGTTGTAAAGGGCAAATAGCAGACATCTAAGCATTAGCATTATTATGTAGTCATAACAACACATTGTACACATTATACTTGCTGTACAGCATAGAAATTAAAAATGTATATTGTTTGAAAATCCTGACAAAGATGTAATTGAACTTGTAATTGCAAAGCCACTGCTATCCAGCACAAATTCAGTAGAGTTGTACTTATGTAACACTAGACATGATAGTATAAGGACTATTGAGATACAGTAACGAGTAAGCATATAAAATACATGAAAGCAGACAAGCTCTGGTCTGGGTAATTAGGGTAAAACCTTTTTTTTAGACAAGAGCCATTTAATTCCATTTGAGAAGTTTTGCTTGAATTGTCCTTTTGTAATGCTTACAAGTATTATATAGTTGCCTTCATCTGTGATACACATTTACTTTTGTAGTAATCATGCAAAAGATATTTTTGTTTTTGTGGTGCTTTCTTGGGCATCATTTTCTTTCCAAGATATTTGTGTCACCCCCAAATACTGCTGTTGTGAGAACTAAAGATGTATTATTTTATAAAATCTCATGACATCAGGGAGAATAAAGGCACAAAACATCCCACATAGCAGCCAATTATATCAACAGAGCTCTTTTCTAGAAAAAAAAAGTTTCAGTTACAATAAACACTGCTCGGCATTCTTTATATCACACGTTACAATCTGTAAAAAGTATTGTATATTTTATTATATAGGCCATTTCAAATGTGTCTTCTGTAAAACCATGCAGAGCATCTACATTTTGTTAAAACATTTTCTTCTTGTAATCCCAGTTTTATAGATCCACATGTGTGAATGGATCCCGAAGGAACTGTCAAATCTGATCAAATACAATATTTGTGGAGAAACAAAAAGCCAGTAAATGGGCAGTAAGTATTGAGGTTTTATGGTTTAAAAAGAGCTGTTAAGGGAAATTATTCTAAATTCCTGGCAAATATTTCTATATTTGAAAGTGCCACATAAACACTTCATTAAAAGTATCCTGTATGGTATTATCTTTCATTTTTAATTGACTGTCATATTTATACATCTACACAGTCATTTCATAGAAGACAGATAGGCCATTTCACTGTCTTTATCATGGAGCTAATGCCCACCTTAGATGAATGGTGGTAATTATACTGTTCGAAGGTGACTTATTCTAACATTCTCTTCCTCCATGAAGCGTGCTACACTAGGTCACCAGCATATGGAAAAATAATGTGTGTCAAGGAAATTCAAGCTTTCACCAGGATCCAATAAACATATCTTACAAAGGCAAGTAAGGCATACACATTCAAGCATGCCAGCCAAAGTCATCTAAATAAACCTTGCACTTGCTAGTATTCTTCATCTACTTAATACTTTCTGATCAGGGCTTGAATTTCATTTTTGTGTGCTGGGGATTTCCCCCCTATGCTGCAATGGGGGGGATTCCAAAATTTTAGGGGGTAATGGCAAAAGAAAAGGTACTTTTCATATAAAAAACTATATATATATATATATATATATATATATATATATATATATATATATTACTGCATCATCATTCACACTGGTGTTGCAAAATAATCATGTTTGGTCACTGCTATATATTATAATCATAGATGGCTCAAAAAAAAAAAAAAAAAAAAAAAGAAACCGCCCCTTTCAGTCTAGCTGCTACAGTGACTTAGCAATACCCTCAAAACGAAACCTGAGCTGTGAAATCTGGCAAATGGTAAGCGGCTTAACATCAGGCAATCGTAGTTCCGGCTAGGAGTATCGCATACACACACTGAATACGTCTTTGGAAAGCCCGGAGTCCGTACTTTTACATCAGGTACGTGGCTTTTATGGTGCATGAGTAATATGTGCGTAACCTTCGGTGCCCTGGCGCCCCAAAATGGATGGGGCTGAGTTTTAAGAGTTAAAGCGAAAGTCACTGCTTGCAAAACTTAATAGAAAGACTTAATATTGTCTTTGTTTTTTAAACTGTTTACTTACTGCAGTGTACTGAGTTTCTATAATGCTTAAAGATAGCGGCCGAGAATCACGTACGAGAGAATAAAGTCTCACAGCACTTAAAATATCCAGCACTACTTTTATTTATTTATTTATTTATTTTAACCAGAACTACTCAGAATGCGGCTCATAGTGCTTTCGTCACTGACACCCACTTCCTTATAGATTGTTGCAGCGTTTCAGGCATTCTAAATTGTGTGAAAAATATAGTAGCTTGGTGTCTTAATATCTCTGTGGGATTTTCCCGCACTGAAACAGATATGTGTGAGCAACTTGCGCGATTCCCGCAATCCCGCGCTGAAATTCAAGCCCTGCTGATAATCATTTTTTTCCTGCTAACTCTTTTGCATCACATGACGAGGTCTCTCCTGAAAACAAAATGCTAATAATAAAAAATAGTAAAACACATGGACAAAACATATAGTACCTGGTATAAGGAAGACATCAGGAGCAAAAGTGAACCATAATGGCTTTCTTTATGTTTGGGATAATAGCAACAAACAATACACATACTATCAACCTTTGTTACAATTGATTTTCCTAATACGGACTCACATAGGGTCTGCTTCTTCATTTTGGTGATTGTTTTGTATTTCGGGGTTATGAATTAGCTTCAGTGTTACCTCAGCATTAGCATTATTATGTAATACTGACACATTGTATACATTATGCTTCACAGCTGATAAAACACAGCTATTACTTAACCTCCCTTGTGTACTAGAAACAGCATTTAACACATTTTATCTCTGTGATTTATTTACTGCCCAAGATTGTTATATAGCCAAGTAGTGTCAAGGTACGGTACCTAGTGTCTATTAGTGTGTCCTCACCCAAATTCATTATTTATCGTAGCCTTAATTATTAGAACACATTTGGAAAGAAATCAGAATCACAGCACTAAAACCTTTTTAACACAATGTTTCACTGCTTATATCATCTATATTTTGAAATATTTAATGTCTTACTTGTTTAGTACTCTATTATGTGGATTTTGTATAATTCTCCACTGCTTAGGTCCTTATTTTCCAGGTTTACTAACTAATGTCCTTTTCAACCACAGGGGCTACCATGTGAAGTGGTTTTAGCTGACCACTTGGGGTGTGCAACTCTTATTTCGACCCCCACTTCAACTGTGACAACTATTTACAAAATCCCTGTTAAGAAGGGGGCACAAATTACAGATGCGCACACACCAAGTGGTCATTTTTACAGAGCCACCTGAGTTTAGAAATTCAGCTTTAGGGGGTCTTTAGAAGCAGGCCCAGTGGTTGAAATAGGGCAGGTTAGATATTAATCAGGCAAGTAAAACAATATGAAAATGTAAATGATATACAGTGTCCCTTGAAATGCTTATCATTGAAAGCATCCAGCCACTGAAGGTTTGACATTGCAAAGCCATTATTAGGTATACAGAAGTGTCTATACATCTGAATAGTAAGAGCCTCAAGTAGCTGGTTCCAAAATTTAGAACTCAGTCTATTGATAAATCAATTACTTTGGTGCTATGATGATTATCATGATGATTAGGAACTGAGGAACTGACAAAGAGCTGCCTTAATTGGCTGATGTCTCCATTAAGTGAACAATTAACGAATCAACTGCCTTGCATACAAACAAACCTCAGCGATTATGTGTTTAGTTTTGAAACAGCATGTTTTTGCTTTAAAAGTGTCTTCGATTACAAGCCATTTAACAAGCCCACCAGTATCTCTCCCTTTGGATACCGTTCATGTTTCCTGATTTTCAGTAAAAGACAATCTTGTAATCTTATAATGATCATCTGGAAAGAGTGTGCAGATTAGTTAAAGGAAGATCTGACTACAGTGTATCACCCATTTTTTCATATATATATATATATATATATATATATATATATATATATATATATATATATATATATATATATTATAACACTTGGAAGATGCTATTGATTAAACAATCATGCAGGGCCAAGCGGTCTACATCTCTGGAGTGGTATAGTTTGTATATATACAGTAGAATTAAATACAGGCCTTGACAAAAGTCGACAGACACACCTAACTAACACTTTACACAACATGTTTTTCTTTTAGTTCATTATTATTATTATTATTATTATTATTATTATTATTATTAGACATTTAAATGTGCAGACAAATGTGGAAATAAATAAAATAAAAATCATAGACTGTTTGTAAAATACTTTATGAAAACGAATATGTAGTCCTAGTAGAGATTTAAGTATTTTTACTCAAAAGACATTCAGTCCTGTCACGTCTTTCTCTTTAAAAATAAATAAATAAATAAATAAAATTAAAATAAATAAATAAATAAATAAATAAATAAATAATAAATGCAGATAGCAGGGCACATGTTTATTTGTGTGTCTGCACATGATTCCTGAATGTTTATCCCTGCTTCATTTGCCTGGCTAGTGGGGAGCTTGTTGGAATGATTCATGGGCCTGACAGATGTCTGGTACAGCTGGATGTGCCCTTGATCATCCCAGAAGTCTGGACAGCACTGTCATTCACCATTGCCCAAATTATCTCTGTATTGACTGCAGAACCTTCTGTGACAGCGCTGTAATGGCTAATTACCCAGGATGCTTCCGGTACTTTCAAACCCAAGTGTGTTTGCCATTGCTATTGCTGTACGGGTGTCTTTTCAAACCTTTCTCCTTTGTAGTGGTTTCAAAGTGGAAAGGAAGAAGAAAAACAAGGCATAAATCCAAGACAAAGGCACACTTATTATCCATTTTCCAGCACTTTATGCATTGATTTCAAAATCTCTCTCTGTTTTTGTCTTTTTTAAAATCTTTCTATTGCAGCATAAGACCTTGGTGCCGATAAAGCTTGAATAAAAGCTATTTTGTGAGCTGCTTTCTAAAATTGGTCTAGGCAGTTATTGAAAGGAAAATCACATTTGACACATTATTGAAATATTTTATTTGCTTAGAGTTTAGAAACTCAAATTTACTCTGGCTTTAAAAAAGAAAAGACCACTACGGTAGGTGTACAGCAGATAAAAGGTAAATTATTTATTTCAGTTTTTGCAAAACTCCAAAAATGCTAATTCAAAAGTATTCATACCCTTTGATGGTATGATAGTATTGTTTACAAGGTGTTGGAAATTTCAATATGATAATGCAGAACCTAATTCTAGAAAAATCTAGAAAATGCTGGATTGTAGGTGAACATTCTTGGAGAGTATAAAAGGGTTAGACATAGGATGATTGCTGTCAACCAATAAGTTAATATAGGAAAAAGTAAAGAGTTATCTGAAGACCATAGGCAGAAAATTATTTATTGTAGAAGCTGGAGAAGGATACAAGATTTCCAAACATTTGAGTATCCCAATTTGAACTATTGTTTCAATTATCAAGAAGTACAAGACTCATGGTACTGTCACAATGCTCCCTCAGTCTGGAAGAAAGAAGGTTCTTTCACCAAGAACAAGTAGAAGAATTGTGAGGAAGGTTAATAACAATCCAAGATTGAATGGTAAAGATATTCAATGTGAATTGACTGCAAGTGGGACTGGGGTTTCCATTTCAACCATAGGTCGAGTATTGCATGGTGAAGGTCTCAAAACGACATTTGAATGATGGATGAGTTCTGGTCAGAGGTTTTGTGGGGTGATGAAACAAAAATCGAGGTATTTGGTCATGCTGTTAGTCGTTATGTTTGGAGAAAGTCTGGTGAGGCGTACGAAGAAAAGAACACCATACCTACTGTCAAGCAAGGAGGTGGTAAATTTAGTTCCAATACATGGTAAAATAGATTCCATAGCATACCAAAACATATTGGCCAATCATTTGAAACCCTCTGCTACAAAACTTGATTTAAAACGCAACTGGACGTTCCAACACGACAACGATCCAAAGCACACATCAAAATCTACTTCAGAATGGTTAAAGCAGAATAAAATCAAAGTTCTGGAATGGCCTAGTCAAAGTCCCGATCTCAATCCTACTGAGAATCTTTGGTATGAGTTGAAGAAGGCTGTGCACAAGAGAAGTCCTCAGAATTTGAATGAACTGGAACAATCTTGCGTTGAAGAATGGTCAAGAATCATGCCAAAAGCTCATTGACAAATTATTACTAAATGTGCCTCAGCTAGATATTAATTTCATTTTCTTTGTCAGGGTATGAATGATTTTTTGCTGAATCTATTTCTTGTAACTTTTTTTCCTCATCCACAAAAGCAAAACTTTTGCAACAAAAGATTTTTTATAATGTGTACAATGTGTTATTATGGCTACATAATAATGCTAATGCTGAGGTAACTTAGATGTCTGCTATTTGCCTTTTTCAGCAGTTTTACGGTTTGTCCTTCATCATTAAAATGTATGCCATCTGATGTTAGGTTTCTTAATTTGCTTTAAGAAGAGGTTGTTAATATATACAGGAGTTCAGCATTAAAATGGACAGCAGTGTGTAGTAGTGGTTAGGGCTCTGGACTCTTGACCGGAGGTTCGTGGGTTCAATCCCAGGTGGGGGACACTGCTGCTGTACCCTTGAGCAAAGTACTTTACCTAGATTACTCCAGTAAAAACCCAACTGTGTAAATGGGTAATTGTATGTAAAAATAATGTGTGGAAAAATAATGTAATTGTATGTAAAAAAAAAAAAAAGTGATAGCTTGTAACAATTGTAAGTCGCCCTGGATAAGGGTGTCTGCTAAGAAATAATTATTATTTGTTTGAGAACTTTCTAGAAATTTCCATTGGGGTATGTAAACTTTTGACTACAACTATATATATATATATATATATATATATATATATATATATATATATATATATATATATATATATATACACTATATGTTCAACTATATTTAAAATGCTCTATCTATATTGTTTAAAGATACCTATCAGCTTATATTTATGTCTAATTGAAACAGTACTGCAAATTCTATTAAAATCTTGTAATCTGGTTCAGCGAATTAGATTTACAAAATTCCAAGTAACTACAATATTATTCATACAAGTTCATTCAGATTTGACAGACATTTGAACATGTGACTGGAAAAAAATTACAGGGGGAGGGGATATTTATCAAATTAAGCTAGGAAGATTGGAAAATAAAGTGGACTTTTCACTGGCAGTATCAAAATGATTTAAGAAAAGAATAATATAATTTCAAGCTGTGTTATAACGTCATCACATGCATGTTTTTAAGCACTGCAACAGAGACACTGTTGGAAAATGTATAATCCTGATAATTACCCTGATTTGGGTTGAATATTGTGGTAGCCTGATCAGCCTTTTTAAAATGGGTTTATTTGAACCCTAAACAATGAATTTAAAGCAATCAAAATATTGGGAAAGAGATGTATGATTTCAACATTTCTGTTGTACTGTGGCCACAAATAATGTGCCTCTGTGTCAAACAGCATTTCAAGCCATCACCCATAAGCCAGACAAATAGATTAGAAAGTATATGGAGTTCCCTTTCAATTTGAAGATGACCACCAACAACAATAGGTATGGGATATGCCTGCCTATTCTATACTAGAGCTGCTGATAGGCCCCTTCCTGGGATGACGCCCTTGGTCCCACCTACCGAGGGATTAAACCGTCATACTGAGGAAGCCATTTCTCTTTTTGCCTCTCAAGATGGTAAGATAAGACCTTCTGTGTTGGTATCTGAGGTTATTGTGAAAAAGAGCTCGGCCCGCCCACCTAGGTGCGTTGGGCCTTCAAAAAATCAACAACAACAACAGCAGTGTGCTCCCCTGTAATATTGTTGTAATTGTATTATTGCATTGTACTCTCTCCACAGATACGCTACGCACTGACCAGGTGGGTGACTACACGCGGTTAGGGTAGGCACCGCTGCTTCAGCTGCCCCCCGGTGCTTCGGTACCTTGGTGTCCGGTGCACACGGCACTCTGTGCATGCAGCGCGCTTGGTGCTTGGTGCATAGCACTTCGGTGCATACGGTGCTCGGTACACGCGGTGAGTGGTGTGCTCGGTGCACAGGGTGTGCTCGTTGCTTAGTGCACGGTACTCGGAGCATAGCACCTCAGTGCATTTGGTGCACCTGGTGTGCTCGGTGCTTAGTGCACTCGACGCGCATGGTACTCGGCGCATAGCACCTCAGTGCATTTGGTGCACACAGTGCTTGGTGCATCCGGTGCGCTCGGTGCTCAGTACACATCGCCTTGGTGTGTACACATGGTACTCTTTGCACTCAGTGCACACCGTGCTCGGTGCGCAGAGAGGTCTTCTGCGACTTGTGCGTGGTCTTTCAGCCCAGGGTGTGTCGCAATAGGCTCAGAAGGGCCATGGGGCTTGACGCTCAGTCTTCCACGGCAGAGCCGTCAGCAGCCCTAGGAGCACCATCCCCGCTCCTCCATCTCTCACAGAACCCTTCGCAGGAGATCCCCTGCGCTTAGGCTCCTATAACAAGACCTCGCAGTCGCTCCCCCTCCCCCCAGGTGAGAAGGGTGAAGTGCTCAAAGCAGACGAGGGACACCATTTACCTCAAGGAGTCAGGTTCTTGAGCTTCTGTCTAGACAGCAAGCTCCTGTGGCACCGGTAGAGGCCCAGGCCCCGCTACTACCCACACCAGATTTGGCCAAACCCTCAATGTAGGGTTATGGAGACACATTTGAGGAGGGCTTACACAGCAGAAGCACAGGTGACCGGCCTGGCTAACACAGCAGGTATTCTCACTGCGTATTTAGATGGTGTGCTCACAGGGGCCCCACTCCCAGAGCCTGTAGCCACGGTGCTCCACCTCCTCTCCAATACGCTGCTCCAGATTTCCGGTCTTCAAGGGCAAGCCATAGACCGGAGCCTGGCAAGCCTGATGGTAGCTCACAAACAGCTACGGCTGTTGCAAGCAAGGGTACCCGACATGGATAAGGCGGTGTTACTGGACGTGCCAATATCCCCGGGGCATACATTTGGTCTGGCTGTGGAGGAGATCTTACAGCACTCCCTTCGGCAGTGCTCCGGCTCAGGTAGGTCGAGCCGTTGGCAGACCGCCCAGGCACGTACCATCACAAGGAGAGGGGTTCTACTCGAGATATTTTCTAGTACCCAAGAAGGACGCCGGCTTTCACCCCATCTTAGACCTAAGATTCCTCAACAAGTTCTTGAAGGAAAGGAGGTTCCAAATGCTGACTCACCGTCACATTCTCCAGTCAGTCCAACCGGGTGGCTGGTTCACCACCGCGGACTTACGGGACACGTACTTTCCCCATTCGTCCAGAGCACAGGAAGTACCTCCGCTTCGCCTTTCAGGGAAGCTAGTTCTCCGTGCTGCCGTTCGGCCTCTCCCTGGCTCCTTGTATGCTTACATAGTGTCCTGGCCCCCTTGCGGTTGCAGGAGATCAGAGTACTAAACTATCTCAACGACTGTCTGATTTGTGCTCAGTCGCGAGAGGGAGCAGTGGCCCATACAGCGATTGTGACGCAGCATCTGGCGAGGCTGGGCCTCACCATCAACGATGCGAAGAGTCGGCTGATACGTACCTGTCAGATGACAGAGTAGCAGCTATTCAGGGCTGCCTCTCCCTGTTCCAACAGGGATCGAAGGTTCCCTTGGTGCGGTTCCAAAAACTGTTGGGTCTGAGGGCCGCAGCTGTATCAGCCATCGAGCTGGGTCTATTACGCATGCACCCGCTCCAATAATGGCTCAATGCATTCCACTAACACCTGAAGAGCGACAGACACCGTCGGCTGACAGTGTCTCACATGTGCTCCGCAGCCTTCCGATGGTGGAGGATGCCCTCTCACCTGCGCGGGGGCGTGCGGATGAGAGTGATGTTAACTCGCCAAGTGGTGACGACAGACGCCTCCAACTTAGGTTGGGGGGGTGGTCTGGGAAGGCAGAGGAGTCTGTGGCATCTGGTCGGGCCATTGGACAGCCCTGCACATAAATATGCTGAAGCTACAGTTTGTTTTCTGGCTCTCCAGCACTTTCATTCAGTGTTGCACGGGAAACGTGCTGGTCCGAACGGGCAGCACAGCAGTGGTGGCATATGTCAACCACCAGGGCGGCCTCCGGTCCCTGGGGTCCGGGCGATGCATCTGCCCTGAGTGGTAAACTGGGCAGCGGACCTCCTGTCAAGGGAGGGTGCGCATCCATCAGAGTGGCGACTCAACCCGCAGGTGGTGGAGCACATTTGGGAACGGTTTGGGAAGGCGCAGGTTGATATCTTCACCTCAGCCAAGACGACAGATACCCTGTGGTATTCCCTCCACCGCTTCGGTGGTCCACTCGGTATCGACGCCCTAGCCCACGAGTGGCCCAGGACGCTCCTTTACACATTCCCACCAGTTCCATTGCTCCCTGTCTTCTTGGAGAAGGTCCAGTTAGAGAAAGCAACAGTTGTCCTAGTAGCCCCCTGATGGCCCAGGAGAATCTGGTTCTCAACCCTATGCCAGCTCATACAAGGACAGCCCTGGGAGATCCCGCTTCGCCTGGATCTCCTCAGTCAGGCGAGAGGCACTCTCTGGCATCCAGAACCTGGCAGGTTTCAATTATGGGTCTGGCCCCTGAACGGGACTGCTGGACAGCCTTAGGGCTATCAGACGCAGTTGTGGGTACTCTGCAGAGCGCTAGGGCAGACTCCACTAGGTCGCTGTACGCCTATAAGTGTTTCCAGAATTGGCGTCTGAGTAGAAGTCATGACCCAGTTTCTTACCCCTGTGCCGGTTATCTTGCAGTTTCTGCAAGAACTGCTTGATGCTGGTAGGCTTCCACATTGAAGGTGCATGCCCCCATAGATTCGGTATCTCCGGGTGCGTATTTTTTGGCGACCCGGTTTCTCATGGGCGCTCGGCGGTTATGCCCTCCCAGGAGAACTGTTCTCCCCGAGTGGAGCCTTGATGTTGTGCTGGAGGCTCTCACGAAGGCCCCGCTTGAGCCTATCCACTCCATAGAGTTGAAGCTTCTGTCTATGAAGACAGCCTTCCTCTTGGCTATCACCTCCTGTATACATATTTGGGACGATGGCAGCAGGGTGTCACTGCGTGCAAACCCTGCTTTCCTCCCCAAGGTGATTACAGCCTTCCACGTGAATAAGTATGTGGAATTAGTCTTTCCATCCACCTCTGTTTGCTTCGGAGGAGGATAGGAGATTAAATTTCCTCTGCCCAGTGCGGGCATTGAGGTATTATGTGGATAGGACAAGAGCTCTGCGTCATACTGACCAGCTCTTTGTTTGCCACAGTATACGGACCCTAACCCTAGCACAGGCCCTCTCAAAGCAGCGACTGTCGCATTGGATTGCATACACAGTCTCTGCGGCGTATGACAGTGCTGGCTTACCCCCACCTGGGAGAGTAGCTGCACACTCTACTCGAGGGTTGGCTACATCTTGGGCCCTCTTCAGACAGGTCTCACTGTCTGATATATGTACGGAGGCTAGCTGGGCTACACCGCATATATTCTCCAGGTTCTACCGCTTAAATGTGGTAGATCCCTCCTTGCCTTCAATAGGCATGGGGGTCCTAGAGGTTGCATGCTCGCACCGCTAACCTTCAGTTATACGGTTCTGATGCGTCCCTCGTATGCTGTCGTTCCTTCTCCCTCATGACGGCTCTGGTATACATTATCCCATACCTAATGTTGTTGGTGGTTGTCTTTGAATTGAAAGGGAACGTTAGGTTACTGATGTAACCCTGGTTCCCTGAAAGAGAAGACGACCACCAACCGAGAGGTCGCATCGGTCGCCCTCACGGCTTTGATGCAAAAAGAGAAACGGCTTCCTCAGTATGATGGTTTTAATCCCTTGGTAGGCGGGACCGATGGCGTCATCCCAGGAAGGGGCCTATCAGCAGCTCTGGTATAGAGCGCTCAGAAAATACCTACCAATAGGCAGGCATATCCCATACCTAGTGTTGCTGGTGGTCGCCTTCTCTTTCAGGCAACCAAGGTTACAGTAAGTAACCTAACGTTAATATCAATCAGAATTGTTGTGCTACAGCATCGTTAAAACATATTCATAGTGTAAATGAAGATACCTATGAATTGGAGTTGGTATGAAGAAACTACAGTATATATGAGAAGTGTGACAGTGATAAATCTTGGATGACAGAGGTACCATTAGCTCAGTGACAATTTGGTATATGATGCTTGTGAAGAGGGTGTGATGATAAGTCGTTATCCTACGAGATATCTGTTTATAAAAACGGCATGCTACCCTATGTACAGCACCCAGCAAATCATCTGCCTTGGGACATGCTTGGAAAGTTAGTCTTAACTGTTTTTACGATTTTATCAAGTAAAAAGAGCTAAGGTTTTATTTTTCACCAATGTGCCAATTTGTGCACATCTACTTTTTTTTTTTTTGGTAAACCATGATTTCAAAGAATAGCATAAAATACATTTTAGAAAAAAAGAAGATAAGGGAATAGAGGGTACAGAATCTCATTCTGACTGTTAGGGAAGATGATGAGTTCCCAGGAGGGCAGACAAAGCAGAGTGGGAGCAGCTTTTCACACAAAGAATGTAATTTGCCACATCCTGTCCAGGCCCTGTTTGAATGTCATTCCTGCTGTAATTACCGGAATAACAAAGCCTTTCCATGTCATTCTGGAAAACCAGTACCTTCCGTCTCTTCCTCGTTGTGAGAGAATCGGATTTCAGAAGAACTGTTCACCCATCATCGTTGAACGTGCAGGCCGACTCTGGCAGATTAATGGGCTTTGTGGCCCCTTGTGGGATGAAGGTAACAACAAATAAAGGGATAATGGTTTTGATAGGAGTCTTGTACAGGTCCATGGCTGTGGTGACTTCTATATGGAAAGCTCAGGATTTTGCTGATTAGTTGCAGTGTGTCAGTCAACTCGCTAAATCTGTGACGTGAAAGTTTTATTCTGTAATAAATATTAAGATAAGATCTTTATCTTTTTACACATTTAAACTTTTTTGTGTACTGTAATAAATAGTAGAATGATATTGAGACAGAAGTTGTGAATAGAATGCTTTTGTATGAAATTGTATCCCTTTTTCCATTTTTTTATAATTATTTTTAGAATACAGAATATATTGTATATTCCATTTGCATTTGTATATTACATCAACATTATGTTTTTATAATTAACGATATGCTTAAAATAACTGTTCAGACATATAAAAAGCTATTTCTATTAAATATCTGGTTTGATTACAGTTTATTGTATTTAAGAATGTTTGTATGACCTAACACGTTTTTGGGAATGTAGCACATACTGAAAGAATTCAAACTTTCAAGTCTTCAGATTCTTTATTATCCTATCAAAGAAGGTGTGCTCACCTCTGTGCTGCCATGTAAGATCCATTAATTATTTACTGAAAATGTTCTCTGGAATAAGCACATTGAGCAGGAACATCTCATTTCAAGTGCACCCCAAAGGAATACAAGTCACTTTTAATCATACATTTAAATAACAGTAGTACAATATATAAAATCTGAATACTTTTTTTAAAGAAAAAAATAGAAACAAAATTTAAAATAACAACCACTAAATACAATCTCTTAAAAGCCTTGATAAATTCAGAATAGGTGAAAGTACAATCCACTCAAAGTCATGTAAAAAAGTAACAATTTTTAAAAATCCCTGTCTTGGGACTACAAACTTATTGATGTTTTAAGACTATTATCTGCTATCTAGAGCTAGACTCCAGCTGGTCACAAGCTCCTAGTGACAAGCCAATAGTCTATTTTCATCCGCTGAACCTAAGCAACAGATTTAACCAAGACACTGAACCCTGGAAGTTAGGCCCAGCCTGAGGCGACTCTGCCCGGACTTGTTGGGCACCTGACCAGAAGTGGCTGCTGATGGCCTCAGTCGACTTTTCAACCTACCCTCCTCTTATGCATATCCAACCATGGTTTATAGGGCATTTAGCAGCCACAAAGATGGTAAGCATATTAAACAGTTACAGATTATATGCTTGTAAGAACAAAATGGTCTTGTGTTTAGGAATATGGAGGATGTCCATGAGTCATAGATATTGATGATGTTGGGGCAGTAGCCGATATAAAGAAATTATACAAATTTTTTTTTTTACAGCAATTATGATTTTTGTGTGTCTTTTTTTGTGTTTTGAATATTGTTTTAATAATGCCGGTCCTATATTATGTCATACAATTATTTATGTTTTGATGTATAATTTTAAATATACCCATTTTAAGATACAATCTTTAAAGTCCCACTTTTCATTGTGACATATAACTGGTTGCTATGTTTGAAGCTTTTTTTTTCAATGTCTTAAATGTTTTCTTTCTATCCTTGCCCCCGAGTAGTGGTGTCAGAATTATTCCATAACCTTAAGTGTAAGCTATAAATATAAATTACACACTGTGGTACACTGCTTTAGTATCAAACAGGCGCATGTTGTATAAACATTTCCATATGTTTGTAAAGTGTGGAAAATTAGGTGCTGAAAAAATGGGCAAAGCTAGTGTTAAATGAGATGAGAAGTGACACTTTACATATCCAGCCACAATTAACACATTGATGGTGTTTTGCTGGGCTCCTTGCAGTGATAATGCTGTTGTCAAATGTGTTTAGTGCGCTAAATCTCCTGGAGCCTTCAGCTAGGCAGCAAGCTTTTGACAGATTGAAGGTTCAGAGATAGGCTATCATGACAGATGGAAGCTGGCATCGATGCTGAGCTTTCGCCAATCACAGGGGACCTGCCCCTCTTATTCTACAGGGCTCAGCTCTGCAACCTTCCCCCCTTCTGATGAAAGCAGGGGACGGCATTGTTAAACAGTGCATCTGTGAGACTTTAACTTCTCTGATGAAAGCATAAGGCAAAGAGCTCTGTGAAGCACAAGACAGCCACTGCTGTAAGTGCATTTCAGATATGATGGGGGAGGGCAGCTCCAGGGAATAGAGATACAAGTTTGATACATTTTAAACAAAGCAAAAAGAAGAAAATAGACCTGACAACTACAGAGCAATTACAGTATTGTTTGTTTTATTATTAATATGATATTTGTTTCTTATTGGTCCCGTAATGTTTTATGTTATGAAATATTTACTATATTGCTTGAAATTGTTACATCCCAAGCAGAAAAAAAGGTTTAGGTAGAACACTTTGAGGATTATTTAATGCATCGCAGTAATAAAAATACAATAAAATAAAACACTTTAGTGGAAAACAAGTACTTGCATAATACAGAAGGAAAATAAAACACATTTTCATTATATTTAATAACATCTATTAAAAGTTGCACTGACAACTGGTGTTTTAGCCAGTGTAATGAATACTGAATTATATCTATTTGGATATAGTTAAAAGTACACTAAAAGACCCCTTGATTAAAATGAAAACTTTCAGTCTGTGTGTCATGCATCTTGGCTGTAAAGTGATCCAAAAGGTAGAA
This sequence comes from Acipenser oxyrinchus oxyrinchus, assembly GCA_030684275.1. NCBI lineage: Eukaryota > Metazoa > Chordata > Actinopteri > Acipenseriformes > Acipenseridae > Acipenser > Acipenser oxyrinchus. Next base: position 13,487,051 of record CM060257.1, read on the forward strand.
ACGCTTTACATCGCCTGAGAGTGAATTAGTTGGTCTCTAAGGGAAAACTCTGTATACAAATGCTGCACAGTATTCGTTTTTTTCTTCATACAAGCGGTTTGTATCGTGGATGAGCTTGGCTTTAGAATATCCAGATATTCTATAGAATCAAAGAACTACCAAGTACAGTGGAGACGAAAAGGATTTGCCTCTAAACCGAGATTTCATTAAAAGCGAGATTTACCATAAAATTGTTTCAATTTCAAATGTTAGTTAACCATCGTGATCTACCAGACAGTAGAGCCTCCATTAACAGGAATGGGCTTCACTGCAATAGGTACAATATAATCATGGTTTACAGTTCAATATATATATATATATATATATATATATATATATATATATATATATATATATAGACACACACACACACACACACATTGTTACGCACAAATAACCCTTTGATTTATTATCCCTTCCGCTCCGGTGAACATTCTACCTGTTGAGGTGTGACTGACATAACGTCACTTTCAGCTTGTGTATCAGGACAAATACCCAACGAAAGTGTACCTTTCTAAACAGCTGAGAATCTGAAGATTATTAACAGAATAATGTTTTCACTCTTTAGAAATATCACCATAAGTGTAATTTAGTGATGCATTACCTAAAAACTGTAAAAGTGTCAGTGGTAGCCACAACTCTCAGGAACTAGGATCAGAAAGAATTTTATAAATACTGTGTCTGGTTTTCATTTTACACCAAATTGTTTGACAGGTGTCGAATGTGAAGAAGTTCCCCATCAGATCACTCTGTCAACCTCTACAGTTTTTAGGTAGGAGATCACTAGATTACACTTATGGAGACATTTCTAAAGAATAATGAATTTTCAATTACATTTTAAAACTTATTTTATTACACAAAAACACAATCGGAAATTATCAAAAATGCCCAGCCATTTAAAGTGGAGATATCAAAAACACAAGCCAAGTTTCAAGAAACCATTGGGGCAACCTTGGCCAGCACCAAGGAAATATGCACAACTGTAAAAGCAGTGGGGGTCAAGTTGCCCCAATTGTTTCTATTAACTTAGCTTGTGTTTTTGATACAAATTAGAAGAAACAATTGGGGCAACCTTGGCCCCCATCGGTTTTACAGTTGTGCCTGTTTGCTTTGTGCTTTGTGTTTTGCGTTTTTCATGCAAGTTCGATCCGCTTTTATTGTGCCTGAAAAACACAAGCCAAGTTAGGAGAAACAACTGGGGCAACCTTGATGCATAAATATATGCGTTCCCTAGTATATTTCTATGTTGACAAAACAAGTTAATTGTCATTATACTTAGATGTCCTGTAATATACATATGCGTGGATAAAAGTGCCTGGGGTCTGCAAAAAATATGTTGGGAGAAAAAGAAGGAGAAGGCTGATGATGTACTTTTGCTGCACCAGTACCTGAAAACACGTAAACTATCCTTGCTGTTTTGAAAAAAAAAAAAGAGACGTGTGATACCTCCACCGGGCCCCGGCTCTGATGTGGACCGCAAAAATCTTACAGTCCACCCGCCCTGCGTGGTGACTGTTCTACCCACACAGCTTTCCTGTTGTATGTGTGTGTGTTTTTCCTTGTACTGCTTTGCAGTTTTAAAAAAAAAAGAGACGCGTGATTTCTCCTCCGGGGCTCGGCTCTGCTGCCTCCCGCTGTTGAGTTGACTGTGCCGGCTTGTCTCAGCCCGCGTAGTCGGCGTGCTTGGTAAAAATAAAATAAAATAAGGATTTGTACAGCTCACCCGCCTGACGTGGTGACTGTCACCCCATAGCTTGAACTGCTGTGTGTGTGCGTGTGTGTGTGCGTGTGTGTGTGACAGATAGAATGATTCTTGGTGGTAAATCTCCCTCCCGACCTGTGAGGGCACTAAGTAAAGGGAACAGAGTACCCTGGACTGGATGGCCCATCTGTTGAGTATATTCCTTGGCCACATCGCCCCATCCACCTCGGTGTATGCTATGCGCTGCCCTGGGTTGTGTTGACTATATGCGGTTAAGGCTAGGCGCCTGTCCCCAGTACCCTCGGTGCCCTCAGTGCCTGAGCCTTGGTGCCTCGGTGCTTTGGCGCTCCAGCACGTCAATAACACCTGCACTTCATGCCCTGATTCTTCTACACAGAGTGCTGAGCGGGCCAAGCACGAGACAGGCACAGGATATTACGTACTTGAAAAAACAAATGAACATTGGCCCCAGAGCTGACCCCGCCTGCCCCGGTGGTGACCCTGGATGTTCCAGAACAGGATGTCAGCATGGCTGAGGAGGACCATGATGCAATTTTGATTACTGCCTCATGGGAAAGTGGCTCCTTCCTTCAGAAGTAGGAGGTCTACCTAAGAACCCTACATGCACTAATGGTCAATGCAGGGTAACGGAGACCCACTTAAAGAGAGCATATGCGGCAGAAGTGCAAGTCATACGCCTAGCCAATACAGCAGGCCTCTTGACAGTATACTTAGTATTGCAGTCGGAGCCCCTACCTGAACTGGTGCTGCTCCTGGGTTCGAGTACGCTGCTCCAGATCTCCGACTTCCAAGGACAAGCCCTGGGCCAAAGCCTGGCAAGCCTCATGGTAGCTTGCAGCGAGGGTCCCTGATGAGGACAAGTCAGCGTTGCTTGATGCGCCAATATTCCCTGGCCATACCTTTGAACCAGCAGTAAAGGAATTGCTGCGGCGCCCCACTGAGAAAGCGCATGCCTAGGCAGGTAGTCTCAGTGCTCCCCTCCTGTACTCTGGTATGGGAGAGAGTGAGACGCTGGCATCCACCCATGACTCACACGGTGACTCGGATGGATCTGATCCCCACTGCCCCGCGTGACAACCTGAGGCACCGCCTTCAGGCTGCTGCGGCAGCTAACAGCCGGGCCCACCTGCAACGAGGGGAGGGTGCCGGACATAGGATTCCAGCACAACAGCGACCTCAGAGGCAGTTCCAATGCCGTCCCAGGCAGCCCCCGCAACGGTCTCCGCCTGGTCTCCCCAAGACACTTGGGTGCTTGCCACTGTACACACCAGTTACGCACACCGTCACATTCTCCAGTCTGTCCGGCTCGGCGACTGGTTTACTACTGTGGACTTAAGGGACTCGTATTTCATGTTCCTATTCGTCCCACACACAGGAAATATCTCAGTTTTTCAAGGAAGCGGCTTTGAGTTTTCCGTAATCCACAGCAATCAACTTGTGACGACGGACGCATCCAACTCAGGTTGGGGTGCAGTCTGGGCCTGCAGAGGAGTCTGTGGGTCCTGGTCAGGCTGTTGGACATTTCTGCACATAAACTACTTGATATAGGCATGTTGATAGAAGTATCGTGCCACTATATTGAAAACAAATACATATATTAATAACACACACTTCTAGTTTGCAAATTCTACTACATCACAGGTGTCACGTCCATCCCAACAATAGCCAGTAATCAAATGAAAACAAGACTAACGTGCACCGTCTATTCATAGTGACTGAATGAGGGCAAGTCAAGATGTTTATTGAGAAAAAGCACTGTATGGAACACAGGATTGAGTGTAAAACAGCTGGCAGTGGTAAGATGACTTTTTTTTAATTTACAAATATTTTTTTGCACTGTATTTAACCACACCCGATGTGTAATGTACACGAATGTAAACCTGGCACAATTCGCAAGTACAGGTATACAGTATGCAGTTAAAATATTCTTCTGAGTAGTTTATTCCTGGATTTCTACCATTAAAATGATACCATCTGCAACTTTTGCGTTTGCACTTGCTTAAAAATAGGGCCAAATCGGTGTGTTCTTGACGGCCATATTCTGAGCAGATTGGCAAAGCGCTGCAGCTGAAGCAGTTGCCTAGAATAGCTGTACAGAATACACCCAGCAATGTAATTCATACTAAACATGACCGCCCTGTATGAAGTACAATTTACAGATGGTTTATCTAACGTCACCCTAATAAACATGAAGCACATGCCTCAGTGCCATTGTCTGTGTTGTGACCTCACATGAGTATCTGGGTATAAACAACAACTTGTGGTGCTGTAAATGGGATTGAACAACTGACTGTATGGCTTTTACTTGAGCATTTTACCAACTGGAGTTATAATCCAGTAATAATTGTGTTTGTCATGTCTTCTCTCACCTGGAACACCAGTGCTTCATGACACTATAATCAACATGTATCGGTGCCTCACTGATGAAAGCACCAAGTCATTGAGCTTTTTACCAAGTGCCTCTAAATGCAAGGCCATCAAACTACATGTACAGCATTTTTGTCATGAAGGGTGTCCCTGCTGATCCCAGGTGCAAGAAATCTGCTCTTGCAAGGCTTTGTGGTCTCAGATCCTGCTATCCAGGCCAGTTCTACCTCATTAGGTTGCCCATGCATATTAATAGGAACGCAGCAGAGTAGAATCCCAGTTCAAAAAACACAGCAGCTTAGTGAATCTGACTGCAGGAGGTTATAGAAAATAACACATTGTAAATTGCAATTGCAGGGGTTTTAGTTGAGTCCTGTAGCTTTTTAGTGATCCAGGTCCTTGAAGATATTTGTGTTTAAGCAAGAGCCCACCCCACAATCCGCTCCCCTTCATGCCTGTCAAAGCTTCCTGCTGTTCAAAAGTAATTATTAGCTTTCTTGTACCTGTAGTTGTGTTTATAACACAGTGTTTATGTAGCATGTAATTAAACATTCTTTCTAACACATTATCTATTTATTACAGATGGCTTTCAAATTCCATTATCATCCTGGGTAACCTAGAATGTAGGGCACATGAACATTGTATAAACAGAATTTTAAGACTCATAAATGATTATGCTTTTGTTTTTTGTTCTGTGTTAATTGGTTCCTTAAAGTACCACACAAAAAGAATTGCACTCAGAAAAAAAAGTTTTGCAGCACCTACAATTTTAGGATCAAGACATAATAATAATTAAAAAAAAAATTATAATAACTATATGAACATAATTCAGGTATTTTATTTAACATCATGTTATCAAAGAAACTACAAATTGATATTGCAAAAGTCTTACTGGAAGTCATAATAATAGTACAGTATTCATGTTAGATTTCAAAGGGTCACAAGTATATGCAAAGCGCATATGTACATCAATATGTTAACGTAACATTATTCAGTAAGTTTCATTCAACTTTATGAAGCAAAATTAGTTATTTCTATAGGGTGATGCAAAACCTTTGGCCATAGCTTTAAATGTGTACTAGCTGAAAGATGATGTTTAAGAGAAAAGTATTATTGGCCATAATGTTGATCCTGCTCTTAATAATGCATTCTATTTCATGACAATTTTTTTTGCTGTACAAATCAGTAGATAGAAATTATAGGTGGTACAATATAAATTACTTTCATCACATGAATGGAGCTGATATTGATGGTCACAAAAAAGAAGCGTATCTTGTGTATCTTGTCATGAGAAGAAGATTATTATGCAGGGCATAAGGCCATGGTCCAGAAATACATCATTATGTGTTTGGAAACTAATATGCCTTCAGTACAACAAATCAAAGAGCTTTATAAGCAATATTAATCACAGGCTGAATAATTAGAGCTTTATGTTTCTCTCTTCAGTGACTCATTCAGGTGTTTCTTTAAGTGTAAAGTTCACTCTTTTAAACTGAAAAGGACGGTAAATCATTAAAAAAAAGATCACATACTGACGGTTAAGAGGGGAAAATTAAACTTTAAGGTGTACAGTGGATATGGGGGTCTAATATTTATTAATTGACCTGAACAGTAACATTATATTCTAAAAATCACCTTTTGTGGGAAACTACACCTATGGCATTGTTAATCAACACCAAATCTGATTAAAACGTAACAATACCTTTTTTTTTCTCAAATTCTTGCCATTAGCCATGGAGATGTAATGATTCTGAACAGTCTAATATAAAAATGTATATAATACACACGCCTAGCCAAGTCACGTCATGATCATGTTATTCTACTTGATTGGGGTCTATCCATCCCTGTAGAAAGGGGTGTAATGGATACTTTCAAATACTTCTTTAATATTTGAATGTAATAAAGTGCATCAGTACAATACAACACAGGACCATGAGCCATTACTTCTCACCTCCTTATACCAGCATGATACATGATATTGTGGTGCCCATTTTCATGTCCAAGTTTTAATGCATAATGCAACGTAGCATCTTGCTAGATTTTTACATGTGCATGCTGTCAGAACACAGTGTGCTAAATAGTCAATCAAGTGTTCATAGAGAAATTCACGATAATGACTTCCAGTTCCAATTGCTATGCTGTTGAGCCGGTGCACACCATTTAAATTCAAAGGGGAATATATCATTCTATTCTAATATCAATGTAATCTTAAACCCATCATTCATGCTGTGTTTTAGGTTTCAAATTCTACACATTTTTATATTTTCTTGTAGTTAGGTATTAAAAACTTCCATTCATTTATTTTGTCTTGTTACACCATCCGTGTTTCTGTACTCCAGCCTTACTGATATTAGGAACAGAATACTGCAGCCTATTTGAGGTATGATAATCAGCTGATTAGCCAGTGAAGTCGTTTTCCCTGAGGCTCTTTTGTGTGCAAAATCCTCACGCTCAATTGACATGTGGACATCATCAAGCTGATGAAATGCAATTGTAACGAACAAGTGGGGAATGGCATCTGCAGCAGCCCAAATGAAGGACCCTTCCCTCCCGACATGCTAATTCAGAAACCTGCTCTCGGTTTGTACTCCCTGCGGATTCTGAATGCATATGAGACTCCACGAATGCATATTCAAACAGCGCGTTAGCAAGATAGCAGGCCGGAATTCCTGTGTGGACCGACCAATGCTAATTTCAAGACAGATTATATTGCATCAAGTGCAGTAATGATCTGACAGTTCATTTGTGAGGAGAGTTCAGCAACCAAGGTTTAATGCTTGAATAGACGCAGGTGTGCAGCCGGCAATGAGCTGACTTAGACAGGCTGAGGGCTGCTGTCAAATTATCAGAGTTAAAAAGGCTGAGGCGTGGGGAAATGTGAAAGACATTTAAGAAATTAATGCAGTCATATTCAACACATATTGTAACAATGGTTCATTAGGAGCACACTAGTCATATTAAAACTGACATATGACCTTTCACATTTCCACAGTCACTCAGAATCACCCTTATTACATACATGCCTAAGTCAAAGAGGAGGTAATTTGTGATAACTACCAATAATTAAACCAACGGACATTATCTATCTCATTCCTCCCATAATAAAACAAATATAATGAGTGTTAGTATATGTAAGAGATAATGAAAAGGCTAATGCAAAACATTGAAATCATGTTTATCAACTATATATATATATATATATATATATATATATATATATATATATATATAATATATATATATATATATATATATATATATATATATATATATATATATATATATATATATATATATATATATATATATATATATATATAGGTCTCTTTCAACCTTTATTGGGACTACAGTATGTTATGAGTTTTCACTGCTTATCCAATCAGAGCCACACTAATACATGGATCAGTAATACATTATCATCTGGAAATACTGTAAAATAATACAGAGAAAAATCTAGTTTGTGTTTTTGAATAAATAAATTGTTATCTAATAATATCACACAAACACCATTGTTATCAAATAATATCACATAACACAAGCATATATTGCTGCATTTTAATATATAAAACACCAGTAGTGCAGGCATGTTCAATGATTCCTTTGTGTATGTTTAATATATTTTCTCACAGCATAGTCCTTTATGCATTCTATTTGTTTGAATTCTCCAATGGTAGTTTTAGCTGCAGGGACACGTTTTGAGACTGTGTGGGGCACTGCATTTACAACTTTACAAAAAAGTAGCTAATCACTGGTGAATAATTACAGTTGTGTCTCAGCTTCATAGTTTAGAATACCATAATATTATGTGTATAAGTCGACTTTCTACTGATACAGCTTATGTACACAAATGCAGGCCACTATGTGCTATTTTGCCTGTTATGACTTGTAAAAGGATGGTTTATTTAGTGCTTTAATTTGCTGTTGAACTAGAATTTACTGCAGCTAATTTTGAAATTGAAAAATAAAATTACCATTTGTTTTAAGGATTTTATTTCGGTCCCATAGATATATTAAACATATGTGTGATCTGTTTTTTTTATTTCACTTTAACATAAATAAATAAATAAAGTATGCACTATAAGCAGAAGTAAACTAAATGACAAGCAACAATCACATTTTTCTAAAGCTATACATCCAAAATGTGGATGTGACTTAATATACACTATATTTTATGGTAAGTGTTGATTATCCCAAACAACAAAAGAATGAAAATATTTAAAAGAAATACATTTGTCTGGTTGAAGTTCAAATTACTGTCAGGAAAGCAAAAGCAAAAAAGCACAAGAACAAGATTTTGCTATATATATATTTGCATGGGGTATATGAAATATCACAGTACTGTTCAGTCTTATAAAGCATTACTCTGAAAGTATTTCTATAACAAAGCTGTTAGAACAGTTTATGAATATAGTTTAAAAGTGTTCTAAAATATTTAATTATTTCAAATGTTTTACTGTTATGAAACATATCGTCACAAAACAGCCAGTGTGATTTCCTTTAAGCTACCTTAAATACAACAACAAGATAATCTAATTGAAAGAGGAGGAGGTTGCTGAGCCAGTGTGGCCTCCTGGTACAAGGTTCCTGAGGCCGAACAGCCCAGAGCTGTGGTTTACATACATTCCCCAAGAGAATCTCCAAGGAGCTCTGTACACTCTCCACATCTTCAGGTAAGTTTAGCTTCCAAAAGCTCTGGCTGTGCTGAGGATGTGAACTCACAACCTTCCTATACGGAGGGTCAAAACACTAGCATGCAAGTATGTTGAGCCAGTCTGTGCCAGCTGTCGCTTTCATGTTTTTTTTGCACTTTTAACGCAAGACCTTCCAAGCATGCCAGATGCTCAGTTCAGTTCAGCCCGACACTGCTTTACAGGACTTTGTTTTGAAACACTTCTTGTGCTTCATAGATTACTGGTAATGTCGTTTTCTAACAGTTCGTTTCTATACATTATAAGAAAAGGTATTCTTGCTTATTGGAACCCCCCTAGATATAAAATATATCTGAAGGGAGCTCCACAATGACACAACAATGGAGGTCCTTAAAGGTCATTAACAGCCAAGAAAGCACACAATGTCAGAACAAAGCACTGTATGATTATACATGTATAATTCCTGCCTGAAACAAGACATACTGCTGTGTATTGCATTAGCCTAATGCGATTTTTGATTGATCATAATTGTTCATATTCAGCCTGATTTTCTTCTTTACTGCGTAACAACGTTAGTGCTGGTTCTCATAATTTACTTTATACAAAAGCTAGTAATATCACGCCTGTTTTCCCACTATAATTACATCACTACTGTATTTAAAAATAGAAGGGTTTCTTTAAAAATAGAAACCTGAAACAGGTGATTTAAATTCTGGCAGTATTTACATCCGCCTCAGTTTAGACCCGATTGTCTTACTTTGAGGGCTGTGATCTATTATGATAAAAAAGATGCCCTCGTGTTTCGTTTTATATTGTTATTATGTCTTGCGATTAGGTTGCTCAGCTTTACAGCCCATTAGCTGGTCTTGGTGCCATTAAGGTTTAACATTAATGTTGAATTAGCATATGATGACACATAATGACCCCATTCTCCATACAGAGTCGCACAGACGGATAATCCTTCTACATAATTCTCAACATGTTTATGTCTAACTGAAAAAGAATCTTTTGAAATGATAATGGACTAAAAAAAAAAAAGTCAAGTTTGTTTTCATGTTATAGAATTCATATTAATTGCCGAAAATGGTGTCAGTTACCCACTAGGCTTCAAATCGATTTGCACCTGCAGTATTCTAGAATAATTCACAGAGGCATAAGTAAATACTTCTGTTGCAATTGTCAAAATTGCTTTATTATCGCAGACATTGAATTTTGATTTTTACACACAGAGTAATAATAAAAAAAACATGATTCTACACTTTCTTTTGTCAACACACACAGCAAAGCAAGGAAAACATAGATATGGAACAGGTATGGAACTCTTTCAGCACAAAATAACCTTACAACAAGACCACCTGAGGGTAACTAATAGACAATATAAATATTGTACCTAAGCAGCACTGGCTTGCATGATTGCTGTCATGAATATTGATTCACTCAGGGCCTTGGTCTCTCTACTTCGTGACTTTCAACATGCTATAATACTTACTTATTAACTTTGTTTTTCCAGTCATTAACATCTGCTAACCAGTCTACTATCAATAACATTTATGGACCAGTTAAAATACTTTTACCATTTCAAAATGTGTTTTTCATATCTTCTGTATATTATAAGTAGGGGGCTACTTAAATCGCAGTAAATTTACATATTTTTCACGGGTATGTTGCGGAATAAAATTAGGATTTCGCGGACATGTTTAAACATTAAATAAACCTAAGCAGACAGTATTTCAGAACACTATAAAGCCTAAAAATAGTGGTACTTGCTTCCTTACTAAAACAGAGTGCTGGCATTTGTTAAAGGCAAGCATGCAGCATCCCCCTGCAGTTGACTTGCCCATACATTGAGACTGCACGTCTGCATCCACTGAATTGGTTGGAAGTTATCAAGGGCATCTGGCATACTTTAATAAAGTCAATGTATGCAGCACGTTCGTTGTCATGTTATTTGTCCCATCCAATAATTTATTTTATTAGTACCGAGTCAAAACAAAGAAGACGTGGCTATTCGGGTCTAAAATTCCAACTGTAAGTAGCAGGTTGAAGCGAGGTGGCTGTGCTGGACCGTTTTAGTGCTGATTTAACTTGCAGACAGGAATACTACTTGTCTGCGCTGACTTTCCAGTTTGGTTTCTGAAAGCTGTTTATTTTACGTTCTGTTCAGCAACCTCGATCGTATTTTCTCCAAATACACGTTAAGATATGGAAAACAATTACCTCAGTCTGCATGTAGTTTCTTAGGGAAATATCTTGAAACGATCATCAGTCGAAATATACTTTGCTTTTTTTTTGTCGTCCATTTCTACTATTTTACCTCCAATGCTGAAAACTAGATTTTAGCAACCTAAATCAAAACAATGCAGCACCAACTTTGTCCCGCCCCCTCCTGCACAGTACAGGTCACATAAAAGCAGTAAAGACGCACTGATAGGCTGATCAAAACTTTGTCATTGGAATAGTAAACGAGAACGTCAACTGCTTTGGAGAATTTATTTTGTAAATGTTACTTGTGGACATTTTTTGTTTGTTTGTTTTTTACTTAAGTGCAATGCACACGGGATGGCGAAGGAATCACAAATGGCTATCTACAGAAGGAAGACACGAGTTTGCGTCACTTATGCTTGTGCAGTAGTTCATTTAAACAAGTTTTCTTTTTGTTTCCTCTCCGTACTTGTTTGTATGCATTGGCCCCTAAGAGGTGAATTTTGCGGTGACCCCTCAATTTCACGATTTCAGCGAAATCGCGATTTAAGTAGGTCCCTAACTATAAGCTATACTACTGAGTTGCTAATTGTTATGACAATATGCTGGACCCAAATAAATCATATTCTGTTCTACAATAACTTTGTCTTAGAACACAAGGCTGTTGTAGATTTCCAAGTCGATGCAGTATTCAATACAGACAGAGGTCTCATCATTGATTTTTCTTTTGTATCTTGAGTTTTCATAGGTTTTTGTGACTTCGTAGACCTACCCGATGTATTAAAGTCATTTTCACTCCTGTAACTTAGTTTCATCCTTGCTATGGTGGATTAGTTATGACTGTTCGTTTCAAACTACTTTCATATGCAAATGTACGAAGTTCAGTATAATATCGAAGTTTTGCGCTTACCCCTTGATGTATTATCATTTCTTCCTGATTTACGACTTCGGTTTGTGCCTGTTATTTTACTTATGCCTCTCACTGGTGTAGATTCAACTAGCTATTCGTATGTGAAACTTCCTGTTTAAATGTTAACAGGCTTTAAAATAAAGCACCTTAAAATACAAACCAATATATATATATACAGTACTGTGCAAAAGTTTTAGGCAGGTGTGAAAAAATGCTGTAAAGTAAGAATGCTTTCAAAAATAGACATGTTAATAGATTATATTTATCAATTAACTAAATGCAAAGTGAGTGAACAGAAGAAAAATCTAAATCAAATCCATATTTGGTGTGACCACCCTTTGCCTTCAAAACAGCATCAATTCTTCTAGGTACACTTGCACAAAGTCAGGGATTTTGTAGGCATATAGTCAGGTGTATGATTAAACAATTATACCAAACAGGTGCTAATGATCATCAATTCAATATGTAGGTTGAAACACAATCATTAACTGAAACAGAAACAGCTGTGTAGGAGGAATAAAACTGGGTGAGGAACAGCCAAACTCAGCTAACAAGGTGAGGTTGCTGAAGACAGTTTACTGTCAAAAGTCATACACCATGGCAAGACTGAGCACAGCAACAAGACACAAGGTAGTTATACTGCATCAGCAAGGTCTCTCCCAGGCAGAAATTTCAAGGCAGACAGGGGTTTCCAGATGTGCTGTCCAAGCTCTTTTGAAGAAGCACAAAGAAACGGGCAACGCTGAGGACCGAGACGAGTGGTCGGCCAAGGAAACTGCAGCAGATGAGAGACACATCATGCTTACTTCCCTTCGCAATCGGAAGATGTCCAGCAGTGCCATCAGCTCAGAACTGGCAGAAAACAGTGGGACCCTGGTACACCCATCTACTGTCCGGAGAAGTCTGGTCAGAAGTGGCCTTCATGGAAGACTTATGCCAAAAGCCATACCTCCGATGTGGAAACAAGGCCAAGCGACTCAACTATGCACGAAAACACAGGAACTGGGGTGTAGAAAATGGCAGCAGGTGCTCTGGACTGATGAGTCAAAATTTGAAATATTTGGCTGTAGCAGAAGGCAGTTTGTTCACCAAGGGCTGGAGAGCGCATATTTAATGAGTGTCTGCAGGCAACAGTGAAGCATGGTGGAGGTTCTTTGCAAGTTTGGGGCTGCATTTCTGCAAATGGAGTTGGGGATTTGGTCAGAATTAATGGTCTCCTCAATGCTGAGAAGTACAGGCAGATACTTATCCATCATGCAACACCATCAGGGAGGCATCTGATTGGCCCTAAATTTATTCTGCAGCATGACAACGACCTCAAACATACAGCTTAAAGTCATTAAGAACTATCTTCAGCGTAAAGAAGAACAAGGAGTCCTGAAGTGATGGTATGGCCCCCACAGAGCCCTGATCTCAACATCATCGAGTCTGTCTGGGATTACATGAAGAGAGAGAAGCAACTGAGGCTGCCTAAATCCACAGAAGAACTGTGGTTAGTTCTCCAAGATGTTTGGGCCAACCTACCTGCCGAGTTCCTTCAAAAACTGTGTGCAAGTGTACCTAGAAGAATTGATGCTTGATGCTGTTTTGAAGGCAAAGGGTTGTCACACCAAATATGGATTTGATTTAGATTTTTCTTCTGTTCACTCACTTTGCATTTAGTTAATTGATAAATATAATCTATTAACATGTCTATTTTTGAAAGCATTCTTACTTTACAGCATTTTTTCACACCTGCCTAAAACTTTTGCACAGTACTGTATATATATATATATTAATAGCCTATATTAAATAACAATGGCAATAACTACATTTTATTTAAATATTTTGTTTTATTTAATAAGGTGTTTTATTAATGAAGGGAACACAGAAACAAATCATTGCAGAGTTATTTAATTAAACACAAACTGAAATCTTTTCTTATCAGTAATTATGTAGTGCATAGACAACTGAAATATGCCAAGAAGTATTTACTTGCGTAGCCTACTGTATGTACTGTACTTTCTTTTCCTTTACACAACTAAAATATACACAGAATAACATGCTTTTGGGATATTAATTTGTTAAGTGTGTTCATAGAATTATGTTTTCGCTTATGAGTTAACAAATGCATTTGTACTGCGGTCTAGGTTTTAAGATGCACATAAACTTTTTTTTATGTAAATGTTTTCAGACTAACTTTTGTACTTGATAACATTAATTTAAAAATCACATTGATGCCTATGATTAAAACGATGCCTATGATTAATACGTGACTAATTTGAAGATATTAATATGTTTCAATATTAACTAAATCAAGTTAATAATCAAATTGATTAATCTTGCTACATCATTGATTTAGTACAATGTTTGGATATACTGTTGATTGATTACTTTCTAAAAGGTTTTCTTTAGGTTGTGCTGCAACAGTACTCTGTGTTTTTGTTTTGTTTGTTTTTTTTGCGGGGGAAGGGGGTTACTTCAGTCTTGCACCAGGGCCCAGTAAATCTTAGCGCCAACACTGGTCCCAGTGAATGTATTTTGTTAGTTATTCCTTTCCATGTTTCGTTTCTTTATTGTTTTTGGCCCTGCAAAGTGATAAATAACATTTCCTAATGTTTTCCCATTTCACTAACACGTCAATTTCGTCTTTGTGGAAATATGTTTTTCTTTTCTTTTTGGCCGATGCCATAGTTACATCAAGGTCTGAGTCTGCAGAAGCCACAGCTCGATCCTATTATATTTGCCTCCTACTTCTTTCTGTTCACTATACCACTCATTTATCTTTGCCAGAAAGAAATTCTAAATCTTAACTTTTGGCGTTGAGAATCTATTTATAATGAGATGCAGATCTCTCCTGTATAATGAGCAGTAATTTATGCTGTTTGTATGAAGAAGAGCTGTTTAGTACATCGCACGCAAAAATTCTACGGACGGATGCTACGAATTCGCACTATTTACGAACACAGTAATATAAGTGCATAGAGCCCAGTGAGTATTTTCTTCACTGGTATTGGAAATATCACTTTTACCAGCCTTAGGAAGCTAGACTACACAGTAACAGGTATATTTGGTTTTAAATACATGTACATACACGCATATACCAGCAAGTATTCTACGGTGCGCGAGAAATATGTGGTTAAAAATAAATAACCCTCATAATAAATAAGTCTTCAGTGTTCTTTTCAAAATCATTGTGACATTTGGTTTACTTCATTGAGAGCACACCAATTTCAAACAGGGAAAAGAAAATCAAGGAAAATCCACACAGGTTCAAACAGTGTTCATTTAAAAGGCAGCTCTGGACTCCAGCTGTAAGAATGTTTACAGCACACACAGATCTCAAATTCACTTGCTAATGTTAACTTTTATTCGGTATCCCTGGGTTACCATGTCATGTGATTTGACACAGAGTACAGACAGTGCTGATTAGTAGCATCCAGTTCTGTCCATCTCTGTGCATCACTGAACCATCTGGTCATTTATTCACTAATAAGCCCCTAATGGCCCAAATATTCACTGGCCTGTCATTGTGACATGGCATAAAATGCCTACATCTTTCAACTTGCTTTGACATGTTGCTTGTTTCGCATCAAAACTCGTCATTTACAGGAAAAGAGCTCAGAGAGGTAAAAACTTGACCTAATCGGCAGTGTTAACACAAAGGCACAGGCTTTGTTATCTAGTTGTCTGACTGTGAGCATGGAAATGCATTAATTTAGCTATCTTTTATATATTTTATTTTACTATAGGACTCTGAAATGATATAAATGAAATGATATTATATATATATATATATATATAAAATTTATTTTATTTCTTAGCAGATGCTATATACGCGTATGTATGTATGTGTGTGTGTGTCTGTTAAAACATACTTTCAACATGTTTCAATTGAGAAAATAACAATATATTTCTATTTTCAATAAAACTTTTGGGATTTTTCCAAAGATTGTTTAATTATCACCCGCACCTGGTAACTATTGTAAATTAATGCCAGGTGTAGGGTATTTAAGACGTGCAGCCTGTCTGTACGGGGCTGCTGAGTAGAAGGAGGCAGATAGTGTGCTCTGTCTCCGAGCAGTCGGACTGAAAGTGCTGTGTGAAACCTGTGTGGGTTTTTCTATGACAGGTAAACGGCTTAGCCGTCCCAAGAAGTTAGTCAGGGACTTACCTGTGTAGTTAGCACTCCAAACGGAGCTAGGTGTTTATTTTGTTTGTGTTTTATTTTGTGTATTAAAATAGCGCCACAGCTTAAACTCCATTTCGTGTGTCCTGGGTCTGCTTTTAAAGGCAAACGAACGACCGTGAGTTCCGCTATATATATATATATATATATATATATATATATATATATATACACACACACACACACACTACCGGTCAAAAGTTTTAGAACACCTCAATTTTTCCAGTTTTTATTGAAATTTACGCAGTTTAATGTCTCAATGTACTCTGACATTAAAGCATAGAACAAATAAACAATTGGAGATAAAAAAAAGAAATCATGGAATCGTTTTGTTTAACAAAATTTAATCTAAATTTTTGACTCATCAAAGTAGCCACCTTTTGCAGATATAACAGCCGAACACACTCGTGGCATTCTTTCTACAATGGAAATCAAATATTGTTCGGAAAGTTCTTCCCAACACTGTTGCAGAAGTTCCCACAAATGTGTTGCACTTGTAGGTTGCTTTGCTTTCACCCTTCTTCATCCCAAACCAGCTCGATGGGGTTTAAGTCTGAGACTGTGCTGGCCATTCCATGATTTGAAGCCTACCGCCTTGTTCTTTTCTTCTAAGGTAGTTCTGACATAGCCTGGAGGTATGTTTTGGGTCATTATCTTGTTGTAGGATGAACCCTGACCAACTAGGGCGTATACCAGAGGGTATTGCATGGCGCTGCAAAATGCTGTGGTAGCCGTTTTGGTTCAGGGTGCCACCTATTGACCGGTAGTGTATGTATATATATATATATATATATATATATATATATATATATATATATATATATATATATATATATACAGCCAGGTGGAATTCTGATTGATGAAATGTCTGCTAAGAAATAAATAATATAATGTAACTTTATGTTAAACCATCACTGAGATGCTAGTGGCAACCACTTAATTGCCCACTGGATAAAACATAAAAAAAAAAAATAGAACTAGTATATTGCACCTACATGTTAAATATAATGAGGAGAAAAAAAAGTTAGTTATGTTCCCTACAAAATGTTTATTTACAAATAAATTAGAACAGTACAAGTAAGTAACTAAACAAAGTGACTTGATAGAGTGGGCTCTGCAGAGGTACTAATTGAGGTTCTTCTGCTTTACTCGCTTTGACGGGTGTTAAACAGACTAAATGGTATTTATACCTGCTTCCAATATCATTGGTGATTCAGCTTGACCAGAAATGCTTCTCTTCTTTTTTGACAGGGATTGGTACAGCCAAGACAACAATGGTAAGGAGCTGGTTTTGAAGAGCACAGTGGGGACTTCACACAACTCCCTTGGCCTGTCCAGTTGACAGATCTCAGTTTAGGAGTGAACTTGACCAATCTCTCCAGGAAAGGTGATCCTCCAATACTGCTCTCCTGAAGGAGACCTTCCAACACATTGTAGACTTGCTTGGTAACAATATACAGGTGTCTATTATATGACTATTGATAGAAGTTTGTGTTATTTTTAGGAACTTTATTGTATATTCACTGGGACATTTACTTCACATACAGCTACACTACAAGTCCAGGATATTTACTGTATTATGGATTTTACACCTTTAATATACAGATGTAGTTATATCTTGAAAAGTGAACAAATCTTGGGCCCGTGATACCTTTTGCAGTTTTAATATTTCTTTTTTTTTTTTTAATTAAAAAATTAAAAAAAAGATACCCATTATGATTCCATTGATTGAGATCCATTTGAATAAATAAATAAATAAACAAATAAATAAATAAATAAATAATAATGGCATACACTGTATAGATCATGCAATTTAACCCATAAATGTTTAGGGTAGTCCTGTGGTTAATTATGTATTGCATTTTATTAATGTAGAACAGGGTTTTACCAATACATTTGCTGTAAATTATGGTTTGACAGCACAGGAGAACCCAGTTATCATCCATCTAATCTAAGTCTAAATGGGTTTCATGTTAACTTGCTGGACTTAAACCTGCAGTGGCAGTTTCACTTGCTGGCCCAGACAGTGTGAATGTATATTTAACTCCCTGTCACTTAACCCAACATGCTCCCTGGGTCTAAAGGAACAAGGTCTAAGTAAGATGGAAGACACAGAGGGTTTCTCAATGAGTATAAAGGGAAATACTGCCTTTGGTCAACTTATTACATAGTCTGACTCATTTGAATCTTCTGCAAAACATGATGCAGCAGCCTTCAAAGCACAACGGTAGGAATCTTTTACACAATTAAATTCAAGTTACACGATGCAAATTTTGATGGCAGAGTTGCTTGGAAGTCTTACATGGCTTCTCTCACCTGTGAATCTCTCACATTTAGCTCTGCTACCAAACAGTATTGTCAGTTGTCTATCCTTATGGGTGCTTGCAGAAGTCAGTAGTTGTCTTTTGTCTCCAGATTATTTATTAAATCACAACTGTAAATGGACACATTAGTTCATGATGCTTCAACATGGCTTTCTTTGAGGTAGGATTTACCTTTCATTATAATGGGACATGTACTTTGCATATCTCTGGTGGTATGATCTTGCAGTTTAGATATTATTTTAAAAATGTAAATGAATGGAAAGCAATGCCAACCCTAACTGGTCTTCACTTTACATACCCCTACTTATCTATTCAATTTCAGTTAGTTTACTATTAGTTTCTTTTCAATAATTACATTTACAGTATCATTATTATTACACTATGGAAAAAAAGTTCAGCATAGTCTAAAATCTTGCAACTGACGCCATAATTTTTCCAGCAAAGAAAGACACAAGGCTTTCTGTAATATTACTAGATATTTGCACTGCTAGAGTCAGGGCCAGCACAAGGATCTCTTTTTTAAACTTATATATATATATATATATATATATATATATATATATATATATATAGTGCTTAATTTAAAGAGGTGCCGTGTCGCAAGCAATGACAATAATACCGTTCTAAAGAACCGCGCATTCAAAATCATGCACGTTTATTTGAAAGAGTATTGTGTGTAGTGTTACATGTTAATACAACCACGTATTCTACATCGTTCATATATAAAGTAGTAGTACGTGCAATAAAATTTATTCAAGGCAACTGCAGGACAATAAATAAAAAAATTAAAAAATTAAAAAAATAAATAAATAAAGCCTGCGTACGTAGTAGGGTTGCCATCTTTGAAATGCAATTTTTTTTTTTTTAAATGCCACCGACAACTGCCCCACCCCTCACAGTGAATTACAGGACTGTACATGTCTGATATGTATGTTAATAAACAATATTTACTTATTATATAGATATAGAAGATAAACAGATACCGGTAGATAACATTTGACATTCGTCTTACCTTGGTCATGTTTTCAGCAACATTTATTCACAGATTTGTTTTGTTTTCAACAGCACAGAGAACTTGAATGTGAACCGATGTTTCACAACATTGTGGCTATATAATATCCTTTGAGTCTATTTTTTTGAATTTGCACTTGCTGTTTGATTCTGCCACTTCCAACTATTAATTATTTTTAACGATGACATCGTAGAATTCCACAAGCATAGCATAATTTGCAAAGTTCTCTTTTGACCAGTTGAACAAATTTCAATTTCAAACCCACTTCTCTCGCACGTATCCTCACTCTCGCGTCATTTTCAGACTCACACACGTGGTGCGTGCGTGTTGGTGAACAGCTAGACAGCTGCTGTATTTTCAGCAGTTTTAATCTGTTATCACTTAAACCAGGCAAGTGGCAATACTGATCTTAATGTTCATATTGAAGTAGGCTACAATATTTTTTTTAATTAAAACTTGTTGTTTTTTGTTTAAATTAATGTCCAGCTTTCATATTTTGCTGTGTACTCGTTTAATCAAACCAAGTAGTGTAAGAAGACGTTTATCAAATCAAGTAAGCTTATTTTTGAATAAAAAACGGCAACAGAGTCGCAGTCCTTGTTGTGCTGCCAGTGTCATTAAAGACACTCATTCAGCTAAAATCGTAAAGTACAAAAGTACGAACTTGGCAGCGGACTGTCTCCATTTAGCGCGGATGCAAGAACTGTATTGAGAATTTCAAGAAAAAGAATCTGAGAGCAAAAATTTGTATGAGATTTTTCATAACTGAAGAGGTGACTATATTCATAACTGAATTAGGGCGTCCAAGGTAAAGCCCGATACAAATTATATATATATATATATATATATATATATATATATATATATATATATATATATATATATATATATATATATATATATATATATATCTACACACACAATGTATACACAGATTATTGTATACCGATGTGTTATGAAAATGCTTAAATGGCACACAACCGCTCCGATGAAGCGATCTCTTCAGGCAGAATTTTTTTTTTCTTTTTTTCTGCGCCTTAAAGCAGCGTTGCCAATTTAGCGAATTTCTCACCAAATCTAGTGACTGACTTGGTGAGATCTGTTGTCAAAAGCAACTAGCTCAAATCTAGCGATTTCCAGGACAGTCATCTGAGAATTTCAGAGATATAAAATCGGTAAAACGTTTCGATTATCCTGTATTAGCAACATCCTTTTATAAGAATCATTGTCAGTGAAATTAAATGAAATCCAACAATGCCACGCCCCATTTGAATACGCAAGGAACTTCAACGCATCCTTTGCTTAGCAACGGGCTCAACAACCACGAGCCTGTTCCCAGGGGAGACCAGATTTCGCACCGGCAGGATCACTCCGCCCCCCCCCCAACGTTCCCGTAATTCCAGATTTAGGACTACACCACCGCTCATGATGTGGTTACGTAACATCAGTAATAAGTTTTGCAGAACAAGAAACAGTGATCTAAGATGTTGAACATTTTATGACTAAATAAATGTGAAGTATAAAATGTAATTATGTACTGTTTTTGCCGTCCCCTTCAATCTGCCAGTTCTGCCTATATGGTTACGACGGCCCTGGTTACAGTATTACTGTACATTTATTGTATCCTTTTTTTCTGAAACACAATGTGTTTTAGAGACAACTGGCTAATTAATGTAAATATGTTCAATTAGGTAGGCGGTTGTAAGTATCAGTGTTGTTTTGCTTGGTTTTGGGGACATTTTACATTTTGCGAAATAAAATAGAGCATTGTCTGTATTTCTAATTTGCTCTTTGTGTTAGATCTGTTTTCTAATGAGCATGTTACAGGGGAAAAAATGAGCTACCTCTGAAAATAGTTAAATGAAACTGAAACCAATTACATATTTCTATTTTTATCTTGGTACAAATAGTAATCATAATTACTTAAAAGACAGCATGTACCAATAAAGACAATAAACCAGGGACAAGGCAGCAAGGCTGCTAGTGACAGCTAAAATGAATCGAAGATGTCTCTTTCTAAAAAGGCAAAGATAAATAGCAATTATTTTCTCTCTTTTCCTTTATATTGTGTACTTAAACCCAGTGCAATAGAGATTAACATTTTCAAGCTATCTCGTCTCTCAATAAGAAGCAGTTGCAAAAACATCCACAGGCTTGACTGACATCAGGGACTTGGAGACTACGTTGTTGTGAGCTGACTGTGAATGTGTAATATCCAGACATAAACTCCTCTGTCAGTATAGGCAATCATGGCACTTCATTGTCCAGTACTATCATTACAATATTGTTATCATCTGAGCTTGAGTCTGACACTTTCTCTAAGACCTCTCGAATAACCCCTATACTAGGCTTCAGTACCAGGCAGTCAGGGCAAATCTCTGCTTTGTGCTTGTCTGCCTTAATAGACTGGATGTCACTTCTGCCTGTAGAATGTGCCCACTCTTCAGCTGTCAGTCAGCCCTTGCGGTGTCAGCCGAGAGCGTGGCTGGAGCCGTCTGGATTAGAGGGTAGTTACCATAGCTGTCAGATTACTGACAGCCTGACACCCCCACTTCCTACTCTCTTTTATTGTTTCTTTGTTTCTTTCAAACATTTTAGAGATGGAAGCATTACCCAGAAGTTAAAAACAAAGCCAGTTTAAAGTTCGGCACCTCTTAAGCCCTTTTCACGCTAGCATGCTCTACCCGGGTCGGAACCTACCCGGGTCAGATCCCGGTGTCATGCGGGTCGGCTATGCAATTTCACACTGCTTTTGATAAAGCAGGGTTGACCTGGGTGACAGACGCAAGTAAGCAATATGCGTATCAATGCCCCAGAAGCAGTTTGTTACTGACACTTCCATCCAAGCATCTCTGGATTGAACTGTCAGCCCAAATGTTGATTAGAGCAAACGTTTCTTCATTCCTGCTGCAATCTGGCTCATGCTGTGTCACAAGCAACAAAAATATGGCTAAATAGAATAAACAAAAACATTCCTTGCGGAAGTGAAACCTTCACGCAGACATGGCTGTTTGTTATTTTGTCAGCTGGCATGCATTTTGTCTCGCTCAGCCCCGGTCAAAGCCTGTCAACCCACATCTTGAGGTGGATCGTTGGGACCCGGGTTAATCCGGGTATGACCCAGGTACGTAATTTCACACTGCGCGTGATTGTGACCCATGTAGCCAGAACCTGGGTCCAGACCCAGGTAGAAGTGCCAGTGTGAAAGGGGCTTTACACTTTTTTTTATTAAATAAACTGTGTGTTCTTCACATGTAGAATGTTCATAATAAATGCTATCAGATCATCACTATATCTGCACCCATACATGTGAGCCCATTTTAACAAGGCCTTTTTATGTGCTCTGTATTATTTTGTATGTATTTTTTAACATACTTTTTGATAAAATCTGTGCATTTTATTAAACTGCTACTCACAGAAGCTAATATATATTTATATGTATATAATTATATATATAACTAATTATAAAATCATTTGTGGTATCTAGAACTTTTAATGATTGAAATCGTCTCGAGGTGAGTTAAGGGTCAGTAGTTTTGTTTAAATTTCCGATTCTTCTCATTTAGCTGATCCCGGCTGAAACATTCTGTCATATTTTGTCTCTGCAATGAGCTATGGGCCCCCATTTAAATAACTATTTGTTCTGTGAGAAAGTAAATGAGCAGAAAAATGAAATATCGCCATTCCGGATAGTAAGAGTCATACTAAGATAAAGCAACTATCTCATCACAAAACACCTTTTTACTTTTCAATTCCCATTTACTTTGTAAGTTTTCAATGCGTAAAAGCGATTATTAATTTATGATGTAGTGCTGTGAATAATTTAACCAAGGGGCGAAATCAGCAATGGTAGCATTCTTTTTCAAATGCCATCAATTACATAAGGAATAATGTAGGCCTAACTGTGCATAATAAGGATGTAATTCTATTGAGGGTTGCTAGTGACATATAAATCACAAGAGATTTATCATTTGTCACCAGTAACCCGAGATAGAATTGCAGCCTTAGATGTACAGTTTTGGTGTACATTATTTGTTATAATACATGGTGACATAATAGACAGAAATAGTAAAGCTAACAGTGTTTATTTGTAACTAAAGAAGAAGTGTAGAGAATAACATTGGAGACAGAATTTAAAAAAAAGTGAAAAATTCATTTTAAACTTCAATATTTTTTAGTTTATAAAAAAGTGGGCGGGGGTGCGAGGGAAAACCACATGTATTACTAGGAATGGGAGTAGAGGGCCTGAGGGCCATCGGTCTAAACTGTCTAACATCCCACAGAGGGCATGTGTCTGAGGTCATGTCTTACTAAACACTAGAACCGTATTGATTTTAGAACCGCCACGTGGGTCACTTTGACCCTTACATGTTTTTTAAATGAAAGACATACTATCAGATACAACTGAAAAGTTTTATTCATGAACATCATATCAAACATTTGCATCGCAGAAACACCATATTTAAATGGGAAATTCAGCATAAAGGCTTATTTTTAAAAGGAGCGCATATACAGCACGACTACAAACAGTGAAAAAATATAATAAAATACACATTTCAAAAGAAACGAGTATGTACATATACCCGTGTACAGGTGTAAATGGGTATATGTACACACAAAACTGTAAAACTGAAATCATTGTTTCTAATACTACATAAAAATAAAATATAACACTACTTCCGATATGATGGCTGCATTGTACTCTATGGAGGAGCGTACGCGTCTGCCAGCTGACTGTGCCTGCATCCAGGAGCTGTGTTGTAAACACAGATGCAGTTCCATTGAACATACATACAAACCTGTAAAACCGAAATGTTTTTTTTTTTCTAAAAGTAATATAAAAAAATAATATATATCATACGTTTCATATTAGGTACATAAGTTGTTATCCTACCTGTCATTTCAGTTTCCTGTATGCATCTGAGTGCAGCTTGCCATATTCCAATTTACAATGGAAGAGTAATTAACATTTTAAATGCAAAATGGGTCAAACTGACCTGCATGTAAACTCATGTCGATTACTGTTTTACTAATAGTACTTGCATTACCCTGCTGTTTAACAAATGTCTTCTGCGGATAAAACATAGTTTTATCATCAACCGTATTATACGAGGCAATCTTATTATTAGAAAAGGGCTTGTAACCAGGAGGTCTCTGGTTCAAATCCCACCTCAGCCACTGACTCACTGTGTGACCCTGAGCAAGTCACTTAACCTCCTTGTGCTCCGTCTTTCGGGTGAGATGTAGTTGTAAGTGACTCTGCAGCTGATGCATAGTTCACACACCCTAGTCTCTGTAAGTCGCCTTGGATAAAGGCGTCTGCTAAATAAACAAATAATATTATACACGGGTCTCATGCCACCACCTAATCTTGTTACACATGGATCTGGTGCCACCACCGTAAAGTTTGTAGGAAAATATCATTCACCATGTATTATATTATAGCATACCAATTTACCCAACACGTGAAATTATTTCGTGAAAGTTAGGTAACTAATTTTAGTTGCACTTTAATTACACATGCATCTGTGTCGTGGTAGTATCATTAAAATCCTTCCAATAAATGTAGTTAATACGTTACTGAAACATACAGCTGTTACTATATAATCATGTAAGATATCTAAACAAATAAGTAAACAAACAAAAAAAATCAATCGTTTAATAAAAAACATTTCTCAGGAGTTTGTCAATATCTAAGGGCATTCACAGCTATGTAAAATGTCTAACAAGGATAATACAATATATACATTTATTGCATGTTGAAGGAAAGGGCTGAAAGTTTTTTTTTCTTTTCACATATACTGTATGCAGCCTGATATCTGTGCTTTAGACATCAGATAAGCAAGGACACAGTGGGAAACTCGCTTTTTATCTCTCTCGTTCTATACATATGGATTCCACTTTAAAAGAAAAGATACAGATCACAGCTGACCAGGACCTGAGACAGCCCCAGACAAGCTTAAATAAGCAACACCATGATTTACTTGTAAAGATAACAAGGGCTTGGGCCTGAAGAAAGCTAAAGTGCTAAACAATTATAGTTAGTTGTGGAGCACAGGTTAATATTCTTTCATGTAGTTCTTCTTTTCTTTTCCCCCTTTGTCCTCTACAACTCTTAATGAAAGTTATGAAACCTGACGGTAATGATAAGCAGCTACTCAGTCATCTAGTGTGTCAAGGCTGGAGCATTATACCTTTCCTTCATCCTATATTTTGCATAGCCTAAAGCATCTATTAAAATCTCTTGTAAAATTCATGAAACTAAATATGGTGGGTTTAGTCTATAGGGAGTGAAAGTAAGATGCTTATTAGCAGAAAGTAAAAAACACAGAGCCAATTACAGTTGTGAACAAGGAACACTAAGAATCAGCATGGGGAATGTTTTTTTTCTTCTTCTTCTTTTAGTCCAATTGGCTAAGGTGTGGGGAAAGTAAAGGTATCAGAATGCAATATTCTAAGCAGTAATTAAACCGAAGTGTTTAGTGCATAAAGCAGCACTAGAGTAACTCAAGTACAAACTCATGTACATCTTTTAGTCTTCCATAGATACTAAATTGGTAGGGTTTAAGAAAAGTCCCTAAAGGTATGAATAGGGTTTCTGAGAGAAGACATGAGCTCAAGAGATATGTAAAGAATCTCTGTTTGGAATTTAAAAGGCTACAAATTAGATCAGACATTAGCCTTTGCTTCCACAGAGCTGGCAGAATGTGAATAAAGCAGAATAAATAACTATAAGATAGCTTTCCCCTTCTTATAAGTTGACATTAATCCTTTCATGTGAAATGGCAGCTAACATTCCTCAGTCCCTCCCCTGGCGACTAGGAAAAGCTGTCAGATTTCATAATATTCTATACAATAACAATCACAGAGGTTATATTGGAATACTGTCTTTTAAAATCTTCATTTAAAGTGGGTTTTCATTTTTTTTAAAAATATTGTTTTAAATGCATAGCGTTTAAAACACTACAATAATAATAATAATAATAATAACACTACAATAATAATAATAATAATAATAATAATAATAATAATAATAATAATAATAATAATAATAATTAAGACAAGTTAATTTTTCGGTCTTCATAAATACTTTTCAGTTCTCAAACGTCACATTTTACAAAAGCTCTATGCAGGGCAGCAGCTAATACACAAGTCTGTCTGCTCTTTGCAGTTAGAGATCAAAGGGTTACATTCCGACACTGCTGGATTCAAACTGAAACCAACACTAATGTTAATTTCCACATCTCGATGGGTGGTTTGATGAGTAATGCATTTCCTCCTGCATGTTAACATTCATCAGAGTGTAAATCATTTCATATATATATATATATATTCCCTCAAGCCTCTTTGTATTCTGCCTCGTGCAGATGATGCTCCATCTGCTGGTGGGGGAAATAAAGAAACAAGCGGAGCAAGCCAGAAACTTTCCACACACATTCAACACAAATAAACAGACGATGCTGTACGTTAAAGACTGCAATTACATTCCGAAAGAAAGACAATTTGCAGTAAGTTAATATAATCATTAAAATGTTGAAGATTTTGCAGTTATTTTTTTAAATGTATAAATATAAGCTGATAATGTAAAGGGTGGATTATTAGTGCATGACCAAATTATTTACAATATTTTATTTTTGTATTATTATTTTAATAACCCTCTTTAGTGCCTATATATGGATAATCATGTTTTTCTGGCATGCCGAGATGTGGATTGTGCCCCTGGTACTGCAAGCTAACCTCACCACTACATTACAAGAAAGCCAATTAAGACCACTGGCACTGCAAACACCCACATTCATGAGAAACATCTTCTCTAGCAGACATTGAAGACTTGTTGAGTATGTTGTAATACAGATAATATCAGAGTTAGAAAGCAAGCATTGAGTTTATGTTAAGGTTAAGTTAGTGATTTTATAAAAAAAGACACTTGAGATTGTACCAGGGCAAATATACACATCTTTTAATTGTATGAAGTATTTTAAACCACCTTTTAAACTATCGTCATCATTACTACTGTATAACAATTATTAAAATAACATAAGAACATGGTTTTTTAGATGTGATTGTGTTTTCATTACTAAATGTTACTTTAAAAGAGATAATTAATACCCTGATAAAAGAGAAAAGTGATAGGTGTTTATGTATTCATGATCATTTTCTTTATGATGGATCAGAAACACATTTCGTCGGGGAATGGTTAATGCTCTAAAACCTTCATGGCGAAAGTGACTGCAGTACTTAACAAGAAAATCATTTCTTACAAAGGGCTGCTTATATGTAAATAAACACACACATATACTGGGGCAGCAGTGTGGAGTAGTGGTTAGGGCTCTGGACTCTTGACCGGAGGGTCGTGGGTTCAATCCTAGGTGTGGGACACTGCTGCTGTATCCTTGAGCAAGGTACTTTACCTAGATTGCTCCAGTAAAAACCCAACTGTATAAATGGGTAATTGTGTGTAAAAATAATGTGATATCTTGTAACAATTGTAAGTCGCCCTGGATAAGGGCGTCTGCTAAGTAATAAATAATAATAAAAAAATACTGGTACCCTGTTGTAACGGTATACAGTGGCTTCATTGTCCTTATTTTACATGATGTGATTTATTGCTGACAAGCAATGCAATTTCAAATGTTTTTTCCACTAACGCTGCTGCTCAGAATAATTTTTTTTTTTTTTAAACCTCCAGAAATAACATTTAGGCCCTCTGTACATGTTATTGTAAAATCCAGCTTTTACAATTGCAGCTCACTGCAGTTTGACTAACATCTTAACCTACTTAGTGCAGTTAGTGCTTCATTAGTGGGGCTAACTAACTATTGCTTCTTTTCATAATGATTTGCAAGACTGTACACATACAAGTACATAATCAATGGTTTCCAATTACTACGCCAGTGCAAGCACTATTTCAAATAAACTAGATAATAATATAGAGTCATTACTGACTCTATGGTAGCAGAACCATTTAATTGCAATGCAGTTCTTCTCAGCTTTAAAATTTTTCACACTAATGAAGTGTCATATGAAAAAGTTGTATTGATTTTTTTTCACCACACAGCCTCAACCACAAATATGTAATTATCCTTTTTATATCTGGCAGGGGGATTAAAATAATCTATAGTATATAGCCTTTGCGTATCCCTGATGGATATAGTGGGATTTTTACCCTTTTCAAAATATGCAGCTTTTTGATGAATGAACTTTAGACAAAATGTTGTTCTGTTTTATGATGTTGCATCTCAAAATCAGGTTGTAGACATTTGCTTGTGAGTACTCATTTAATGATAAAGCTGCAGTGAAAGTTTTCATTAGACAATAATGGTCTTTTCTATACACAGATGTCTGAACCAAACTGTACTGTTTAGCTGAAGCCAGTTTAATACCCTTTTGCAAGGTTATAATTGCAATACTGTTTGACTATCCAAACACAACTTTGTGTAATTAAATATAATGATTATTAGAGAGGGAAACTATAGGCAGAGAATGATGTCATTTTTCAAATCTTTCTCAAAATTATTATAAAATACAACTGTGCTATAAAAGGAATGATGCAATGTAATTGATATACTAATAATAATAATAATAATAATAATAATAATAATAATAATAATAATAATAATAATAATGCATTAAAACCAACATGCCTGACTATTGTCACAATCCAAGAGGTAACTAATTTAATACATTTTTTAGTTTTTTTATTTGAATTTACAAATTACAGGATAATAACAATTTGAAGAAACATGGGATCCACAAACGGAAATGTAATAATAATTGGTTAATTGAGAGACAAATTCCATTGTACTATTTCTATAGTCAAACAGAGTCAGCCTATTAATCTTTATACAATGAGATGTGCTGTTTTTTGGGGGGTATTTGCGATTGTTTTACAGATCTACTCAATCTCACTTTCCAATGTGGTAGGGTGGTTTTTAAAGAGAATGGCCTGCCCATTTAATACATTGTTGGATCTTTATCCGTGTATGATTCTATATATATATATATATATATATATATATATATATATATATATATATATATATATATATATATATATATATATATATATATTCTTTTATATAAAATGCCTTGGAAATTGTGACACAAAATGTACCGCCATATATTCACATTATACTAGTTTTTTTCCCCTTTCTATTCTTGCTATGCTTTATTGTAATAACGCTGACATTGTTGAAACACTTTTTGTTGAAATCTTGTTTTGTGTTTATTTGCCTGTTAACCCAGAACTGCACATAACCTTAAATGTACCTCATACAGGGCTACCCTTCAAGATAATAAAAAGCCATTACCTTGACCGCTGACATGAGGCCATGTGTGAGGGTCAGAGTGATATTTATTGACGAAACTCCCAATCTGCTGCACTCAGTGCGCATCATACAGCTGTCAGCACAGACAGGAATCACAGAGGAAGATGGCCCTCGACATTGCCCATCTTTAATTTATGAACTACACAAAAACAGCGTAAGACAACAAGAGAGCTCTCAACGATTCCAGCATTAGCTTTATCAGCTAAAGATATATGATGAAATATTTGTGGAGCATTAAACAGCAACATTGTCTGAAGGATATACTGTAGAGTACCAGCATGGTATATCAGCTAAGTGTTAGGGTTACAAAAGAAAAGGACTAAAGGAAATTTCCAAACCATTCACAAAGAATGCTGAAGACATTTCCAAGGCAAAGCAAAATATACTACAACACAGAATATTACAAATCATTTACGTTTTGCTAAACTTACTAAGAAACAGGAGGATCGCTAACCAGAACAAATGCATTTATACTAATACACAGACCTGCATTTGGCATTCTGTATTCTTTAATGTTACTTTAAATACATTCAAATTTAATTCAATGTGTTTACAATTAAAATACATAAAGAGTTTACATTTGCAGATTACTAAAGTGGTTATTTAAGTGATATTTTAGAAAATCAAGGCAATTTTGTTTTGCATTTACTTTATGACACAAGGACATTTTTTTGGATGACCAAACTGCTTGATTTAACTCTAGAGGTAATGTGGGATGCTGTCATAATTTTAGAACTGAGGGAATATCTTTAAGACAGCTCTTCAAACATGTGTCCGGGGGTTGGAATGACCAAATTGATATCCTGTATTTTTGCACTTTCCCCATGCTTTTCCTATAGTTATACGATGCATTTACCAAGTTTACCCTGTTTTGCCATGTTTATTAATATGTTTACCATACCGTGTTGTTCTTTACAATACTTACCAATGCTTTTCTGTGTGTTCACTGTGCTTTATTATTATTTGCTATGCTTTTATTATAGTAAAGTTTTATAAGGGATCACAGATTGATTGCTCATTAAAACATTTAAAGATGAAAATGATTTTCAAATAAGGTATACCTAGTCCCACCCCAGGTCTTTTTCAAATATATATCAGTGCCAATTATTGCAGTGTATGTACTGCATATAACTATACATACAGTTGTAGTCAAAAGTTTGTATATCCCAATGGAAATTTATAATTTCTAGAAATTTCTTGAAAACAAATAATTATAGCAAAAATCTTTTGTAGCAAAAGTTTTGCTTTTGTGGATGAGGAAAAAAAGTTACAAGAAATAGATGTGTACAGTTATTTATTTCTGCAATATTTTTTTGCAAAATTCCAAAAATGCTAATTCAAAAGTATTCATACCCTGACAAGGAAAATTAAATTAGTAGCTAGTTGAGGCACCTTTAGCAATAATAGCCTCTTTTAAATATTTATCAATGAGCTTTTGGCATGATTCTTCAATGTAAAATTGTTCCAGTTCATTCAAATTCCGACCAAATAGCTTGATTTTTGTTTCATCACTCCACAAAACCTTTGACCAGAACTCATATCCATCATTCAAATGCCGTTTTGCTAACTTTAAGCGATTGTCCTTGTGACGTTTTCCTAAGAGTAGCTTTTTCCTTGGCCTGCGAGTATTGAAACTTTCACCATACAATACTCGACCTATGGTTGAAATGGAAACCCCAGTCCCACTTGCAGCCAATTCACTTTGAATATCTTTGGTAGTCAATCTCAGATTGTTATTCTTGGTGAAAGAACCTTCTTTTTTCCAGAGCGTTCCAGAGCATTTGTCTTGTACTTCTTGATAATAGAAACAATAGTTGAAATTGGGATACTCAAATGTTTGGAAATCTTCTTGTATCCTTCTCCAGCTTTATGACAAAAAAAATAAAATAATTCTGCCTATGGTCTTCAGATAGCTCTTTACTTTTTCCCATATTGACTTTTTGGTAATGACAGCAATCATCCTATGCCTAACCCTTTTTATACTCTCTAATATGTTCACATACACTCCAGCATTTTCTGGACTTTTCTTGAATTAGGTTCTGCATTATCATATTGAAATTTCTAGCAACTTGTAGACAATACAAGCATAGCATCAAAAGGTATGAATACTTTTGAATTAACATTTTTGGAGTTTTGCAAAAAAATTGCTGAAATAATTAATTGTAGATATCTAAATTCTGACTTCAGTGATGGTTAAATGAGTGATGCATATATGATTATTTCATTTTGGCCCTTTCCAATCCTTGTCCATTTTTCAGGGAACACAGAAAAGATACAATGTGAAAAATACATGACTGAAAGGATTGTGTTTTTAAATAAGTAGGCTTCCATTTAGTTGTTCTGTAGTTGGTTTTGCTGGTACAGTATTATATTTTTAACAGAAGAAGTATTTTATTTCAGAATGATATGATTCTGAAAATATCACTTACCAAAAGAGATGACTAGTAGTAGTATGTAAAATGACTCAACAGCAAAATGAAATCAAAATATTACCCATGCACAGAACTGCGTAAAACGTAAAAGGCAATGCTATTCAGCAAATGAAAAAATAACAATAACACAGTTTCCAGAATTAAAACAGTATCCAAAGTCAGTATTAAAAATTGCAGCATATAGTGCTCGATAAGGCCCTAATGTCACAGTTCACTTGCAAATGTAAATGCACAAAAGCAACTAAAGATCACAGACAAAAAAATACATCACAGCTTCTAAAACTGTTTAATGATTAACTGTTTTATATTACAGTAGCTGGTCTTGTTCGTTTTGTTGTTGCTGCATTTTCGTCAGGTGTAACTGCACAATAAAGACACTGAGTTGCACATGCGAGAAAAGAAAAAATAAAACCCAGGCTGTGACGGATAATCAAATAAATTGTAACATTAAAAGGATGGGCTTTGTATCAGAAAACTGGTGACAGAGTCGGAAATCGCATGTGACGTTGTGAGTGCATCAATTTGTTACTTATATATAATTCACAAGTGAACAATTCAACTATACCTTAACAAGATGAATAGCCATGGGCAAAAACCATGATGCAAACTTTTGTTAAAAACAATACATAAAAGAAAGTGATTGCCATTTTCCATTGAATACTTGAAGAAGCCTGATGATTTCTTCAATCAAATTTTATGGTCAGATGAATTCAAAATATAACTTTTTTCACCAAGAAAGCAACAATATGTTTGGAGGAAGAGAGGAGAAAAATTTAAAGAAAAGTTCATCATGCCCAGTGTTAAACATGGTGGAGGTTGTGTGATGGTATGGGCTTGTCTTCCTGTATTTGGCAACCTTTGTATTGTAGAAGAATCTATGAATGCTGCAAAATATCAAGACGTTTTGCTCTCACACTTGTTACCCAGTGCTTGAAGGCTTATTGGACAGAGGTTTGTCTTCCAGCAGGATAATGACCCTCAACATTCACAAATTTCAGTTTTGTGAAGAAAAAATAAAAATAAAAATAAAAATACACAACTGAACCCTCAAAATGTTTGCACTAGAGCAAAGAGGAAGGGCTTACATTAACTGAGTTGGCTGAACCAAGGGTAACCCCAGCTACATGGTGGACAGCCCAGAATAGTTAATAAACATGGCTTAAATATATTTATTTATTTATTTATTTATTTTTTAATTTAAATTACCCTTCAGACTGGTCGTATTGGTGAAAAGGGCTAATTTATAAAACAGCTGCTGCATTACAATGGACTACCTGGACTTACAACTATTTTGTTGGGCTAAAAATAAAATCTTCCTGTGTCTAAACATCTTGGTTGTAGCAGTATTTTTTCCCCAAAAAGTCTGCATGCACTGAACATTAAATAAACATACTGGTACACAAGGAAAGCTCCTTGAATTAAAAAGGAGACCTAAAGGCTTGTTCTTTATTTCTGAAGGCTTCACTTAACAGAATAAACTCCTGTCTGATATGATGCAATTGACATTTCAAATTTCCACCGTGTAGCCACAATTTGGGCTTTGATTTGTAGAGTAAGAATATAAGGTGGAAATCACCTGACCACAATAAATTATGCCATGCTCCTCTGAAGTCATTACAAGTTTATTTTTGATCTTGCATCATAATTCACAGCTTGGTGCACAATACGTTTTCTCAAAATCTGTAGTAATTCCTTTGTGCAGTCCAAAGTTATGATTCATTTATACTGGAGTGACAGCATAATGCTTAGATGTCAAAATCCATTAAAACTGTTCAATGTATTTGGCTTATTTTTAGATCCAATTGAGATTTAACTGATGGTAAAAAATATACAGTCAAGTGTGTTTACTTCACCTTTACAAAGAATATGTTACAGTCCCAATTAATTTGTTATTCCTGTCACTAAAGGCATTGTCTACTTCAAACTGTCATTGCTGTTTGTGCTTTGTTTTCAGAAGAATGGCATTTCATTTTTCTGTAACCCTTTCTAAACTAAATTCATTTACCAGCAGGACAGTTTATTTAGAAACACTTAAGCTAAATTCATGTCATTGTAATTGCTTATCAGGGTGACAGATTTAATACAAAACTGCTGGATGAAACAGTTTTAGTATTTTACTTTCAAACTGGTTACAAGATTAGGTGTGAATGCTAATTCAGACCAATATTTTGATATGAGCACTCTGGATGAAGAAATACCAGAACTACTTCACATGATACTTGATCTCATGCAGTTTTTTCATTGAAATAACATGCACACAGTTTTGGTATGCCATTTTCTATATCACTATAGAGTTTTAATTGTCATTATTAGCCATGCAAGTTAAAAGTGTGATAAAGGCTAGGTGGGCAGCAGCCCCGGGCAATATTCTTAAGAACTATGACACCAGCGCCCCAATAGAGCACCCTCCTGCTCCTCTTGTATTCCCATGCTTCATGTTCCCTTAAAATAGTGCAGACCAAGATTTAAAAATTCTTTTTCTTGCCTCTCATTATTTTGCCCCTCTTTATTTCTGTTCTTATGGTTCTTTGCTTGTATTGTATACTTGAATTTGGAATATGCATAGATGAAAAGTGTATTATGCTTCCTGGTACTGGTTTTGAAGTTCTAATTCCAAGGGTCTAGATGCAATCAGACCATGTGATGTTCAACAAAGGTACCATGATGCAGCCATTTGTCTATAGTTATATTTTAAATATTTGCATATTCTGATTGGGGAAAAAGCTGAGAACAGCGATTCTCATCACAATAAAAAGCAAACTTAATTGTTTATCATTCTACGTGGTTCAGATTTCTGTTGCTAAAATATTGAGATTCATTCTTGCTTGCATTATCTCTTGTGCCTATTTCTTGAGAAATCGTGTGGTGGTGTGACCTTTCAAATAAGTTTACTACGAGGAAGGCGGGATTAACAGAGTTGAAAGGTCACAAAACCTCATGATTTTCGATTACAGTTAATCAGATTTAGATATTCTGCATGAATGATTAGAATTACTAGTTCTTTCTGGTTACAGCAGTGACTGGTGTTTCTGGCACAGTGTAATGCAATTTTGACACATAACCCACTAAACGGATAGAAACAAATTTCAGGTTCCAGTTGCATGTGGAGATTGTATAGTGCACTCCCCTCAGCTAGGCTGTGTTTTTCCTATCTGAGCAAAAGAAGAAGTCTGAATGTTCTTATTATAAAACATGAAAAACAATTATCACAGCAGAAACAACGGGGAGAGCAATACATAACACACGGAAAGAGATATTAAATGGTTAAGAAATGAACAATGAATACCATGTACATGGTAAAAACAAGCCTTTAAAAACATAATTACACACTACAGATGTAGAAATAATAATTAAGTTGGTGTTACTCAGCTCACAGAAGCAGATGTGAGGTTAAGATATACTCATTGTTATGAACTAAAATAATTTCATAGATTTTAATTAGACCTAGCTGACAGATGACAGCAATTGGGTGATAATCACAGAATCCATTTTCTTTTATCCTCATGCACATTTCCCTTTGGTCAGCATATGGTCAGGGAGCTTGCTTTGATCTTTTCTTTTGTGAAGGAAACAGAAGTAGTTCCAAATGAGCACACCCTTGTGCATTTCTAAGCATGTTGTTATAAAATGCACTTTAGAAGCACAAATAAAATGACATCTATTATATTACAGCTTATTAGACTGCTGATGGTAAGGCAGTGTTTCAAATCTAAAGTATCAGCGAGCACTCTGTCGACGGATTGGATTTCTCCATTGCCACGCCAAAAGGCGTATTGGAACACCAGCATAAAGCCTTCTATATTGTTTTCATGAAGAAAAAAAAAAAGTCTCTCCCAACAAGCTACAAGGATTTTGTGTGTGCAGTTATGGTCCATCATTATTAAATGTCTCTTGTTGGATGGAAGAGGCGCTTCATCAAAAACAGCCATTCATCAGCGCTTGCCAAGCCAGCTCACATCTGACCTCTGCAGCAATAATGCTGCATCAAGTAGGCCAACTACCCAGTTTAGCAGCAGAGCAGGGAGCAGAGACTAGCTCGAAGATTAAATGCACTGTTTCAGGTTTTTATTCCCAGGAGCTCCGCTGGCTGATGTTGTATTGATTGCAAAAGTTTACCAGTAAGTATCACAAACAACAATAGCCAGGTCAACGATCGGTGATGCCTGAATATGAATTCCCTGGCGGCAGCTTTGCTCTCTGGGCTAAAGCACTGCCATCATGATGCCTGAGTGCAGGTTGGAGAGGGGTCTCAAGCAAAAGGGAAGAAGCGAGCGGCTGCCACTCCTTGTGACATTTAAGAAAGCAATATGTCACACTGAAATGAGCGACCAGGAAATAATTATTACGCTTGTGCATTGTAAAAGGCTACTTTGACAAACCGTTGGTCTAGTCTACAATAAACTTGTTAGGTTCTTGTCTATGTCTAATATTGAAAAATGTAGAGGTCACGCATTACAATTTTAGTTTTATAGCTTGCAATATAAAATCCAAACAAAAGGTTAGGGTTAATAAAATGTTGTGGTATGGATTGACCTTTACACATACATACTGCACATGTGTGTGTGTGTGTGTGTGTGTGTGAGTGTGTGTCATACAGAGCGCTTACCAACATTACTAATTCAGGCACCTATTTCATTTACTTCTGGGGGTGCTATTGAATAATACTTCTTCCTGCACTGCCACTATAAATCTAACATGGTGATACAAAACATGTCACACTTAAGTGAGAAAAATGCAAATTAACATGAGATTGAATGGCACAGGCCTAGCTATCCAGTGAGGCACAAGGTTTATAAAAGAAAGATGAATACCGCCACATGTTTTTGTTGTTGTTTTGTTACAGCAGGAGGAGATCATTGCATGTTATAAGGCGGTTGAAATTTTGAGGCTTCATGGTGTACAATTTCTTCACAGTCCTTACATACTGTATGTATGTTCTGTTGACTGATTTATTGCTTTTCTTTAACTGGATCTATTAAAAGCAATAGAAAGCTGTATGAGAATACAAAACTGCAGAATATTTTACGCACCTCATGGGGATTTCCTAGAAGCACCTAAAATGAGGGATAACCCTGTGAATTAATTGCAGTTATGTGCGATTTAGATGATATAGCACACACACTGTTTTATTGCAGTGCTGTAACGGATTTCAGAAAGCTATTTAATGCAGTGACCTCTTTTGTGTTGGTGTCATGACATAATATAAAGAAGAATTAAAAAAGTAGTAGCTCCACATAAGAAAACATGTTATATATGTTTCCAATCGTGCTTTCAGTCCCATTGACCTGAGTTTGTTTGGCTTTGCAAGGACGTAATCCTTGCCGCAATGTTTTCTCATTAGCTGTTCAGCATTGGCCCACACTGGTAGTAACAACTGACAAGTGCCTCAGGCACCAGTGGAATTACTTACAGACAGAAGCACGGTTGTTTTGAATTGTCATCTTAAATTTATCACTTGCCACTTAATGTAACTCATCTGACCCAATCTCTTCTCTGTGTCATCAGGGGTGTTGCCATTGGTTTCACCAGGGTAATATCAGGAGTGCTCTGTGTATGTATTGTGCAAATGCTGGAGAGTGCTAGCATCTGCTGGAGGCCTGTCTAAATCCTAGCCTGGAGGCAAAGCGTGCTAACGATGCCCCAAGCAAACTGAGTGGCTAGCCATACGTCAGGCTCTCCAGAGAGGAGTTCAAAGCCAGGCCCGACATGTTTAATTCTGTCATTTTCGTGATGATAATCTTTCATGTGTTTGGATATAATGTCACTAACCATTTGCTTTATCCAAATTACATCTACACCTTTTTTTTTGTATTCTATTTAAATGGCCAAGCTAGCAAGCCTTCCTGGGCTCTCCACTTGCTTCAATCCTCTTGCCAGTTTCCTGAGCTGGAGAAAAGCTACACAATGGAAATAGTGCTGCAATTAAGGGCTCTTAAAGCAATCAGAGCAAAATAGTAATCAGTGTCATTCATTAGCATAAACATTATTGCATTCTAGGAAATAATTAAATTGGTTCCTTGGAGAAGAAAAATCACAATAACAAATATGATAAGGGATTTGTGTTTACTCTTTGTTTATCTATTTCACTAATAAAACAAAAACTTGTAGTTGCTATGTATAACACATCTACCTAATGGTAGGTTTGAGAAACAAATCCAGGATATTAAAATGGTTTAGTATTATCCTTTTCCCTAAACTGGAGGCAAATATACGGTATGCTCTTGTTTCTAAGTTTTGTTTTTCATTCTCCCTAAAGGCTCATGAACTGTCCTCTTACAATCAATTACACTATATCCATGTCTTGTAAGAGTCTTAACGCAAGGTGATTAATATTGTAATTTTATTATATATATGTCATGGAAATCACATCTTGCAACTGGTGATGTAACCCACGAACAGTGTCTGAGGATTAAGTAAAACAGAGCCACATTTAAAAACATAGTTATTTATTTCCTATTACTCTGGCACTTATTTGACTGCTTATATCAAAGGATACACTACCTTTCCCAAATGCATGCTTAGATATAAGCCACTATTATTTTTCTGCTTGTACAGCAGAAAATCTAATATCCCAGTTCAATAACACTGCAGGAATAGGACAGCTTTCTTACAGTATAGTAAAAGACAATTCAGATTTGTACTGTACATGTTTCACATTTGCTTTTTACTATAAACATCATATTTACATGCAGGATAATACACTAACGCAAGGTTTTCTATTTACCAGAAACTCGAAAGTCATGTAAAATAAAATGGGAGGTGTTAAAATTGTTTGTTGTTTAAATAAACCCTCCCCAAGATCACAGAATCCTTTTTTTTACTAGCTGCTGTACATCATATGCATTTAAATGACACACATTTATATAAATTATATGGCTCTGTCATTTACTTTCTAGAAGTCAATATAGTGTGCAAAATTCATGGTCTCTTAACATGTGGTTGAAGTTTATCAATATGCATTTAAATGCTACTTAAATACTGGGCCTCCGTTTCTGTATTGCATAAACCAACATTTTTTTGTTACAGCAGGCATATTTATAACAGAGAAAAAAAAAATCGACGGGTTAATCTCTGTGGGACTGCACTTATCCAAGCAATTGTCATGCAAGCCTGGTTGTAAGTAATAATATGGCCTTTAATGACGGAATGATGGACCTGCCAAACACTAGCTACTGCCATATACTGTCTGCATGTCCCTGCTGGCAGGCACAAAGATACCCATCTGGGAGTTATTAACATATCCTCGTCAATTCAGAACCCACTTTAACATAATCCATATTTGCTGGAGAAAGTCCAACAACAGCCAGAGAACAGCAGTCATATGATACAATGACACACTTCAACCAGCTCACATAAAGCATGCTTGGGCAGCGAAGCAATTCAGAAATGCAAATAGCAAAAGCACTCCTCTGCCTAGCTAAAAGGACAAATCCCTTTAGGCAAGACATCTCAGAGTATTGCCTTGGTTTTCTTATACTTTATGTGATATTTTTAAGCCGTAAAACATTATATATATATATATATATATATATATATATATATATATATATATATATATATATATATATATATATATATTTGTGTTTTATAAAATAGGCTTTACTGTGAGCACGAATGGTTAGGCATCAGTTATCTGATCAGAATTCTGGGTGAACAGTCTTTATTCTTCCTTTCAGCTTTCTTCTATCTAAAAGAAAGGAATATGATGGCAATTACTCAAGGTTTCTGATTGATTTATTTCTTAGTCAGAGTAAATAAAGGATAGATACACATATGGGAATATTAGAAAATCACATTATTCCACGGCTGCTGAACAACTCCAGATTGAAGAAATCCCAGAATATATGTACATTGTACTGAAGTGGCCAGGTTATATGACTCTAAACTTGTCTTCTGAGCCTGTCAGAATCAATTTATATTACAAGTCATTAAAATCAATTTGTCAGTGGTGTTCTGATCCCATTATTACATACTTCTATTTTTCACAACATTAGAGTTATGTGTAGCAACCAGCTGGTAAAGATTTAAATCACATGTTTCTGTGTTTATGGGGTAAGGTATCAATGACTCCAACATGACCTCCATATTTGACCTTTATAGATGAAGTACATAGATACTGTGCCCATAAGTATTGACCCCTTCAATTGATTTCAATGTGATTCCCCTGAGATTAAATGTTTATTGTGATTAAATGTTTTAACTCTGGGTAAACCATGTTTTTGGTCCATAATCCAGGCAATATACAGCTATGGCCAAACGTTTTGCAATGCCCTATAGAATGAACTAAGTCGAATGAAACCTGCTGAATAATGTTACGGAAACACATTGAATTACATACCACTTTGTAGTTTCCCATATACTTCATAAAACACTGACACTGAAAAATAGAAAAAACTGACATTCTGAAATCTAACCTGAAATACTGTACTACTATTATGGCTTCCTGTAGAGTTTGCAATAGCATTCTGTAGTTTCTTTGATTACATTATGTTAAATAAAATATATAAATTATGTTCATATAGTTTTTTTTTAAATCATGTCTCACTCCTAAAATTCTAGGTGATGCAAAACTTTTTCCGATAGCTGGA
The DNA here is from genome assembly GCA_030684275.1 of Acipenser oxyrinchus oxyrinchus. Classification (NCBI taxonomy): domain Eukaryota; kingdom Metazoa; phylum Chordata; class Actinopteri; order Acipenseriformes; family Acipenseridae; genus Acipenser; species Acipenser oxyrinchus. The sequence continues at coordinate 13,527,793 of CM060257.1, forward strand.
CAATTTTGAATCTTATCGAGAATTGCGGGATCTAGTTAAACACGTTGGTGAAAAATACTGAGCAGTTGAAACTGATCTGTTAATAACAGTGGCAAAAGATATCCCTGAGACTTGTTCAATAAGCCTGTACATGATTTGACAATTCACTTCAAAGGTCATACCAAATTTGAAAAAAGATATACTGAAAGGGTATCAAAACTTATGATCAGGACTTTATGATCTTTACTAAATGTATCATTGTTTATTTTTTTTTATTTCAGCCTAAGTGTGTATTGTCCTTGTAAGTTATATCATTGAAAGTCAGTTAAGCATTTAATTAACTCATCCCAGTAATACCATTCAGGCAGCTAAATGATTGAATATCTGGTACCACAGTCAATACTTCAATATGAAGAGGGGACAGTATATTAATATAACATACATAGACTATGCACTAAAGTGGAAAGGAACATAATTAGGGTTATTCCATTCTGAAATTCTGGGAAGGAAAAAAAGCTAGCTGTTTCTCTGTAGCCTTGAAGAATAGCTTAAAAGTGACTGTGAGCATGGATTGGGCGAACCATCCAACATTCCTCCTAGGTTACTCGTTAACCCCTCAAGGTACACAAATAATTGAGCGGTTGTTCAAACGGTTTCTTCTTAAAATACATTTGAGAGTGACTCAAGTACCACGAGGAAACTGACAATGTAGATGACCAGATCCAACCTGTCAGTAAATTTGAAACCCTGTTTTGTGCACCTCATTGCAAAAATAGAAAAGTTAACATAATTTTATTTGTGGGATATATATGTCCCTTTACCTTAAAGGGTTAAGAGAGTTGGAGTGTTGACTGTAAATCTATTTTCCACTCTAGATTTTAAATCCATAGAACAAATCCAGGCAGTCGTAACATTAAAATATATATATATATATTTATTTGTTTACAATCTTGTACACCTTATTAGCACTATAGATTGTTTGATTGGTTTTGGTACTAAAGGAGATCTCCTCTGCAAGGAATCAGATCACAGACAGTTGGGCACCTTTGCTCAACACAAAAGATTATGTGAATGTTGTTGCAGTGACATTATTAGCATTTGTTAAATATATAAAAAACTCACTAACTAAAAACACTAGGAACAAAACCAACTGTAGAGTCAGGGGCAGCAGTGTGGAGTAGTGGTTAGGGCTCTGGACTCTTGACTGGAGGGTTGTGGGTTCAATCCCAGGTGGGAGACACTGCTGCTGTACTCTTGAGCAAGGTACTTTACCTAGATTGCTCCAGTAAAAACCCAAATCTATAAATGGGTAATTGTATGTAAAAATAATGTGATATCTTGTAACAATTATAAGTCGCCCTGGATAAGGGCATCTGCTAAGAAATAAAAAAAATAGAGTCATTTGATTTGCATTTATTTCTAGTTGGAAAGTCAAATCTGCACAACCCACGCAGGGAATCATAACTGTGGGATATTGTATTACATTCTAAATGTATGTACATTCATTTGTAGTTTCTTTCTCATTTATTGAAAATAGTAGCAATGTTTTGATCTATGCATGTCTTGTGTCTGAAGGCCTTTTTTTTTACTTCACAGAATCAAATTTATTGGTATTTTTACCGGCTCCAAACAGAACATTTTTTTCTGTTCACTTTTTTTTCTCTCTTCCACTCTATATGTATGATAAACAATTTTATTTTTCCATTACAGTTTCTTGTTTCTAAAATACCAACAGATCAATTGCAGGGCAAGTGCTATTAAGCAAGGCACCAGACTTTAAAAACTCAACATAGCACTGAAAATTGACCAATTTACAATGTGCTTCTGCGAGGTGAAATGACTCCCTGTAGTTTACAGGCCTCATTCACCCAGTATCTTTGTCAGAAAAAAAGGTAAAAGTTTTCAAGAGGTAAGACATGTAATATGTCATCAGTAAAAATCTGACTTGCTTAAATTGCATTGCCAGTAGGTAAACAGCAGGGGTCACATGAGTATCAGTCTCCACTGCGCTATGTAACAGTTGGAAAATCTACTTGTCTAAACTACAGTCCTTAATGACTTCAAAGTGCTCGCTGTAAACAAAGCAAGCTGAGTTCATTCCAAAGTTTCTTTCAGTACTGATTATATGTTTGCCATCTTTGTAAATGATGAAATTGTTTTTAAAAGCATGACACAGTTTTGTTCTTTTATGGGCTTCTACAAACCCTGCTACACAGTGTTAAAAAGATTACGCAGCCAGCTGATTTTCTTCAGCTACCTGATTATTTTCATAGTAATAAAAAAAGAACTATACAGAATTCAATTGCATTAAACAAAACAGGATACAAGCTCAAATTATATATACAACATATACTGTAAGGTATTACTGTATAAGATCTCGAGGTTGGGTGTCACCTTAATGTAACAATTCTAATTCTGCAAATGTAACTGCCATGAAGGAACTAAATGTGGAAGAGTCGATCCCAAACAACCACATATGTTTCTTTTGTGCAGGGTGGAGTGATTCCTTTGTTGGTGAATTAATAGTGTTTCTCTATAGTGTCCCTTTAGGGAAAGGCAGTGACCTGAAGAGCCCTTGATGGAACAAAGAGCTCCTTTTAAACGCATCCACCTCCAGCAGTATTAATGTGTTCTCTTTGGTTGTTTATTACTGTGTACTCTAAATAAACTGCAAAAAGACATGATGGGTGCCACCTGCATTCCACTGGCCACAGCTGAGGGCTTGCATCTGCAGATAGTCCTCAACCTGCGAGAACGTTGATTCTGGTTTAAATGCTCATTTGGCGTATTTTGTTGTCTGTTTATTTTATATAAATAGTTACACTCACTGTTTACTTTTTTCATTAAATTATCTTTACAGCACATGTAGCCCTTTTTTTCTGTCAACAGTTTTGCAGAGAATGCATGTTTTACATTCAGGTAACTTGTCTTTGGGCCTGGTGCCAAAGAATCGGCAGCAGTGGTAGCACTGGTAGCACTTTCATGGTAATTTAACTTTAGGGATTTCATATTAATATGCGTAGAATGTATCGTCATTTGGAGGAATTGATGTGTACTACTTTGGGAAAATGCAGTTGTAAATAGTGCGTTGACAATATAATTGTATTTGTTGTTCCCTTTAAATTCAAAGACGACCACCAAATCATTACGTATGGGATATGCCTATTGGTAGGTATTCACTGAGCTCTCTATACCAGAGCTGCCTAGCCCCTTCCTGGATGACATCCTCAGTCCCGCCTACCGAGGGGTTAAAACCGTCATTCCACGGAAGCCATTTCTGTGTTGAATTGAGCGTTTTGTGTGAAAGAGCGTTTCTGAGTCGACTGCAGTTCCCCCGCATTCGTGCTGAAAGCTGGCTTGCCACTTTCCTGGAATCAGTGGCTCCAAAACTGAAGCCTATTTTCCTTCCTCCTTTTTTTAGCAGCCTGCCCGCTTGCGTGCAGGCTATCTTTCCTTACTGTCTGTCATGTGCAAGCGACTGCCTGTGCAGTTTTGATTTAAAGGAGTGTGTGTGTATGTCTTTTCAGTCTACACTCTTGGGAGAACACAGTTCTTCCACTGGGGCTAGGCCTCGGCGCATCCCCGCTGTCGAGTGATTCTGCCAGCCTCCGTCTGGGAACCTGGACTGGGCCTTGTTTGTTTTGGTTGTCGCTGAGAGTCCCCTGTCTGTATACCAGACTGCACATCCCTGCTTGTCTGAGTTGTGCTGTGGATTAGCTGCAGCGCAGTTGTTTTTAAACAACAACAGCCAACCAGCCGTGTATTCCTCCACAGGACTGTGTATTTCATACACCCCGCTGTAGAGTAGACCTCGCCAGCTATGTTGGCCCGCCCACCTCGGTGCTTCGGGCCTTCACAACAACAAACAACAGTGTGTTCTCCCCCTATTGTTTTTGCTGTGTTTTGCTGTGTTTTGCCTTTGAGCTCGCCAGCCGCGGCTTCGGCCCTTGTGTCTCCCTGGTGTACACTGCGAGCTGCCCAGGTGTGTGACCAGAAAGAAAAAGAGACACATGATCATCCACTACTGCCTTGCAATTTAAAAAAAAAAGAAAAAAAGCGTGATTCCTCCACCGGGACCCAGCTCTGCTGCACCCCACTGTTGAGTTGAATCCGCCGTCTTCTTTCAGCCCGCTTACTCGGCGCGATGATAAAAGCAAAACAAAACAAAACAAAATCAGTTACCCGCGTTGAGCTTGTTTCAGCCTGCCTACTCAGCACGCTGGTAAAACAAAAAAAGCAGCTACATGCGTTGCTATGGTGACTGCTATTTTACCCTCACAACTTTACTGTTGTGTGTGTGTATGTGTTTTTTTTCTTTACTGCCTTGCAGTTTTAAAAAAAGAAAAAGTAGTCGCAGCGTGATTCCTCCACTGGGACCCAGCTCTGGGACAGCCCATCATGTTAGGTTACTTACTGTAACTCTGGTTCCCTGAAAGAGAAGAGGACCACCAACCGCAAGGTTGCGTTGGTCGGCCTCACGGGTTTGATGCAAAAGGAGAAATGGCTTGGAATGACATTTTTAACCCCTCAGTAGGCTGGACCGAGGATGTCATCCAGGAAGGGGCCTATCGGCAGCTCTGGTATAGAGATCACAGTGAATACCTACCAATAGGCAGGCATATCCCATATGTAATGTTTTGGTGGTTGTCTTCTCTTTCAGGGAACCAGGGTTACAGTAAGTAACCTAACGTTTGAACTGCTTGTGACAGGATGAATGGTGCAGTGCAAGAGATGTATAATGTCCAGACTGTTGTCTCCCAAAAAATAATCCTTTTTAATAGAAAACAGAAATATTACAAAAATAATCCACACTGGAAAAATAATAAATAGCCCCGCTACCAGCGATGGTATTGGGGCAAACACAGCAGGATCCAGGCTCAAAACAAAAGAAAACAAACAGACACTCCGATAACCACAGTCCTCCGTGCAACAAACAGACACTCCGATAACCACAGTCCTCCGTGCACAAAAATGTGCTCTTCTCCTCCGGGGTTTGTGGTGCGTGCGCTGTGTAGTGTAGTGCTGTGCGAGGAGGGGTGTGCTCTGAGGTATGTGCTGGCTTGCTGGCTACAGCCTCCCGCCCTCCGGTTCCTCTGTTAACACACAAAACAAAACACGTAATACACAAAAATAAACATCGGCTCCGGTCGGTTGCTCTCATTAACTCAGCGCAAGGGGAGGTACTGACGTAACTGCTTCCCCTTTGTACCCAGAAAACTCCTCCCTGCAATCAGCGCGTCACCATGGTTTCTCCAATAGAGGGCTGCCCCGCAGCTGACTGCAATGGAATCGTCCTGAGTACTTGCAACTACGCGCCCCTCCTAATATGGTTACCTTCCGGTTTCCACCTACCACCAAGGTGGCAGATCTAGGAGGCAGCATATTTTCCCCTTACACAGCCCTTTCTGGTTGGGAGGGAGATTTACAGCATTGACCCTTTTTCTCTCTATCACACTGCTGTTCAAAAAATAAGCAGTTATATTTAACACAATGCAGCTTACATCCCTGTAGCTGTACAATAAATCTCATATATCTTTGGGCATAAATTATTTGCCATCCCACGGTGATCTGGAATCTTTGCTGTGTTTTACTGAAAACCTTTTATGTGACTCTATGCAAGACTCCAAACACTCAAAATGTTCTGCAGCCTGACAATTAAGTGAACTGTTAACATTAACAAGACTATGTTCCCATGCACTATGCATAACAGATGAAAGTTTTGCTGAAGGACATAATAAGGGATTATTTAGCAAACCACATCCTATTTTTAAATCAAGTTTTATCATAAATGACGATCCATGTAAAATCTTAACCCTTCTATAGCATACAAGGTCAACAATTCAGACTCAACTTTGTCTAACTATGGGTTCATACAAGGTTGGTTTCTTATACACAACAGTTTTTTTTCTGTTTTAATAAACCTGCTTTCACCATGACCCATAAACTATTAAACTTCTTTTATGTTCTTGTAAAATCTGTGAAATAGTTTAATATCCTGTAGAACCTGCAGGAGTGTGTAAATGTGCTCAAAGGGTACATGGAGTGGTTCACACCTATGAAGATATGTTTTACACCTATGATAAAATAATGAAACTAGGACAGGCCTTTTAACAACTTTTCAAAAATAGTTACAATAGAAATGTTACTATTCATTGTGATCAACAGAGACATTTATGACAAGGGTTGATATTGGGATAATGGTTTTATGACTATGCAGTCTGGTTAATAACTTACAGACATAACCATAAAAATGGCACCAAACAACTGTTCTGTTTGAAAATGTCAAAGGTAGTTGTTATAGTCAGGAACCTCTTTGGATATGTCATGCCTTTTATAGTAAAGGTTTTTCTCTAAAACAAGAATAAGAGTGATTTGTATTTAATAACTACCACTAGGTTATCACATATTTTAGGCTCTTCCAACCATGACAATTTTAATATTTTTCAAATTCAAAATAATTCAAATGAAACCCTCTGGAGCTGGGTCTATTTACAGTTGAAGATTTAAACTACTTACGCTAAAAGATTTTACTACAACAGCTGTGATAACATCCTTCAACAGAAAGCTGCAATTGCCCCAGAAAATCATGAACAAACTAGATATTTGGGTTGGGGCAGCAGAAACACCACAGAGACTGTAAAGAAGACAAAAGACAAGGCCACGGTTAAAAAGCCACGAAAATGTCACTCTTGTGCTTCTTGCTCTTTTATATGTTTTAAATCATCTGACCACTGCTGTGATTTCCCTTTATTCTTTCTGGGCAGATGCAACTCATTCTAGCTTAATAAATATACATGCCCATGGGAGTTGAGCTAAATGGTTCTATTAATTTGAAAACATGTCAACCGATATAAAAGCAGGTCAACCCAAGGAAAGGTCAACTGTGACTTGCATGTTTACTCAAGACAATTGGAGAGGAACTGTCATAGACTGTAATATTCACTACACTGTGCTTAAAGAGGGAAACTCCCATTGCTGGAAATTTGACTGTGTTTTTGTGTTCTGTCAAGGGCTCCCACACAGTGTTTGCAAAGCAAGTGAATATATCACCTTGTAGTGAAAGGCTTCTCCCCTAATGCTACCATAAAGAGGCCATAATCAAATAAAGTAAACACAATCAAATGCCACAGGTTTAATAGCACAAGCTTCAACCTGCAAAAACACAATTGCTCCATCCATAAAGTATTGTGTATTTCCCTGTGGGTAGTAATGACCAAAGCATGTCAGCATTATGGGGAATGGAACCTAAAGGACCACTGCATGTGTATTCAGTGTCCTTTCCTTATTTTCCTGTTAAAGGTTAAGCAATACAAACCAAGGCAGAATCAACTTCCTGATATGATTAATGATAGGTAATAAAATAAAATAAAAAATAATAAAAGTGTAGAGAAAAATGCATCAATGTATTTGAGAAAAATATAACAATCCGTGTGTCTAATACAAAACAAACAAACAAACAAACAAACAAACAAACAAACAAACAAACAAACAAACAAACAAAACGTGTTGGGAAGAACCTTTGATTTGTATTTGAAAAATTCAAGAAATCAGCAGGGATACAAATTTCAGATTTATAGATCCTCCTCTTTCATTGAATTGAGGCCATTGTCCCTATTTGTTTCATTATGCTAGATGAGGATAGGAAAACAGTATTGGAAAGACACTTTTACATCAATTTGTTCAGACTGCAAGTGCAGGAGGGTCTTGTATCCAATAAACATCATCTTGACCTGGAAACAGTCAACAATGAATGAGAACGAGACCTCTTCATCACAGATCTTGTTTGACTAGTTTTTATATCACAGCGTGCAGTTTCTGTTAGACATAGGTGAGATAACCTCATTCAATACAGCTTTTTACATATTCAAAAGCATAATGTTTATTAAGCTCATTGGAATACTCAGTGGGTTTTATGCTTGAGTTTCGTATGTATTAGGGAGGCAGTCATAGAATTAAGTAGCATTAATGAACTGTTTGCTTATGCAGTAATAATTAACTTCCATTACATTACTTTGTGTGATTACTTTCTTAATTGCCTGAATTATGCATCCATTTAATATTTAATACCCATTCTCAGAGATCAGACACTGTTCAAAATCAAATTGCTCACAGTTTCTTAACAATAATTAAGCTCACTATAATAAATGAAACCCTCTCAGATAAATTTCTTGGAGTGATTTCCTGGGTGCTTAAATGTGCTATTTATTATATCAAAATGTGAAACTCACTTTCTCCTTAGGAATCCAAACCACAGGATGCTAATGACTGCATGTGAATATTACCTTTCATTGCTTTTACACATTTTTAGATTAATGCCTTTATTAAATGAAATGAGACTGCGTTTTCTATTATGTAAAAATGTTTTTATTAAGTAACCCCAGCAAGCAATGTTTTGACTCAGATCATTATTGCTATTGATATTCTGGTGTCTTGTGGAACAGGAAAGCTGTGAAACTGTATCTTTGCACACTGCTACAATAGTACACTGTTTCATATTGTCTAAGTTTCAATATTTTACAGGTAAATATGTGATAAGCTCCCACTTACCTTGCGTGAAATGATTTAAATAATTTTCCCTGGAAAGGGAACCAAAATTGTCATCACTTGGTACTGGAATGCTAACAATTAAAATGACCAAAAGAAAAATGCAATGGGAACATTTGATTCAAATTTGGCAACTTGACCATTTTTTATGTTTATACTTTTCCATTAGTTACTTTCTCGTGAGGGTAAGAGGTCTAGTATAAACCTGTTCAGCTATAGCAATAAAAGAACCACTTTTGAACTAAAGCTGTGTCAGAGTCTTATTCCTTCTTAGAAATGATTGGGCATCTCTGTTTGTATCTTAGACAAATACAATTTACTGCCAGCAAATATCCATGAATAAATAAATAAATAAAATAAAGCAATAGCGGTTGGTTAAATGATGCAGCACAATTATTGTCACTCAGACATTGCTGTTGTAGCTAGCAGAGTCACAATACCGCAACACTTAGTCTGATAATGAATCCGTACCAGAGAATCCACAGCAAGCTTGGCGGGCCTGTTTTTAAGTGGTTGCTTGAAATGAATGTAACGCTTGGCTGTCAAAAGTCAACAATGGCAGCACAACTGGAGCTACTTAACTGATCTAAACCCATGCAAATCCAGCTTGCTGTTGTTACAGTGGGCAGCATCATTAGGCTTTGCTTTTTAAATTATCTCCCAGTCTGTAGGGCTGAGAGCTGCTGGCAATGCAAGGTTAGACAGAGAATGATGGCAGCATGTTGATGCTTCACAGACCTCATGATAGTTTCCGTCTGTCATTATTTACGTCTGACTAGACGCGTTGTGTCAGCTACCTAGAAGACACTTTTAATATGAAACCCGTTATACTCCTCCGCTTTTGCACAACCAGAGCAGGATACCATTATTTCTCTGCTTCACTACACTTAGGTGATGCTTGCTTCAATCTTTCAAGTTCAAAGACAAGGAGCCAAAGCTGTTCTTTGCAGGTTATTATATATATACAGAGTTGACAAAAATGGCAATTTCATACATGCAACACACAGAATAATGGGGTTTCAGGTTCTGCATACTAGAAATTAAAAAAAAAAAAGTTTTATATGAAATGGCTTTAATGCTATTAATATATAAAACATATATAATGTTGCGCTACAATATAGCACAAAATAACACACATAGTAACAAATAAAAAAAAGTCTACTAAAAAGTAGTAGAGTATGTTTCTGTAATGACATTCATTTCTAAATATATAATAATAATAATAATAATAATAATAATAATAATAATAATAATAATAATAATAATAATAATAATGGTTGTCAAAACAGGACATTTTGTAGATTACTGATATTGTATCAGCACAATATCTTTTAAACTCGCAATAACGACACCACATAAATCGCAAGGAAAATATTCTTGTCATTATAGTTAGGGATAATGTAGTTACTGCATCTTCCAAGAGATCTGACCTGTGCAAAAGCCAAACCATAGGATACTATTTCAAAATCCTGAACATTTACTTCTCTGGTGTGATACTACATCACTGGTCCAACTCAGACCACATGTCACATGTCCAAACAGTATATTCATAACGACCAGTGCTTCAAATGCTTGCTTATTTCCCCATGCACATTTGGCTTAGAAATATTTCTGAAAGATGAAAAAATCTACCTAGTGGCCATTGAAAAAGAAGTTGTGCCGGCGCCCTGAAGAAATCAAAGCACTTGCTGAAGGTAATCTGTAAAACATAAACGAAATCCGCAACAAGCATTTTAAATGTATTTTAGGTAATAATGTCTGTAATACATCGGTGAAGGAAAAATTGGTATTTGTTGTATGCTGTTATCAATGTATTTGTTGCTGTTGGCTTAGCTCACAGTGCAATCTGTTTACTCCTGATGATTGTGAGTAATTTGAATACTTTAACCTCATTGTAAAGAGTTTTGTTTTTATAGAATTAAAATCATGTAAAAAAAAACTCAGCTCGCACAAAGTCTGATTACCAATATTGATTTCTTTATGATTTGCATAATGATGATACACAATGGGTGGAAGAACACAGCAACATATCCCAAAGGACCTCCCACCCACCCTTTCGAACAATCTATAACATAGAGTTAGTGTCACTTACAGGTGTAATGTGTGTGTGTGACATCTACCATAGACAGCAGGAGCTTCTCTCTATTACTTTGTGCTGTGCTGCCAGCACGTTTGTATCATTTGAATAAATGAACAGTGTTTAGATGAAAACCTAACCTCTAATAAACCTCTTTTTTACCACATTATAATATGTCCTCATGTTAAAAGTTTGTTGTGAGCATGTTGAGATAAATAAAAACCCATTTGAAAAAAAAGGAAAGAAAATGCATCATGAACTATGATATTTTTTGATATCCAATATAAATATGTATGCATGTGTATACGTCTTCTGACATTAAGCCAAATTATATTAATAAGGTTCCCTTCAGGTGTAATAAGAACTAATGTAAGTATCCAGTAACTCTTGTTTTCAACTGCCATACATGGAGTTCTATCAAAATACTGCAGACAGCTACTGCTGACAAGTTGATAGCACTAGGTGGCAGTACAGCTATTATACTGTATTGACTAATTTGCAGACAAAAAATAGTTGCACTCAAATACAATATGTTTCCTACAAAAATCTAAAAACTAATAATAATAAAAAAATCTATGTAGCCTATGTGTGTAATTGTGTAAAGAGCTATTCCACATGCTAACTTGAAATTATATATTTATTGTTGACTAGTGGAATAAAAAAAATATGCGTTGTCGAGCATGTCAGTAGGCCCAAAATGCTTCTTGTTCGTATGATTTACAAATTGAAAATAATTTTAAGTACATGCCATTATTATTTTAATTAGCATAGATAAACACAGTTGGACCAGTGCAAATGAATAGAATATTTTAACGCAAAAGGTAATAAATAAATAAATAAATAAATAAATAAATAAATAAAAAGATCACAGCAGGAGATTCTGAAAAATGTGCACAGATCTGTATGAAATATTGTACTTCAAATACATTAGCAAACTGTATGATATTAGTACTACACTCATCTGATAAACTTTACTTTTAATTAATGCAAACACAACATGATTATTTGAGACTAAATTTGTTACGTTTTTGGAAAAAACTAATTTTCAGGTAAACAAAAGCCTCAGAGGTTGAAGACATAGCATTAAAATGCGCTTGTGACTGAGTAATTGAAATACTTGTTAGGTATTTAACATATACATGTCTCATCAGGATGTTGACTGGACGTTGCTGTGATGTGTCTCTCAATGCTGTTAACCTGACTGGCTCATTTCTAATTCCCCAGGTGATGTTCAAACAACAACAAAAAATAGTCTTACTTATTATTTGCAAAGATTATTAGTTATTCTACACATGTTGTATCCAGTCTTGTGAATAAATGACACCATAGGTTATTCCTGTAACTCATTGGTCATCTTGTGCCAAAATCACAGCTGCCCGAAATTAATAGCTACCCTCTTTAATGATGTAGGATTTCTTGAGTTTATCTTTTATACATTAAATGTAATCTGTCTTTAAATATCCTTTAAAAGAGGAATGAACATCCCCTGTAACCAAAACTGTGAGACTAATGTAAAACTATACAATACAATACATCAAGAAAAAAAACACATTGTGCTTTTGCATTGCAAGGTGCTAGAAAAGTCTTCTTTTGTGGGCATGCATGGCAAGAATATATGTTGAAAATTAATAATAATAATAATAATAATAATAATAATAATAATAATAATAATAATAATAATAATAATAATAATAATTGCGTGTATGCACCGTGACATCCTGCTCTCACCTATGCTTTGCATGTTTTCTTTTGAGGAAAGTGCACAGAACAAAAAAAAAAATCAAGGATTTGCAAAATACCACGTGTATCACAGACTTAAAAATATGTGATGTCTGATAATTAAATAAATGAATAAATAAGGGAGTGTTACGTTCTGTATCCAAGTGCTAACAAATGCTTCAGAGTTTGTATCCCATCTTTGGTGATTAAATAATAGGTTAGGTTATCTCTCATGTACAACACATTGATCAGCTGGTGCCTAGTTCACTGCTGACCTTTAAATTAATGGCTACATCATCCACTTTAATGATGTTAGATTTCTTAAATTCAGCCTGGTTAATAATTGTAGTTAACAGATGTAAACTGTACAAAGACAGGAGAGAGAGAGAGAGAGAGAGAGAGAGAGAGAGAGAGAGAGAGAGAGAGAGAGAGAGAGAGAGAGAGAGAAGGGAGATCTATTGAAGGGATCTATAAGATGACCTTGGTAAACAAAGGTCCCTGTTTGAATAGTTTGAATAATTTGAACAGTCGCAGAAATTAGATCCGCCTTTAATTAGATCAATTTGAAAGACCCTTAAAGACCCTTAAAAGCAACTGGAATTTGCTCTATTTTCTAATGAGTAAGCATGCTAAAAAACTGCATGTTGTTAAAATGTTGCTACAGCACATATTAAGCCTACTAAACTAAACCCAAAATGTCTGTTAATTACCAACCAAGCTCCCTTTTTTTAGAGGCAAAAATGGGCAATCACCATTTCTTTTGAAGGCTGTAACTTATTGTGCATAAAGTGTTACAACCTCAGCAAGCCTTAGATCCTCTAATGGAGACTGCAAGATTAATTTTGTCTTAGATAAATAGCCAAGACTGCAAAATCAAAAAATGGTAGAGAGGGATCCAAAATATGCCTTATGCATATTTCATTATCACACTCCTTGACTGCAATATGTAGAGCACAACAATGAAGAGAAAATTGGGATAACCCAGGGATATTGAGCAATTTTCTCCATAACTGGTTCTTACTCGCCTAAGATGTAAACTTTGATTTAGCTTGTTCCATAAGAAGACAGTCTATATAAGGTAACACATTTACACTTGGCACTTCAAGTGAATTTAATGCAAACAAGACTGAAATAATTGAGAGGAAAGTCTCCTGACTGCTCATCGAAAGGCTTATCATTGAAGTGGATGGCTGGAAAGAATTACTTTTCTCCATTGATTTTCTTTTGGAAATCAAAGGCAGATAAATCAAATAGAGCAATTGTCTTTGGCTAACTTAGTAAAAGCATGGTTATGGAAACTACAACACATGTCACAAACTACTATTTGCAATCGTTAAACCCATAATGGTTTTGTGCATAAGCAAAAAAAAAAAAGGCTACAGAGAAAAAGGTGGATTGATTTATTCCATAGTAATATAATTAACTTTCCTTGCTTTATTTTGTAAATAAGATAGGTACTTCCAAAAGACACTTCAAATTGGGATAAATTGCATGGAAATTCAACAACATGAGTAGATTCTCAATATTTAAGTTTAAGAGACTATTTAAAGATACTTTATAGATGAATAAACCAATTAGCAAATGATCACATAGACAAGGATATATGAAGTTACATTTCCAATTTGAAGGTAGGTATCATCGTTTACATAATTAGACTAGTCAATACACATTTAGTTTTAACGGCTTACCAAAAAAGTTGTGTTCATTGTGAACCTGATGAAGAAAGGTTAGGTGTCGAAATGCAAATGAGCAGGAGTTATGTATAATCCTTCTGCAGAAGAAAAATGATGTTACATACACAACCAGCAAATGTAGGAGAAATTGGTTCTGTGATCTGGCCAAAATGGGATTTCAATCTAAAGAAAACAACAACATACCAGCAGACATTTATAGCCCAGTATGATACCCTGGTAACTGCTTTTGTTCTGGCTTTGTAATCATTATTTTAAATCCAGCAGTCTTTTCTATTTAAAATGTACGTTTCCCCCTAAAATGTGGAATTATCACTGATGTTTTATTAAAACTTTTGGCGTCTGTGCTTTGTTATCTGGAAATGGAAGAGTTGGACAAATTAGGGTTGACAGATGACACTTAAAGCTAGAAAAGCACATGTCCTCTGGGAAGACAAAGCAGCAGGGTGCTTTACATCTGTGTAAAGAACACTCCAGATTCACTTGTGAGGCAGACTGCTTTTAACACAGACCCTCTTGAATTAACCAATAAGCCCACTAAAGGGATTGGATTAAGCAGCTGATATCATAGGTTAGTGTTTGTTTTGCAAAACGACCTGCCTCATTAGAGCGCAGCCTGCTGTACAGTGTAGCTTTGGCTTTTACTGGATATGGTCTTCGTCACTTGACTGTTGCCTTTGTGTTTTTTAAAATGTGTAAGTCACACCAACCTGTTCATTTAATGATGGGCTTAACAGTTGACTGAATCAACATTTACTTCCTGCCTAGAACAATAATGTCCCTGCTGCCTTAACTGACACATCATAGAGCAGCTAGCCGTCTTTGGGAAGGCCAAGATTGATTTGGATTATGTACAACCTACAAAAAATAAAATAATTGAACCACATGGATATTCTTTTGGGAATTACATGGATGTAATCCTACTGAGTTTACATCCATGTTTTCCATGTAGCTGTATTCAATGTACATTCTTGGAGTTTAAGATGCATAGACAAGTTAATCACAGTCTTTAAAACACCCAGTTATGCATTTTGTTCCAGCCATCACAAGGCTGGATTTGTTTTGGGTAACGAGTGTGCTTCTTTGTGATAGCGGTCTCAATGTGATGTATAGATTGAGCTGAATTTGATAAGCTTAAAACAGGAGATTGCAAGAGACATTGTGACAATCATCTTCCAGTCTTGTTATTTAAAAGGAGTTATGGCTAATAAAATATTTCCAGAATTCTATTGTGCACTTCTTCCTTCCAAACAGCACATACGAGATTGACATGTGGAATGAAAGGAAAGACAATCTTTGCAGATTTATTTCAACAGTTACATTTCTTCTAGTTAGGTGTACTACTTTAACAATTATTGTAGTATTTTATTTTTTTTTTTTTTAATAAATGCCTGAGCTTTTTTAAGTACTAACTGTTTGAGCAAGGGAGCTGCTGAAGCTAGTGAAACATTCTTCTAGAATATTCATTTATTTCAAATAATTTGTGCCCACTATGACTAGCACTAGTACAATTCAATAATGCATTTCACAACCCCAAGCCTGTGCCAAAGAAGGAACTTCCAGACAGCTGGAGGCTGTGAGGAATGATTGCTAAAGTTACCTTGTGGTGTCCTATAAACCAGACATTCATGAAACAGAGCTATACAGAGAAGTGAAACCCAATAAGTGTTAGACCTTGCAAAATGAAGGTAGAATGCAGCACAACATCTACTATTTAAGAGGTGCTGCTTATTACAGATTGTCTTTATCACATGTTATGTTATATGATAACCAACAACTACATCTACATGCTGAGATTCACCTTACTGTGTGCATGTAAATGGAGCTGCTGCTGAGGAAGCATTATATGACACAGTTGTTAAACTTCTTCAAAGACATGCTAACTGTGAGGTGCCTGGCTTAGATAACGCATGCCCGTTTAAACTGTTGTACTGTCTGCTCTCAAGTGCTATGGTGCCAGTGCTATATTAGTGTAGATTTTATAACTCAAGGCTGAACATAATTCACTGTTTTGACTTATATGTGAGAACTTTAGATTTGTATTACTGTGTTTATGCTTTAGAACCTAATCAAAAGTGAAGCAGTTTTTTTTGTTGCTTTTTTTCAGTAGCGTTCCTCACCACTAAGCAAGTTAGTCACTGCAGCATCTGAACAGGTAGTGTCCAAAATTTAATTAGGTTTTTAATTCTGTGTGACTGACAGGGAGGTCTTTTTTTGGCAGAGGTGCAGTATTAGTATAGTATATATATATATATATATATATATATATATATATATATATATATATATATATATATATATATATATAAGTAAGAAATCCCTTGTGTGGAAATTAGGAAATTACAATACAGTTCATCAATTCATGCAAGATGACTTTCATGAAGTTTGTATTTCTTTATATAAACTATGCTACCTAGAAAGCCTCTTTGAAATGTTATATTTCAGTCATATTCTCTAGTTTGGCCTGCCACGACACTATAATATAATAACTAGCAGGCTATTTACTTTAATCACATCATTAACCATCTTGATAACCTCTACCTGAATTCAACCCTTTTTTAGATACACTCCTAGCTCTACAGTCCTTGTATTGTAAATATAACTGGATGTGATTTTTGAGGACACTACTGTTCCACCTTCCTTATTTACTGTAATACAAGAAGGACTATAGGCTTGAAAATGTTCTCCGATTGCTCTCCAACAGCAGGCACTTTTGATTATTTAATTCTAAACATGAAAATGCTTTTATATGAATTGTACATTAAAAGAACATATTAAGGCATGTGTTGATGTGGTAAATTTACTTTCGAATCACCCGTGTATGTGTCAGGGGTTATGTTTGCATGACTTTACAGGTAAGTCTTTTTTTATAATAACCTTCCCTTCTATACCCCCCAGGTTGTTTGGATCCAGACTGACCACCGGACCACCCCAGGAGCACACAGACAGGTAAATAGAATGCTTGTTCTTTATGTCAAACAGAACAGTTTTTTTTTCTTTTCACAAAGAAATGTCAACAACACTTATGCTCCCTAAAATAACAATGGTTTTCCCAGGGGTGCTATAAATTAATATCCACACAGTTAGTATTCAGGCAAGTAAACAGTATAGTTCAGTCCCACTGGAGGATTTCAAAATGTCCCACACTGCTTAGAAGGTAGATTAATTATGTCCACAATACCATTATAGTATCACCTGACCTTCAATGGCTGCAGTGTTTTCGTTCCTCAAAGGACAAAAAGCAATCTTCTCCAAAGTGGTCTTCACCATAGTGCAGGCACTTTAATTTGTACACGGACATCCAAGTGGCTCCTTGCCAATACTTTGCATCCAGATCCCATTCCCACCTCCAAGGGCTGCTTTCTCCCTCTGTGACGTCGATCCTGGAGAAACAATCCGTCCTTAATACTCGCTCTCCCCTCCCCGTCTCACTCTCTGAACGGGGCTAATTCACACACCCCGCATCTGCCCCTCCCTACAACAGCATTAGTCTTCCCACCCAGCCACTAATACTTAACTCTAGTCGGCGAAAGCCTCACTTATCGGTGTCTGCAAGTAATACAGCAGTCTGTTTTCTCTGCATTCCTTCTTCCAGAACAAAAAGAGAAAGAAGGCAAGCCCTGGAGACAGACAAAACTACAATGCGTCAGCACTCATATTACAAGAGAGACATTTTCCAGTCCAACAGTATACTTATTCCATTCACAGCCCAGGTGTACTGGAGTTGTGTAACAGTTAACAAGAACTAAAACACTAGCACCCATCAAACGGGAGGATTACATAAACGACACAAGTTATACTCACAGTCCATTGTGAAACAGTATTCTCAAAGTCTCAACAATGCAAACAGTACTTAACTTTCTTTTCTGTGACGTAGAGTCTTCACTGCATTTAGTTGTGCCACTTTGTTTCCTTCTGCTTCTCTTCAATGTATTTGTTGTTTAGGCTCCAGTGCTGCTTCTCTTCCTTCAGTATCCAAAATGGACACGGTCCGGTTGTTGTTGTTGTTGTTCTTGTTGTTGTTCTTCTTCTTCTTCTTCTTCTTCTTCTTCTTCTTCTTCTTCTTCTTCTTCTTCTTCTTCTTCTTCTTCTTGTTCTTGTTCTTGTTCTTGTTCTTGTTCTTGTTCTTGTTCTTGTTCTTGTTCTTGTTCTTGTTCTTCTTCTTCTTCTTCTTCTTCTTCTTCTTCTTCTTCTTCTTCTTCTTCTTCTTCTTCTTCTTCTTCTTCTTCTTGTTCTTGTTCTTGTTCTTGTTCTTGTTCTTGTTCTTGTTCTTGTTCTTGTTCTTGTTCTTGTTCTTGTTCTTGTTCTTGTTCTTGTTCTTGTTCTTGTTCTTGTTCTTGTTCTTGTTCTTGTTCTTCTTCTTCTTCTTCTTCTTCTTCTTCTTCTTCTTCTTCTTCTTCTTCTTCTTCTTCTTCTTCTTCTTCTTCTTCTTCTTCTTGTTCTTGTTCTTGTTCTTGTTCTTGTTCTTGTTCTTGTTCTTGTTCTTGTTCTTGTTCTTGTTCTTGTTCTTGTTCTTGTTCTTGTTCTTCTTCTTCTTCTTCTTCTTCTTCTTCTTCTTCTTCTTCTTCTTCTTCTTCTTCTTCTTCTTCTTCTTCTTCTTGTTCTTGTTCTTGTTCTTGTTCTTGTTCTTGTTCTTCTTCTTCTTCTTCTTCTTCTTCTTCTTCTTCTTCTTCTTCTTCTTGTTCTTCTTCTTGTTCTTCTTCTTCTTCTCCCTTCTCCTCCTCCTCCTACTCCCTTCTCCTCCTCCTCCTCATCCTCCACATACATAAACTTCCTTATTGGGGTCTCCCTTTGGTTACATAAAACACACAGTGTAAGAAATACAATAAATAGTGCGACTAAAACAGTGTACAATAAAACCACCAGTGAATAAAGCAATTAAAACTTTGGCCATATATATATATATATATATATATATATATATATATATATATATATATATATATATATATATATATATATATATATATATATATATATATATACAGTACTGTGCAAAAGTTTTAGGCAGGTGTGAAAAATGCTGTAAAGTAAGAATGCTTTCAAAAATAGACATGTTAATAGATTATATTTATCAATTAACTAAATGCAAAGTGAGTGAACAGAAGAAAAATCTAAATCAAATCCATATTTGGTGTGACCACCTTTGCCTTCAAAACAGCATCAATTCTTCTAGGTACACTTGCACAAAGTCAGGGATTTTGTAGGCATATAGTCAGGTGTATGATTAAACAATTATACCAAACAGGTGCTAATGATCATCAATTCAATATGTAGGTTGAAACACAATCATTAACTGAAACAGAAACAGCTGTGTGGGAGGAATAAAACTGGGTGAGGAACAGCCAAACTCAGCTAACAAGGTGAGGTTGCTGAAGACAGTTTACTGTCAAAAGTCATACACCATGGCAAGACTGAGCACAGCAACAAGACACAAGGTAGTTATACTGCATCAGCAAGGTCTCTCCCAGGCAGAAATTTCAAGGCAGACAGGGGTTTCCAGATGTGCTGTCCAAGCTCTTTTGAAGAAGCACAAAGAACGGACAACGTTGAGGACCGTGAGGCGCAGTGGTCGGCCAAGGAAACTTACTGCAGCAGATGAAGACACATCATGCTTACTTCCCTGCCATGTCGGAAGATGTCCAGCAGTGCCATCAGCTCAGAACTGGCAGAAAACAGTGGGACCCTGGTACACCCATCTACTGTCTGGAGAAGTCTGGTCAGAAGTGGCCTTCATGGAAGACTTGCGGCCAAAAAGCCATACCTCCGGCGTGGAAACAAGGCCAAGCGACTCAACTATGCGCGAAAACACAGGAACTGGGGTGCAGAAAAATGGCAGCAGGTGCTCTGGACTGATGAGTCAAAATTTGAAATATTTGGCTGTAGCAGAAGGCAGTTTGTTCGCTGAAGGGCTGGAGGCGTACACGAATGAGTGTCTGCAGGCAACAGTGAAGCATGGTGGAGGTTCCTTGCAAGTTTGGGGCTGCATTTCTGCAAATGGAGTTGGGGATTTGGTCAGAATTAATGGTCTCCTCAATGCTGAGAAGTACAGGCAGATACTTATCCATCATGCAATACCATCAGGGAGGCATCTGATTGGCCTCAAATTTATTCTGCAGCATGACAACGACCCCAAACATACAGTGAAAGTCATTAAGAACTATCTTCAGCGTAAAGAAGAACAAGGAGTCCTGGAAGTGATGGTATGGCTCCCACAGAGCCCTGATCTCAACATCATCGAGTCTGTCTGGGATTACATGAAGAGAGAGAAGCAACTGAGGCTGCCTAAATCCACAGAAGAACTGTGGTTAGTTCTCCAAGATGTTTGGGCCAACCTACCTGCCGAGTTCCTTCAAAAACTGTGTGCAAGTGTACCTAGAAGAATTGATGCTTGATGCTGTTTTGAAGGCAAAGGGTGGTCACACCAAATATGGATTTGATGTAGATTTTTCTTCTGTTCACTCACTTTGCATTTAGTTAATTGATAAATATAATCTATTAACATGTCTATTTTTGAAAGCATTCTTACTTTACAGCATTTTTTCACACCTGCCTAAAACTTTTGCACAGTACTGTATATATATATATATATATATATATATATATATATATATATATATATATATATATATATATATATATAACCAAATGTACCAGAATGTTAATTTAGGAAATTGTAATAACCCTGAAATTGCAAATGATTCATTAGTGTTTTTCCCATTTATGTAATACTATCATTAGAGCCTAATTCACTGGTTAATAGCGATGCTGCAGACGTTACTGTCATGCACTGCGCACATGTAAATACACAAGTCTGCTTGTGTCATAAATTAAAAATGAGCTTGTTCCTTAAGGAGTCTCTAGCTGAATTAAGGTACATTTATGAGCTGAGACCACCACAGTTTATGACTTGTGTTATGACCTTGGCTGCATGTTTAACCAAATGCAAACATCCAAAGTTGTTTACTTTCAGAATACATTAGGCTGGGTCAAAACCTGCTTAAAGTACTAGATCATCCTTACAAGGACAGGACTTGAACACAGGTTCGTCAACTGCAGGAATCCAGTGAGTGTATTCATATTCAACACAATGCAGAGACTGGGCATGAAATCAGCAACCAAACACTCCCCAAGCCAGTCATTAACCACTGTACAAATAAGACAGGCATGCTTGCACTAGAAGTTATGGAGCTTTTAACAATGTCTCTCTGAGAAGGGTCACGGTGCCTAACGGCAGATAACACAACAGTACCTGTTAGTCTCTAACCCCCTTGGCCTTGGCAATCAGCCGACTATAAGAATCTGTGTTAACAGGGCAGAGACTGGGAGCTAACTGATGCAATTATAGAAAGAATTTATACACATTTCAGGAGTACTGCCATTACGTATGTATGCATGTATATATAGGCTTGACCGGATAAGTTAATAGATTTAAATGTAACATGATTACATCATTTGAGCTCTTTACAATCTGTGACTCATTCAGTTTAATGAAAGTGCAATAAAGCACCAAGGCCTTTTCTTTCAATGATACCACCCAGGAATACACATGAAGTGAACAATGTCCAGATGGCAGATTATTTTTTTAAAAGGCAATAAAAAATATAACATAAGGAAAGCTTTATCCCCATTCAACTGGATCCCTGGAAAATTCACACTGGAAGCAGTTGTTTGCATAGGCTGAAGTTCATTTATGTTTTGCTATAAAGTTCTGGAAAAGCATTTTGTTCTTTCCTGATTGGACGTTCTCTAGCCTCTTAGTTGAAGATCTGAACCCATATTTCTGTTCACGGATCACAGCAAGCCCACAGTAGGGCCTTAGACTGGAACTACAAATACATCATTCACAGGACTGTAAATCAAGACCTCAAAGAGCATCATTTAGCCTGAAGTTAAAATTGCTTGTTTATCAGATGGTGCCAAAGCCTAAAATGGAAAAGCTCCTCGTAAATCTCAGGGACCTTTTATGGTATGTACTTATGCAGGCATGCTGGCTCCTGGGAAGTTTTCGTAGAGTTTTAATGACTCCACGCAACTCAAACTATCAGGCAAAGGGAGTGTGTCTCCTTTTTGTGTACTTACTTAAGATAACATGGCTTTTTATCTATTGGTAAGTGGAGGGGTGTTACATTAGGAAATCTCCATATCCACAGGAAATCAGCAAGTTCTAATGCTATTGAAGCTTTACTAGTCTTGACTCTGTCAAGCTGTTTTTAATTTACTTTTTGCACACAATGATCCTGCCTAACTTTGACAGTCTTTAGTTTGCAGACATCCAGATGCATTTGCCTTCCCAGGTCTTGCAAATTACACAATATTTGAATAAGATGAGTAAACAGGAGTAGCAGTGATCACAAAGTGCTTGATTTGGTTCTACATGATGACACACCTGACCTTTTAATGAGTAACAAGTTTAGTTTTGGAAATGGAAACTGTTTTGGCACTATAGCAGAAATGTTACCTACTGACACAGCACTCCACATTGGGCCAGATTAGCCAAGCTTTTCTATTGTTTCAAAACAAGAAAACCTTTAGCTTTTAGAAATTTTCGATAAAAAAAAAAATTCTATTTACAAAAATGCTTTTTACGTAATTATTAACCACTTGAAGTACATTGAACACATTATGTCTGCACTTTTTATTAGTCTTAGCCCCCAGCTGGGCACTCAACATATTACACTTGTATTTCCTATTATTCTTAGCTACCGTGAAAGATCATCTTGACAGCTATGTTTGTTGCAATGTTGTCATCAAGTCCTGGCAAGATGTAGGAATAAATGGACACCCTCCTGGACACTTGGCAAAGCCTGAACCAAGGTCTGAGACCCTCATTGACCCATGCATGACAAGGCACTAAGGACAGTGACAGAGGGCCAGCCGGTGTGCATATGTTCATGTTGCCCTTTTCTAGCCCCGTACCCACTTCAGCAGCCAAAATATAAGCAATGGATGTAAAACACTTTATTGAGGCTGGGGGCTGAGATTTTTACATTATGACACCAAAAATAGAGTGAAATTAAATTTACAGCCAAACATGTGAAACAATGGATTTTGTGCTCAAATGATAGAAAACCTGTTCGCACCCAGCAGCCCTGCTTGTCCTTCTCAAAACACTGGATGTGGCCAGAGTTGGGCTTGAGAGATTTTATGAGGTTATTTGAACCAGTATTAGAGAGAACTAATAGATGCTATAACAGCTGATATGCCCTTGAGTTGAACTTGAGTTTGTGGCCATCACTAAAGCAAAACCAACAGATAAATTCTACACAATGGTTTTGGACCAAAGTCCCAGTTCACCTGTGCCTGAATGTAATGAGTAACACCATAATGTACATGCCAGGTTTGGATTTTCTATACATACTGTGTATGTATGTATGTATGTCTGCATGCATGTCTTTAAATGGAGTTTTATCAAATTATTCTCATAGGGATCTGTAGTACCACTGAATCGATAATGACTGTACTTTTATTTTTTCTGAAAAATAACATTTGTTTATACCCAGTAATACCACAAGAGGATTCAGCTTGATCAATATAATACTGTGCTTTCTGTTTTACCAATTAAATGTCTGCTTATCATCCATTAATGAATTTCAGAAATTGGATTAATTCAATAAAAAGCAAGTGTATAGAAAACAACAACATATTAAATCATTACATTCCAACACATCTTTCATATTCCTAAAGTCTGTGTGGTCCCTCAGTTATCTAAATGGGTTTAAAGAAGGGAATAATTTATATGAGACTTTATATGAACATGCAGATTAGGTTGAGATTGTATGTATATCAAGCCATGCAGAAAAATGTAGCTGTAGCAAAACAAAACTAGTAATCGTGAAGATAAACAGACATTGCATGCATAATGATTGTCTTTGTATAGTCTATTTGTTTTAAAGCCACAATATCAATAGAGGAATGTTGCTTTGTCTTATTTAGTTTTTTTTAACACATTTTTTTAGCCAACTTCTTTAACTTGTGTATAACATGCAAACTGCCTGCACAATAATTTCTCAAATCAAGGCGCAATTACACTTCTGTTTTTCTCTCGAATACTCCTGAGCATTTCACATTAAAAAACACCTTCAATCTTTTAAGTAAGGAATACAACTATCTGATAACCTAGAGTCTCCTAATTATGGTATTCATGAAAAGAAGAAATTGAGTGCAGTGTAAATCTGTAGCTTCAGGCAGAATCAACAGCTCAGTATTATATTTGACCCCCAGTGTATCTTGAGGATATGGAAGGCATACTGAAACTTTGTTTCTCGCTACAGTGAGGGAATGAAGTGGATCGATTGCTTGTGATTACTAACTAGACTGGGATAAGCCCTCTCCTTATTATGCAGATTAGCGTGGCTCTCCGTTCCAACATATTGTACAGATGCAAGAGAGCAGCTGCTCTTACAGATGGCAGGTACACGGATCCATTATTATGCTTCCATTGTCTCCACTCTGATTGTTTAGGGGACAGAGGCGCTGTATTAAGAGGAACCCGAATGCAATGAATTAAAAAAGAAAGCATAAACCATAAAAAGATATATTCACTCGAGGCCAGAAACAAAAGAAAAAAAGCTGAGCTTGGCAGCCATTTCACACAAACACTGTAGTGTATCACTACTCATGTATACTGTTCTGAAAATCTGTTGAATGCAGCAAGGTGCACAGAACATATGTTGAACTGTGGAGACAACATTTTAATAACATATTAATGCAAAAAGAAGACTTGCCATCATTAAAATGATTTGCTAATGGTTCTTGCCTTTTCTACTGAGCTACTATCATAATATAAGCCCTTTCAGAAAAGTAATATAGTCTAATATAGACCACTTACTGTAATCCTGTGAAATATGTATGGCTGCATCAAGACATTGCTTCAAAAGCATAACAATATAAACAGTTGTGACTGTCTTAATGAAATATCTACAACAACAGGTAAAGGGAGGCAGATACATCAAGCAATTGGAAATTCTGTAATATCATTGCAACATGCTATTATATAATCACTCCTCATGTCTTACCATAAGCAACACTGAATGTATGTTGGGATCTAATTCAAATATATACTTAATTAATTTTAAATACATTGGAAAATTAGCAATAAATGAATTATTACTTTACAAACACTAAAAATAAAGGCTGCTTGGTGTGTTTTCTCATGACATGTCCTTCATATTGCCTATTCTATCTTTGCAATGATATACAGTGGCCCGTGTTGATAGAAGTAGGAGTAACTATAGCTTGTGCAGCCAATCACTACTCCTGAACAGCAGCCATACTGTAAGTGTGCTTTAGGCAAAGGATCTGTAAAGATTCCTTGGTTCCCAGGAGCCTCTGATTCTTCAGGGGAGCGACCCCTGTTGCTGTGAGTAACTGAGATGATTGTTGTATAGTTGTTGTGAAAAACCTGTACAATTGCAATACGTTTTTAATTATGTTAAGTGTGGGTTGTTTTTACCAAAGAAGCAAATAACTGAAAAAAATACTTATTTCATATTATTATTATTGTTATTATCAGTTATAGTTGTTTGTGTGCGTGTGTGTGTGTGTGTGTGTGTGTATATATATATATATATTTTAGCTCAATGTATATATATATATATATATATATATATATATATATATATATATATATATATACATACACTGCTGTGCAAAAGTCTTAGACATGTTGCATTTTTCTACTTTGATGCATTATGAGCATCAGCACTAGCTTCCACTAGTGTTTTCTACTATTATAACAACATTGACTTGCATAAAGAAGGAAAAACACTGAGTGAAATAGCTCACATCACTCGATTTTCAAGGTGTGGTATCCGAAGCATAATCAACAAATACATAGAAACATCATCTGTAATTGACAAACCCAGGAATGGATGACCCAAAAAGCTGTCTAACAAAGATGAGCAAAGATGAGAAATGCAACATGTCTAAGACTTTTGCACAGCAGTGTATATATATACATCTTATCTCCTAGGCTATAAAGCAATTTGATTTATTTCGCACAGCCTTACTTTTGTCCGAGTTTATTTTGGGGTAGAGAACAGGTATTAGACCGAGCTAAATGTGAACCTTGGCTGTATGGTATTGCATACCTTAAATAATTGGTTTCAGCACATTCCACATACCAAAGACTCATAAAGACATGATGATTTACACAGCAGCAATAATAATAATAATACACTTTTGGCTTCTGATGTTAAAATATTGCAGCATTTTATGGTTGTAATTACTTCCATTAGAGTTAAAGTAATAACATTAATAAAAGGGTGAGGAACATTAAGTTATTTATTGTTCCTCTATTCCTTGACATGAGACACTGCTGACACATATCTCTTATTAAAACCTCAAATTATTCAAAGAAAATACTGTTTTAAAAGCTTTCATTATTTTCCTTCACATTAAACATCTTTATCTTAAACGCCATCTATTTAGAGGTCCTAACAAGGGACTGCATATACAAACCTTGTTTTTTCTGTTATTCCCTCAAGATGCCAGAAATACATAAGCAACTAAAGTGATTTGTAATTCGTCCGTCATGTTTTCAGATTTAATAACAAGTTCTTACTCTGGAATCAACATGTAGAATATTTGATAGCACTTAACAATGATATTTATACATGAAAATGTAAAACATATCTTTGTTTACTAATGACTTGGCACAACAGGGAAGCAAATGAGTGAATACGGTTAGTAGACTGAATGATAAATGCGTTGCATAATGTAATATATTAGAAGGTAGTATAGTAAGCATACATTAAAGCTTAGGAAAGCATAGTAAAGCCAAAAACAATACAAACTAAGTGTGGATGTGTGTAGAACATGTGGGTATACCTGCTTCTTTGCCAAAAGAAACACAATAACTTTTAAGAGGAACTTCTATATGTGGCGTATTCTGCCATGTTTCAATCTGCACCATGAAACCAGTCTGTACAACTCAATCTTATCTAACTGGGGCTATCGTCAGTTCCACCCACAGTCTGTAATCCAATCTACAACCAGATGTTCCACAAAGGCCAAAATCTATATTTAAAACTCACCTCTAGCATGTTTCTTGTTGGACACACTCATTAGGTAGCTACCTCTATCAGAGCTCCTGGGCCAGAGCTAATTCTCTTATGAAATATTTCATACTAGTACTCGAGACCCAGTTACAGTCGGGCTGATAATGATCTGTTATATATTGATTTCTAATCGCTTTCTGTTCAATGTGTGTTCTCTGTCATACCTTATTTTAGTTTTTGAGCTCAGATCATTATTTACCAGGCTTACTAACTATTCCAGCAAAAATGTAATTTTGCAACTATTGTGTCTGCTTCTTAAAGATTAATTTCTGAATCATTTGTACAATGACCATTAGGGGTGTGCCACTGTAATGTATGCAACGGCAAGGCAATAAATGGAATATCTCGAAGCAAAATTCCAATACTGAGGGGGCAGGCGTGACACCCCTATTGGTCATTTTTCAAACCACCTCAACTTAGAAATTCCGTTTTTTGAAGCAGACCTAGTGATAGATACAACACTTTATAAGATATTAAACAGATACAAACTAAATATCCTGAAAATGTAAAGTGTCCCTTTAAGCTGAAGCTTATAAATGGGCAGAGTCATTTATTTATGTTGCATCTCCATTTGATTATTTTGACTATGGACACGATCAGAAATTTCCTGTTCATAATTGTATTCTGATTTTTTAACCAATAAAACTGTGGCTCATAGCCAAATCTTCATAGCCAAACATACCAACAAGTAAGTGGGTTAAGAGTGCTGGTACTGAAAACATGTTGGTCTAATAAAGGAGCCCACAGCTGCTTGTTACATATAAATGTTAGAAATGAGTATGGAACAAAGGAACCTTGTATTGATCAAATAGGTAGGTCAATCATACATATAACTTAAAAATGGACAAGCCATTGTGCTAAATGAGCAGCATCAAAAAAAAAAAAACATAAAATGAACAGAATTAAGAAAACTATGACAAAAAATAAGGTTTTACAAAACGTTTAATGCATTAATCAGAAATATTGTGAAAAAGGGATGTCTTATCAAGTTTTTTTAACATTATTATTTGAATGAAAGCAACTCTACTCTTCAGAAAGGGACATAAGGCCAGTAAGGCCATAAGTCTGCCAGTAAAACACATTTTCACCAATTCAGCTCAGCTTGCTAGATGCCAGTAGTACATACAGTAATATCTAGATTCAGCTTATCATTTTATTATTAGAACCTGACATAGCTAAGCAAAGAGAGTATTCCAAGTTTTATTAGCAGGTATCAACAACCAAAATCTATTGAAAAAATGGGTGCATATACCATACTAACTAAAATTCTGTAACCCGAGAAAACATTGGTGATCTTGATATTTAAAAACAAAACCAAAAAAAAAACACTGATAAAACCAAGGGAAACTGACAAGCTATTCTATTATGATTGATTTCCTGTGAGTGAGATGAGGGAAGAATATAAACATTTTATCATGGTGCATAGAAAACCATTATAGCAGTAGTCACTTTGACTAGCTTCAACAATACATGGAGTGTCAAGACAAGCTATATAAACGAAGGGCCGGTCAGTGTCATAACCTTCTGCTAATGTTACTGCATATTTATAAGAGGTACTGAACATCCCTTGACTCTTCTTATATTTGCACTTCTGTGTGCCCCCTTTATAACGCTGCAGTCATAAACTACAGTTAAGAGGCTGGCTGTTTGTATTCCACCTTACAACAGGACTGCAGATGCTAGTGGAATGCTATGGGGGAGTCAATGGGAGCCATGACCATACTGCTGTATTATTGGTTCTACATAAAGGGTTGTGCTATAATGACTTTCTACCTCCAGGGTATGACGTAATGTTACAAATGTACATTTAAACTCATTGGCTTTGATTTTTTTTATTTTATCCACATGCACTTTTATTATTTTTAATATGATAATAAGCGTTTACTTTCAAGCAGGATTGAAATCCATTGCTAACGAGTTCTATCTGATTTCATACATGTATGCTGTATTGAAGTGGAATTTATTCTAGAATAAATTGCTTCCTCGACACAGGTTTTTAAAATTCAAAACATCCTGAAAGGGATTGCTTGCTGCACTGGAGACAAGAATACAGAACAAACTCTAGCAGATATGGATATGCCTCAGCAGACTAAATAAACTGCCTTTCAATACATTAATAATTCATGAACCATGCACACTCTGTCTACTGTGTGTCAGTGTGTGTGTGCGCGTGTGTGTGTGTGCGTGTGTGTGTGTTTTCAAAACAAATCTAACACAATATGTAATGGATACAGAAGCATGTAGTCCCTTTGGTATATATAAAAAAGCTGCTTTAACAAACTTCTGCTTAAAGGCTCTTCTGTTAATGCAAGAGACACATGGGGTCACACTTGATCCAAATGCCCATGGGGAGGAGTTCCACCAGTCACAAGGGCATTGTTAGTGTCTTAAAATGACCAAGAAGAATTGCTGATTATGCAAGTATCGCTCTAACACTAATAGGAATTCAATTTGAATTACTAACATAACAGATGTTTGCTGGGCACCACCATGCAGTCTGCATACACAGTTATGCTAATTTGGCAGTGTTTCCCTTCAAGTTAGCTCTGAGTCATTAGAGCACACAGCTAGTCTAGGTCCTTCTGTCTAACTAATAATTGGCCATTATTGATATTAATTAACATTTTTTGCACCTTCCCTCATTTTTTGACCTAGTATCTGTTGGTAAATCTAATCACTGTGGCCTATTAAATGCTGAAATCAGGGACCAACAGTAGTCAGGAGCCATTTATCAAAAAAGAACCAATTAAACAGGCGGCCAGACAGTTGTCTTGATCTGCCACTGACTGCTTCTTGATCACCATTATAAATTGCTAATAGGGCAGAAACTGCTAAGCAGTGCGTCTGCAGGGGGTTGCTATTGCTCACTCCCTGCTTGGTGACAGGTGAGGGAGGCCAGTGATGGCCTTATTGATGCAGGCTGCCCATCAGTTGGTATTTATTGTGAAGGTTCATGATGCTACAGCTGATCCCTTCCTGCTGTGAGTCAATCCAATTAATTAGGGCTAGAAATTTTATGCAATTGTTTTACAGTATGCAAAAGACCTGCTATTTGGGCCTGGAAGACAATAAAACAAACAAAAAAAGCAAATTGCACTTTCTCTGCTGAACCTGACACAAAAAAGTCTCCTCCATTATTTTATAATAAGGGCTGAGGCTAAAGGTTTTTATGGCCACAGATCAAGAGATCATAATAAAAGCATATTGACATTTTTATTTTATTTTTTTCTGCAATACTCCAAGGGACCTGTGGTAGCAGGAAAATATATCAAAAGCCCATCATCAGTGCTTGGATCTTCTGTGTAAAATCAATACAGAGCCGTAGATGGCTTGAGTTTTCGCAGTTCTCCTCCGTCATTTAAACAGAGTGTATCTGTGCAGCTTTCTGCCTCAGGAGAGTAGCGTAACTTAGCAACCACAAGGCTTCCACTGATTAGCTACACTGTACAGCTATCAAAGCAATTGCTCATAGTTGCCTTTTGTTGCGGAGATTGAACTAATTGAACATGATACAGTATGAAGTTAATTAACACCCATGAGTTTGTTAATTGCCTCTTAGCATTACAGTCATGTCTCCTGGCTTCCATCTAACTTGCTTTCTTGTATCCTCTAAGTCCCTTGTAAGCCACATAAGCTGTTATTGTAATCAAAGATTGCATTTAACCCTTAATTTATCACCCCTGCCTGAATCTAGCAGTTATTTTAAATACATGTTGTGATCTTTTTTAATGTTGGTGATGTATAATGTACATTATATGCTCCCTGGAGAAAGATATGTACAACATATTGAAACATTGTGCTGCTGGCTCTTTGATCTAATAAATATTAAACATAAGTTTACACAGTAAACTTATGTTTAATTATATACCATAGGAAACTCCAAATCTTCAAAATATCAGTATACTGTGGAGTCATGTCAGTCACAATGCTTATTAATTTGGGGGCCTTTTCAAAGTAAAGGCTTCCAGCATTGCATTATTAGATAAAATCAAGCGCTGAGACCCTATCATCTAATTACTCACAGGGCCAGCAATGCTTCAGGATTATTATATTAGACCACAGTTTTGTTGGTGATAAGGTTAAAGCAAAATGCAAAGCTAATTCATTATGAAAATTCAAACTGCCTTTTAGAATTACAAACCAAATAGTTTTGATACATTATAAATGGGCAATATATAACACTGTATATCTATGGTTGGTGCTCTATACTCACTTCATCAAGTGTTTGGATAGGAAATATGCTGTATGTTTTAGGCATCACTTCTTAAGTAATTTACTTTTGCGATAGGAAATAAAGTACTGCACCTACAATATTTTAAACTAATAAAATATTTACAGCACCAGACTCTTAACCAGATAACCAGCCTTACGCCAACATGCTTGATAACAAGAACACAACCATTACAGGCTATTTGACCATTACATTCTACTATGAATCCACTTCAGTTGGATTTACATATATATTACATGTTTTGTTTTATTTTTAGATCGTATAAGAATAAATTGCAGACAATATGATTCGCGTTTATCGGCTACTTCCTTTCACATATTGCATGAAACCATACCCATATCTGTAAAGTTATAAAAACATTTCAATCAAGAAAAACAAATCAAACTTTTTTCTTTATTAACGTTTCAGTTTTGAAACAGAAAAAGCACAACAAAACCAATATTAAAGTTTAGCTGCGATCTTAGCCTCATATACCCAAAATATATACTTAAAACGAGGAATAATATGTGTTCACCATTAGTCTTCCTGTCGAGCCAACATATACAATTCTTGCTTAAGAAAGTGTAACCAAGAATATTAATTGAAACCAGCATCTGGTCAGCACCGTGTCTGCTCTGTGTGCTGCTCCCCACTGACGTCCCAGTTTGAAACCAAAACTACTTGCCTTAAAATCAGATTGCTTCCCCTGTGAATAGGAGGGTGGTCTGACAGCCTACACAATACCCAAGGCTATACTGGTGTCAGAACCATATCCCAGGGTTGCAGAAAACAATTTATTATACTTAGGTAACTAAGCATAAAGAGGTTTAATAAGGGCACACCTACGTTCATTATAATTTCAATGTGTATTATTGCTTATTATAGCGTTTGCATAGTATTAGTATGGTATATAAGGTATAACAGCTCTTGAATAACATTATTAGATGGGGGGGTGGGGTACTGGGCTAAATTCTGTGCAAAAACAGTTTGATGTTGTATAATTTTGGTTAATATTTTGATAATGTAGATGATCTCTGGTCTATACTCCACACATACAATTATAAAACTTTTTAATAAAAAAACAAAAGTAGGCTTGCAATTGGTAGTCTGATTGGTACATGATTGTTAATGTTACTTTTTTAATGTTGCACGTGGACTGAGAACAAGTTTTGTGACAGGGAAACGGGATTCTACAGATAAAGTAAAAAAGGAAGTCTGGAAAACAATAACTTCAACAAAACAACAAGAAGCGATATCATAAGTTTTTTTTTAATGTGTGGAAAGAAACTGTTCTTGCCTTTTGATTTTTTAAAGGATTTTATCAACATAAATTGCACAGAACAGTGAAAAATGTGTTAATTGTTGTGGTGTTCGATCAACACATTGAAACACATTGAGAATCTCACAGAGCAAATGTGAACATGTTGTTAATTTGAGAAATAATATTGCCCTAATTTTAAATACACACACACACACACACACACACACACACACATATATATATATATATATATATATATATATATATATATATATATATATGTATAGTATATATACCGTACCATTAGTGTAAGAGATTGTGTTTACCTTGGTCTTCAAAGGTGCTGTAAACAAAGCAAAAAAAGTTATTTCTGAAAGATTTCAATCTGTTGTCTTTTAAAGAAAACAGGGAGTGCTGCGGTTCGTTCCAGTTCAGATGTAGTCTAGCATATGCTATCTAGCAGAGAGCTTTCCCCAGCTGAATGGGGATACCCTGGCTGTGTCACAGTTGTTTAGCGAAGACTTTCTTAAATTATCTAAGGTAGCTGCTGCTCCACTGCTGTAGTTAATACTTGCTAGTGAATCTGCTCCCAAGAGTAATACATTCAGAGCCCAATTACAAGTCCCATCATCAATCATAAGTATTATTTATACAGTAAAATGAATTGCTAATTAATAACTGATGAGCATTATGGCCTTGAAGACTATAAAGCTATTAATTATGCTTGGCGATTGAGATTATGAAGTCCACAAAGGGCTACCTGGCAAATTTTCACAGCAGTTAGTACCAAGAGGGTTATGGGATATGTGGATAAAACTTTGTTCCTTGCTGAAATCAGTACTGCGGTGCCTGTACAGCTGCATTATCTATACCTGTGAAGGAAACCAAAGGAAATAACTACCCTTTCATTAAAATGCTGTGAATATTTGCAAACAGACAGCAAAGTACAAAGAACATAATATATTATTGTCCAACCTAAAATTTTAAACATATTTGTAGGATTTCCAAATATTTTTTTCATGTTTCTTTTTCTTTAAGGTAGTTTGCCCTAGACAGGGATACATGGTCCTATTCAGAAAACATCGATTTTGCAGTTCACCAAACCATTTTCCACTGATTACAGAGCGATCTGACTGTTCAGACTAAATCTGAGATCAGTCT
The DNA here is from genome assembly GCA_030684275.1 of Acipenser oxyrinchus oxyrinchus. Taxonomy (NCBI): domain Eukaryota; kingdom Metazoa; phylum Chordata; class Actinopteri; order Acipenseriformes; family Acipenseridae; genus Acipenser; species Acipenser oxyrinchus. The sequence continues at coordinate 13,561,496 of CM060257.1, forward strand.
GAGACTAGTTCAACTCAGACCTGCTGGGGAGTAGGCCTTAGATCGGTTTTAGATAGAACAGTTTCACAAGATTAGTTCAAGTAAAGTCTGAACAGACAAAGCGATTCCATAATGGTTTGCCTTTCTAAAATACACTGTGTCCAAGCAGGTGAATTTGCCTACCTTTTTAAATTTTACTGGAGTAAAGACCCTACCTGGTTTACAGACACAAAATATAGTTGACATATTTCTGGATATTCCTCTTTCACAATGAAATACAGTAGTAAATAAATATCAGACTATACTGTAATATTTCTGTTGAAAGTACTGTCGTGGTCTGTCAGTTGATACATATTTTTACTGTGGTTCAGTTAGGACAGGGATTTTGTTTTTATCAGTTTCATACTTTTGATATTTGTTTACATTTATTCTGTTGTTCTTATGTTTTATCTGATTTATTTTTTTCAATTTTTCTAACTTTTTTCAGGGAAGATCTATAAACATCTAAAAAATGTCATTTTTTTGTTACAATGGAAATGACAAGAAACATGCCTTTCAAATTGATTAAATAAAAAGTGTGTGAACAGAACAGATCTGATCTGGTAAACTGGTCTGAGATTGGTTGTAGTCTGAACACAACTGAACACAGCTTAAGAGAATGTGTATAAACTCTATTAAAAACAATCCTGGAAAGAAAACACATTCCTTAAAACAGTCCTTAAACTTTTATGAATAGGTTCCATAGCATTGCGAATAAGACATATGGACTTATATGAGTGAGATTTGTATAAAATGAAAAAAAAACTACATGACCTAAAAAGCTGGAGGTTCCTAAAACAACTAAATAATCAGCAAATAAAAAGGACAAGGGCCACTGGTACTGCATCCCACAGGAATGCTGCTCACAAATATGACCCACTTGATGTTTTTTCTTCTCAATGCCATCTTCTCCACTAGAGTGAAGAGTGTTACATACATTTGAAAATTGCAGTAAAAGACAGACGGATGGCTTACTTTCTAGGTCAGGACGCAAAAGTGATGGTAGATAGTTTGCAGAGAGCTTGACCCAGACCTGACTAATTTCAGAACCTTACTGATAATAGATAGGAGTAGAGCTGGTTCAGCCTTTTTATGCTGGGCACCCCAGTGGTTGAACTGGGTTTATATCCAGGATTCATTCATTCGTAAAACACTGCAGAATGGAGGAATATTTTGTAAAAGGATGTCCCAGACATCACAAAAAAACACACACCAGCAGTCTTTGGGTCAACCTGTACACTGTTAGGAACACTCACAGCTCTTTGATCAGAGCAGTTTAGTTAGGCACTGGATTGCATGAATCTCAGCAGAAATGCACCATAGGAGGATTCTCCGGTGCTGTAAAATGCTCTAATAAAATCCAGCTGTGACTCATCCCTATTGACTGGTAGAATTACAGAGTTTCTGAAGGCTGTTGATCATAATCAGCCAGGGAAAATAAATCCTCCAGTAGTAAATAGGAAATAGGAAGACTTGTAAGTGGCAAATCTGCGTTCACAAAAGGATGTTGTAAGATGCCTCTGTTTTTTTGAGCACTTATTTTTCCCCCTAAAATATAAATGATTAAAATGTATAGAAATAACCCCTAGCCTTTGCTTCATAAAGGGAATAAGGTGAATACTCCTGAAATCATTGTGCCTGCCAATTATACCATTTCTGCTTGCGTATGCAGTAAGTTGATTGATTTGTTTTTTAATAAAGCAAAGGTTTAGTAAGGATTTTATCCATCCATAATAAAAAAAAGGTTTATTGGTGGAAGCTATGGAAGTTTAATGAAATATGACATTTGCATTTTTTAAACCGAAATATAAATATATTTTGTTATTATTTATTTCCCCAGCCTGACAACTGAACATTCAGATTTGATACATTTTATTGTATCATTAATTGATTAAAAACAACACACACAAACAGTGTAACCAGTGCAAAGAATCAAATAAAGTATGATTCTTACATAGCACTTGAAACATAAAACTGGTGAAGCAGCTCTTTAATTTATCAGTTGTTACAATTCAGCACAAATTTTGCACATTTGTGGCACTTTTTGTATAACTTCATCTAGTAAAATGTATCTGCAACAAACATAGATGGATTGAGTCATGCATGGCTGTATAAGCTATCTAAAGTAAATGTAATAAATGTGCATGACTATAATGCTGAATTGCAGCTGAGTGCCTTAATTTCTTACAGCATGGTGCTCCTTTTTTTGCAACAACATACAGTATTAAGCTTGATAAATACATGTTTAGTTGCCTGGCAGTGGATTTTATAGAGCAAGAACAATCAGTAAGCACAATAGAGGTAAACAGTCCAATTTGCTGAGTGGCACCAGGACACTGGGTACAAATTCAATCTATCTACAGTTCCAACAAATGGTCATGTGTTTCATTATGTTAGTGGTACCACAACCAGCAACACCCAAATTATGATATTAGCTTCCCGTGGTGTCTGGGTGCGGCACATTCAATTTAACTGCACTGCATTAAATCCTTTTGATAACACAGCTTTGGTGAACTGCCCCATACTACTATCGTTTTCCCCTGTACAATGGGCAGGTAGGAGATATTACATATTCATAAAAGGTTAACCACTCACATGTATAGCACAATAAGAACAAGAATGAGACTATTATACAGTCAGCACTTACATATCCGACCCTATAAAATGTTGACTTCAGTAAACGGTTAAAAGAGTGTGATGCATATCTGATTATTTCCGTTTTTAGGGAGCACAAAAAACATACAATGTGAAAAATACATAGCTGAAAGGACTGTGTTTTTAAATAAGTAGGCTTCCATTTAGATGTCCTGTAGTTGGTTTTGTTGGTACAGTACTATATTTTCAACAGAAGAAGTATTTTAATTCAGAACGATATGATTCTGAAAATATCACTTGCCAAAAGAGATGACTGTAATACAGTACATATTTTTAAATCTGGTATGTATTGTAGCAGTATGTAAAATTCACCATTAATGACCCAACAGCAAAATTAAATCAAAATGTTACCCATGCACAGAACTGTGTAAAAACATAAAAGGCAATGCAATTTAGCAAAAGATTACAAAGAAAAACAAGTTTCCAGAATTAAAACAGTATTCAGTCAGTATTGAAAATTGCAGAATATAGTGCTTGATAAGGCCCTAATGTCACAATTCACTTGCAAATGAAAATGCACACAAGCAACTAAAGATCACAGATTTAAAAGAAATACATCACAGCTTCTAAAACTGTTTAATGATGAACTGTTTTACATTACAGTAGCTGGACTCCTTCACTTTGTTGTGTCGCATTTTTGTCATGTGAAACTGGAGGAAGCTCTGTGTAATGGCCCAATAAAGACACCGATTTGCGCATGCGAGAAGAAAAGAAAAACCCAGGGCTGTGACGGATAATCAAATAAATTGTATCAGAAAACTGGTGATGGAGTTGGAAATCACGTGTGATGGGCAAGTGCATTAATTTATTACACACACACACACACATATATATATATATATATATATATATATATATATATATATATATATATATATATATATATATATATATATATATATATATATATATATATATATATATATATATATATATATATATATATATATATATATAAAGTAAAAAGCTGGGTATACTGTAGGTTTTCATCTTACAAACAGAATGTGTTTTTTTTTTTCTCTCCCAGGAACACAATGAAATTCTGCATGTTTGTTTGAACAAGATTTCAGCAAAAACAGTTACAAGGTACATTATTTTGAATGTATATAACACAATATATGAAAAAGATTGGACCATTTTTTGTATTTATATCTACTGGAAAGCTAAGTGATAAAACAAAATAATATAATGTGTATGTGAAGTTATCAGGAGTCTGTTGCAGAGCTCAGTGGGTTTTCCAGCCACAGTATGCATCACACTTCACTTTGGTTTTGCTCAAAATATGATTAACTTTCCCAAAGAAATACACTGAGAACTTTTTAAAACAACGCAGCTTCTATTTCTTAATAGCAAGGATCTTACCTTGAGTGGGATAAAAATGCAGAATGAATCCCAGTTGAGCATTAATTTAGTTATAACAGGTGCAAACAGTCAATGTCAGCAGTAATAATTACTTATCACATTGGTTGTTGCAGAAGAAGAAAATTAGAGTGTGTTTAGAAATAATAATTTAAAAAAAAATCACCCACCATTTCAAGCATCTTAACCTAATTGCTGGAGTACATTAAGTAACATAATTAAGACAATGTATTTGCTGTAATTTTCTTTATTGTCCTACAATAGTAGCGAACAGGGACACAGATTCTTCTGACCATGCTGTAAATACATCAACAGTCCCTCAGTGCAAGATGTTCAGGAGCAGCTGATATTTCATAGTTATGTATTGCCTTGCCGGTCATTGGTTTCAATCTGGATATGAAGCTCCTGAAAATTACATTTATGTTCAGACTGTGATGAACACTAGCAGCTGTACCTATAGAGGTGAAACAAACAGGACTAGGAGCGTGTTAACTCAATTTTAATTGCGAAAACAGGACGATATGCGAATATGTGCCACTAAATGCACGACCGTGCTTCAATTCAAAGGTAGATTAACTGAAATATACAACTAAAAAACACAGGGATTGATATGTCACATAATTTTATCAACCCATTTAAAAATAAATAATGTATGGAAGCAATCTAGTCGTAGACATTTTGGAAAATCTATTTGAGATCATTTCAGCTGAAGCCCCGGCAGTTTGTCTTATGAAGGGAGAGGAGCAAAGGATAATTGTCTGCAGTCTAGTAAAACACAGAATAACTGCTATCACACTTGAGTGAGCTTATAGCCAGCCAGTCCCAGGGCCTCTAGAAGATAGAGCAGTTAATGTTCCCTTTTATTTTAGAGGATATGTCACTTGTATCACAGATTTATACCATGATACAGCCATTTCACCCAAACAGATGGATAATGGTGTCAAAGGAAAAACCCTGTTTTTATTGAGTTTAGCGCAGATTGTTTAGATACAAGCTCATATTGGACAGCAACAGTAGTACTTTTTGCTCTTAATCTTCCTAATCTCAGTGGTATTAAATTTCATCATTTTTGTTTGAAGGAGGAAAATTTGGCAGTAATGGTTTCCTAATAGCAAACTCAGAGAATACAAATCTGGGACCCCAGTATGCAGCGGTTCCATAAGCACCACTGATTTATAGGGCTCTTTATGACAGAAAGGAAAATTATCTTCTGCAGGTATAAATCAGGTAAAGAGTAGGAAATTGAACTTAGATATCATCTTGTCAGATGCTTAATGCTCTTTCTCCTGTCACTTTCGATAAGGCCAATTTGGAGAATCCTGCAGAGTAAAAAGAAGACAATTAACAATGACAGTAAAGTAATAGATGAAGCTATAAAATGAACCTGCTGGCACAGGATGCTATCTATGATTTCCAGATGAAGTACTGCCAGGAGTGTATATCAGCCTGAGCCAACCATTTCCCATTTGTAAGCAGCACTCGTAACATTGCTGGCTTGTTTCAGTCACCTTTATCAACACACTTCTTCATGTACTAATGAATAAATAATGACTGCCCTTTAATGGAAAAAATGGAACAGTTTGCTTTTTATATTTAAAATGCTGTGCTAATAAAATGAGAATTCTAATTTATCTGGCTATATTTTCAAAGGTGTATCTTGACTGATGAACCCCTTTATATATGGAATAACAATACAGTGTACCCCCTGCATTTTCAATAGATACTTTCTGATATCCTTTTCAAAAAAGCACTGTTCATTGTTTGTGGTTCGTTTTAGAGGTTCGTGTTAATGTTAGGGGTTAAATGTCATCTTCAAAGTACAATACAGGAGCACTGTGTTTTTCATTTCATGCCAGTTTATTGCTGAAACATCATTGCCCAATAAAGGAATCTTTTAACTTATCAAGGCCATTTAGTTCAGGCATTCAGTTCAGTAGCCACTGCAGCCATGGGATTGAGGTTACTAAGGTACAATATTCATAAAAATAAGTTTCATAGCACAAAATATGGTGCAACAATAAATAATAAACTAGAGTTGCCAGCAACTTTACGGCTTCCAGGACCAGTACCAGTAACAGTACCAGTACTGAACACTTTAGAAAATAGTACAGAATGCCAGTAACAGTACCAGTAGCATAATTTTTAGCAAATAGTGCAGAATGCCAGTACCAGTACCAAACACTGCAGAATGGCATTTTTCCATAGTAACCATGACCCTATGTGCACTCTATTATGAGTTATAAGCCAGTTTTACATTTGACCTTTAGGAGTGGTCAAAGGTCCCGGGCAATGACATTTTTTGATAGAGCATACATGGGTTACTATATGTGTTCCATAGTAACCATGGCCCTATCTGCACTCTATAAGGAGTTATTAGCCAGTTTTGCATGTTGATAATGTCATCCAACGTGGCAGACATGTTTTTTATTGTCGCAACTTCCCTTGAACAAACTTTAAAGACAACTACATTAGGATGATGTGTGCCAATTTTTGGTTCAATCGGACTACCGATTTCAGAGACAAAGGTTTTTGTTGCCAGTTTTGTATCTAGATGATATCATCCAACGTGGCCGCCATGTTTTTTTTATTATAGCAACTTCCCTTTAACACCCTTTAAAGACAACCACACTACGATCATATGTGCCATTGGGTTTCTTTTAATCGGACTAGCGGTTTGGGAGAAGATCTTTGTAGTTTGTGATTATGACGTCTGTACCGTGCGATTTGGATGTGTAGCATGGCTGTCATACCACACAACCTATCAGCTTCTTACGAACACCAGTTAATCTTGGACTATCCCTCAACAACTATACCAACTTTTAGCACTCTGCAATAAGTTGTTTTCGAAAGACAACTTTTGACATTTAGGCAAAAAATGTTTTTTTCAAACCAATATGGCGGAAAACCGTGTGACCTACGACATAAGTTCTGTAGCATTTTCCATCTTCCCATAAGCATCCACCAACCTACTGAGTCTGGTGAGTTTTCGAGCAACTCTGGCGGAAAGAAAAATAATAAGAATAATAAGAATAATCCTAGCAAAAACAATAGGTTATTGCTAGGACCTGGATGCCTAACAATTCCATCAATAACAATAGGCTTCCCAGCCTATGGCCTAGAAGCCTAATAACTCTGAATGATGAAAAACGGTTTCACAGACACTGATTAGCACTAATCCTGGACTACCTAATGTTATCTTGGGTAAGGTAGTCCAAAACTAATGTTAATCTGGGTCTGTGAAACTAGCTGAAAATATATATATATATATATATATATATATATATATATATATATATATATATATATATATATATATATATATATATATACAGAAAGTGTTGCATGAAGACAGATATTGGTTTGACATAAAAACAAGTATGCCTCAGGGTTTGCATGCTCAGTCCATGTTTGTCTTTACAGGGTTTGCATGCATAGCCCATGTTTGTCTTTATTGACTGGGTCAAGAATAAGGAAAGCAGTGACTTGGATCTCCTGCTGTGAAGTGGACACCGAGAAGAGAGCTGGGTGAAACTGAGTTAGCTGATGACACTGATGAGTTTCAGAAATTGCCAAACAACGTGATGAGACAAGGCAGGTCTGAAGATCAACATCAAGAAAAGGAAGACCATGCAAATGAGAAGCAACTGAGTACTGGGAGCAGATCAGCTTGAAGAGGTCAAGCAATCTGAATATCTCCATGCTTCCTTGACAGCATCAGGGAGCATTTAGAAGGAGCTAAACATCCAAACAGAAGAGAGGGGATTTGTCTGTACAACCAAAAAACATCCAGCCTGTCAAAGACCATGAAAGAGGAAAAACTGACATAACTCAAACAATGTAGATCTCCTGGCCTTCAATATTAAAATACAAAATGAAATCAAACAAAATAAACTGACATGTCAATTAATAAACAGTAACAGAAGTAAATCAATGTATTCTATTTAGGATTGAACTGGCTAAATGCTCACTAGTTATCATCGTATAACTATAAAACATGCAATAGTAGTATATTTAGAAATTTTTGCATTTCTAAATTCAATGCCATATATTGCTATTGTGACATGTATATAATAAAAAAAAAATGTTCTTACTCAAACTAAATATCATTTGACTTAAATTGTTGCAAGCATTACTCACTTTAATTGAATGTGACTTCAAAAAGACTTCAGGGCATAATACATTCACTTGATTGGTAGTCTTTAGCAAGCATTCATACACATGATTTGAATCAGTTTAAAACCTGCGTCCAAGATTGACCTTATAAATTGTATCAATTGGAAGTACATTTTTTTTTCAGATAGAGTAAGTCAAGTCACAAAATAATATTTATATTAGAATCATGTAACTGGGAATTTAAATACTATATACTTTTATATACAGATGTACATTGTAACATTTTGTCTTGACCGCTGCACTGGTTTAATGTGGATAATACTGTATCTATATTCTCTGTATTCATTGAATAGGGCTGTGTGTCTTATTTAGTATGCTTTGTATGCATCCAGACAATTGGTTTGCAATAAAAAGCCTCAAACAAACCTGAAAAACATTTTGAGTAGCTCGCCCTTCACACCACAAATAGAAATGTGACATGCCTGGCATACTTGTCTATTTTACTTGCTTTGTGCGTCTGTTTCATATTCCGACCAAATAGCAAGGTTATTTTCCTCAAGGGCTCAGGAGGGCATACTATTTCATTTCTTCAGAAAATTGTTTTTCAGAATTTCAATCTTCACTGCTAGATATGACAAAACACAATATCAAGTACACTTATGTTTTTTATCTGCTACATTTTCAGGACATAAATAAAAGATCAGTATAAATTTGAGTCAAGCGCGGCAGAATGTTCCGCTGTGTATATGTTAGAAATAGGTATGAAAAGAACGATGGACTATGAGATCTGAGTGGAATCTCTGAGATCTGAGTAGATCTCTGAAATTGGAGAATTACCATTGTGCAGGGCCAGACAGAAGACCATTTGTCATTCTTGAAAATCAATTAGTATTTTTTACATGATTGATCTGGTCAAATACATTCAAAATCTAAATATGCGGTCTTCTGAAGTTTTCTGAAAGCGTTTTCAAAAATGAGGTTTGAAATGTCATAAAGACTGACAGTTTGAAGTCATCTGGAAGTAGGCAACCTTTTCTTCAGTACGGATGTGCTGAGAAGTCAGGATTATTTTAAAAATTAAATTATTCCCCAGCATTTCCTTGTAGTGATATAATTGGGAGTATGTCATAAATGACATTTTAGAATGCAAAATACAATGCACAGATACTGTACATGTTACTCAGTGCAAAGTAATAATCAGTTAAAGCATGTTTTAAGGATGATAACTCTTGCTATAATGAAACAAAATTAATATGCCTTTAAGTTATTGGCATTTATTGGAATCTACTATGTAGATATGGTAAAGTTAGAAGCTGCATAGGTAACAATATGAGTAAAAAAATACATAATAATAATGATAATAATATAAAATGGGAGTCCGATCTGATTTATATTGCTGCATAACTTGTGTATACTTGCAGACATACACAATATTATTATGCATTATAATGCATACAGGCAGTGGATTTCAAAAAGCAATCACTAAATACATTTGTGAAAAGAGTAAAACACCCTTCAACTACCTGATTTTCTTTCTTTTTCCTTCTTTTTTTTTTTAAAGCAGCTCACAGGTCAACCTCTTCCAGAGCATTGCACAACTGGAGCACTTACTGTTCATGTCATGTTGATGCATTACACAGTACATAAGGTCATGCTTCTGTACACATACATTATCAGATTTGAAAGAGAAATATTTGATAGTCACTCTTTAGGCAGTTCCTACTATATGTGAAAACTGAAGGGGGGAATGCGCTGTTTCTTGAAACATAAAAATGACACCTTGCTTTCAAAAAGCCAAGGGGTCAAACAATCAAGATCCATGAGGTTAGATGTCAACGCTATTATCTAACACTGTCGTAAATGATCAATGAGGTAAAATAAAATGATCACAAGCTAAAATAGCCTTACTAATGAAAATAGAACAGCTTACAATATCCCTTTGTGACACAGGGTAATACCTTGTGGACATCAACGCATGCACTAGAAGATAAATTACTTATCCTACGTGCTTAAACACACCCCAGTTCTAAAAAATAAACATGTATCCATACCGCATTTTTATTCTTTGAATTTCTGTTTGGATGTGTCTAAAACATTACAATATCTCCAAAATAATTTAACTTATTTAGTCAATCACAAATTACCACATTCTTTATTGTTATAGAGGTACCCAATTTAAATCTACATACCTGTACATGATGCAGGTGTAGGTTTGTTACCAATTATGGATATGTAATACAGGAAACATATTTTAAAAAGCAGTGGAATTTAACAAGAAATGTCTTCTTGGAACCCTTTTATCCATCTCGTGTGGGTGGGAGACAGGGAGATTTGTTGATTATCAGTGTTTGTTTGTGGATGGAGGTTGTATGGTTACCTACTTTAGAGAAGGACTTTGTAAAATGTGTTCATGATGCACTTTCAAATTAAGAACTGCATGAGTTCTTCCTAAAGAAAAGTAAAGTAAGAAAGCACCATTCCATGACGATTGCCTCCCTTGTTGACCAGTTTGTCACCTGACATTCAACATGTGCCTATCGGTATGCAAATACTATTTCTACTTGTTTTCATTCAGCATTCGGTTTTATCCTATTTTTAACTGTAGATATACACGTGTTGCAATCACTGTAACCACTGCATGACTTGTGTTCTAGCTTGTCATCAACAAAACATATTTTAAAACCTCCACCTGTCCCCCTAGAAATAATTCAAACATGTAGCTTTTATTAACCTCATGCTACACCATCAGTAATATCTATTTAAATAACTACAAAGGCTAGACATAGACTGTTACCAAATGTTTTGTATTTCATATTTTTTAAAACCCCCAACAAACTAATATCTGGTCATTTAATAAAACCTCTAAGCTCATTCTAAATACTTACATGTGAAGAAATAGAACATGTTTCAATTTATTAAACTATTTCCCAGATGCATGGAAAGTTGGTGATGGAAGTATCAACCCTGGAACAGCACAAAGTTTATATAAAAAAATATATATACAGTACTGTGCAAAAGTTTTAGGCAGGTGTGAAAAAATGCTGTAAAGTAAGAATGCTTTCAAAAATAGACATGTTAATAGTTTATATTTATCAATTAACAAAATGCAAAGTGAGTGAACAGAAGAAAAATCTAAATCAAATCCATATTTGGTGTGACCACCCTTTGCCTTCAAAACAGCATCAATTCTTCTAGGTACACTTGCACAAAGTCAGGGATTTTGTAGGCATATAGTCAGGTGTATGATTAAACAATTATACCAAACAGGTGCTAATGATCATCAATTCAATATGTAGGTTGAAACACAATCATTAACTGAAACAGAAACAGCTGTGTAGGAGGAATAAAACTGGGTGAGGAACAGCCAAACTCAGACTAACAAGGTGAGGTTGCTGAAGACAGTTTACTGTCAAAAGTCATACACCATGGCAAGACTGAGCACAGCAACAAGACACAAGGTAGTTATACTGCATCAGCAAGGTCTCTCCCAGGCAGAAATTTCAAGGCAGACAGGGGTTTCCAGATGTGCTGTCCATGCTCTTTTGAAGAAGCACAAAGAAACGGGCAACGTTGAGGACCGTGAGACGCAGTGGTCGGCCAAGGAAACTTACTGCAGCAGATGAAAGACACATCATGCTTACTTCCCTTCGCAATCGGAAGATGTCCAGCAGTGCCATCAGCTCAGAACTGGCAGAAAACAGTGGGACCCTGGTACACCCATCTACTGTCCGGAGAAGTCTGGTCAGAAGTGGCCTTCATGGAAGACTTGCGCCAAAAAGCCATACCTCCGACGTGGAAACAAGGCCAAGCGACTCAACTATGCACCGAAAACACAGGAACTAGGGTGCAGAAAAATGGCAGCAGGTGCTCTGGACTGATGAGTCAAAATTTGAAATATTTGGCTGTAGCAGAAGGCAGTTTGTTCGCCGAAGGGCTGGAGAGCGGTACACGAATGAGTGTCTGCAGGCAACAGTGAAGCATGGTGGAGGTTCCTTGCAAGTTTGGGGCTGCATTTCTGCAAATGGAGTTGGGGATTTGGTCAGAATTAATGGTCTCCTCAATGCTGAGAAGTACAGGCAGATACTTATCCATCATGCAATACCATCAGGGAGGCATCTGATTGGCCCTAAATTTATTCTGCAGCATGACAACGACCCCAAACATACAGCGAAAGTCATTAAGAACTATCTTCAGCGTAAAGAAGAACAAGGAGTCCTGAAGTGATGGTATGGCCCCCACAGAGCCCTGATCTCAACATCATCGATTCTGTCTGGGATTACATGAAGAGAGAGAAGCAACTGAGGCTGCCTAAATCCACAGAAGAACTGTGGTTAGTTCTCCAAGATGTTTGGGCCAACCTACCTGCCGAGTTCCTTCAAAAACTGTGTGCAAGTGTACCTAGAAGAATTGATGCTGTTTTGAAGGCAAAGGGTGGTCACACCAAATATGGATTTGATTTAGATTTTTCTTCTGTTCACTCACTTTGCATTTTGTTAATTGATAAATATAAACTATTAACATGTCTATTTTTGAAAGCATTCTTACTTTACAGCATTTTTTCACACCTGCCTAAAACTTTTGCACAGTACTGTATATATTGATGGAAGAAGGTGCAGTGATGAAATATATATGCATGATACAATACAGATAGTAGTTCAAAAGCATTTCTTCACTATTTCAATGATGACATGTGCATTAGAATCGAATAACAGCTGCCTTGAGAATTGATTAGGCCTTCTGGTTCACTGTCTTAAAACAAATGAACAAATGTGTAGTTTTGTATCCACCACGTAATAAATTTAAAGGACGGTTACGGAAAATACCATCTCCTGATTGGCAAGCGAGTAACAGGTAGAACAGGGTTCAAGAAACCGAAGTTGCAGTGTGCAATCTTGTTCAGTTTTACCCTACAATTTGATTCCATAGTAGTCATTATACTTGATAAGAAAAAATAATCTTTTCATTTTGATTTTACATTACCTAAAGATAAAACACACACAACACACACACACACACATATATATTATTTTTTTCTATTTGAACACCTTAAAAACACAGAGGCACACAGCTTGGCAAATGCAGTGTACTTTGCCTATTTTCAAGAATAAATCAAAGCTGAACAAATCTAAGTTGAATTCTCTTTACCATGTAAACACGAGGCTGCCCTCATTGTACTAATTAATGTCTTAGTACCTGAATTCTTCAGTTATCGGCAAAAGGCAACTTCTAGCTGTAGATAACTATACACATTATATTATTGTTACATGCAACAGTAAAATGTTGTTCTGTGTAAACGCCATAAAAACACATCCCAAGAAACCAAAAAACAGTGCTGATTCATCCCTTGACCACCCAACATGCATCTTACCGTTAAGGAACTTGTTTAATATTTGAAGCTCATTTTCTCTATGATGGGTAAGAAACAATGTTTTAAAAATAAAATAAAAAACACAAAAAAAACCAACACTTTAAACTTAAAGTAACAAGGCAGGCTGATAATCTTTTCTCCACTTTCTCCTTAAAATCTACTCTAGGCAGCGACACCATTGTGTACAAAATACGGACACATTTTATACTGAAGCCTAAACAGTTTCAGTGCTGTTTTAAACAAAAGCACATTGCCTGTTTAGACAGAGACTAGGCAACATTAACAAAAAAAAACAACAAATGCAAGTCTTAAAACAAGTCAAAAGCATAAATGTATATTTTAGTTGGGATTCAGGTACAGGGGCCTTTATTCAGTTTTCATGAAGGAAACCTCTTCCTGTTCTGCTTCAATGTTCTCCAATGGTTTTGCTCCTCCACTTGGGAAGTCTGTTTTTCATCACTGGCCTGAGCATCCTCTGCCGTTTCTGCAGTGTCTGTGTCCACTGGCTTACCTTCCTGTCTATCTTCTTCCAAAGGGACTGAAATGCAGCATGCGAACAGTTATTATATTTATACATTCACTACAAGCAAGATTAAAAGATAGAAATATACAAGATGGAAATTTACAGTGACGACCACGAGTTAAAGATTAACCAAGTTGTTTCACGTTTAATGGAACTACAGTAGGGTGTATTTGCAGAAAATAACTAGTGTCGAGTGCCACAGTCTTAAAGGATTTGAAAACTCATGGCAAAACTAATAATTTAGCATCAAACAATTCTGAAAATATACACTTTTGTTTTACATTTTTTACCATTTCCAAATTTATATGGCCCTTGCCCTTTAAAACGAATCATAATTACGAGAAATATAATGTAATTGAAAAGTTAGTAACCGATTGTGCTTCCCAGATTCAATAAATAAATCAAACATTCACAAGTATAAGAACTATACAAAGTGAAAGCTATAATGGTTTACCTCTCTACTCTCTCACCCTTAACCTCCAGCCATTTCAGACCAACCACAACAGCTATAAAACAGGCTTTTGAGTATTTTACAGAACAATGATAGTTTGCATTAGTTTCAGTGTTGGTTTCAAATGGGCCAGTGTGCAGTATTGTAAACAAACCAATTCTCATTCAAGGAGATGGAAGTATCACAAATAATCCATTCCAGAATTTAAAGGGTTAAACATTGGTAAAATGATCACCTTATTTACAGCATGCAAACATTTACCACTGATCATTAATACTAGAGTGTGCAAAGCTGCTGCAATTAATATTCTATATGCAACTGGTTCCAATGGACATATGCAATCTACAAGTAAGCTCCGAGCACCAAGCTCACAAAAATACATATACAGGGTGATTGTAAAGTCATTCAGCCACCGTGCAAATCTCCTGTGGGAAAAACACATTCAAAACTGAGAAATACAACTTTGCTGAACTTCCAAATGATGGGCAACATGACTAAGACCACCAACATGGGTTCTAAAGGGACCTGTAACTGACAATGTTAAGTCATAATAACATTAAGGAATGCAAACTTACATATCTATAGTGGGGTGGAAAGGTTAAGGTGGCACTACAAATAATACCAGCTTCTGAGGTCACCAATACAGACATCATGTGTTGGGATAGAGTTATATTGTTGATGGGACATGGAAAACATCAGAATGCATAATTTTCACAGGAATATACAATACGCCTTAACAGTGCATCCTTCAAATAGGTTAGGAATGTTGTTTCCACAAAACAATTGCAAACTGACCTACCTACTTAAATAAAAAATACATTTAAAAAAAAAACACACCCCTTTATTTCTCTAGGAGGATTTTTAATTTTGGATATCATTCTGGGCGGATGTAAACTAATTTTTATTCTCCAAATTCCATTAATGTGACCGCTGCTAGTGTAGCTGCATCAGTAGAAAAATAAAATGTATCAGTTGTGGATTTTCAAAAATGCAGTGGATTAATGGGAAAAAATAACTTATTTCAGGTTGACTGATTAATAGGCAGGTGACAGATGAGTCCATATAGCTTTTTATTGATAGCAAAGCAGATATCTTTATAAAAAGGACAACCTTTTTTTGGTGACAGACACTGAATGAGGAGAAACTGAACTTTACTCTGATCTGCTGCTAAAGGTACCGATGATTCTCTTTTCTGAAGGCAACCAGGCAATGACCCCCCCTCTTTTCCCAGCTAATCAGAGAAGCATAAAGCAACTAATAGGCATGATGATGTAAATGGAAAAAAGAACATACAACAAATAAAAATAAACACACCCTGGAGAAAATATTACATATGCAATATAAATAAGTTGATTTAAAGTATCGTAACATTTTAACTTTGTAAAGAAAAACCAGAAATTAAGTTTCTGGAGAAACTTCATCTGCATTGTAAAACACAACAGTCAAAAGTCAATGTCAAGTTCATTTTTGTATATGGCATACTTGGTTTCCTATACAGGTTCTATAGTAAACATCACTATCTGCAGTGTGCAAGGAGCTATATACTTTCAAAACCGTGAATTGTCCAGTTTGACCATGAACGACAGATCAAAGGTCAAAGTCCAAGACATTTTTGGAAAGGTCTTAGTTGCTTCCTATACGTGTCCAATAGTAAACATGAGTCTATCTGCAGTCTGTGAGGAGATATAAGCTGTCAAACATTTTGTGACCCCCAAAAATTAGGGCAAAGTTCAAAATAAAGGTTTTGCATTAAGTATACAAAATACTTAACTTATTCATTATATATAGTTAGTTGACAGCTACCAGCACGCACAAACAGAGCAGTTCTACGTGACATAGTTCCCGAATTATAGCCATTAGTTTTTGGGGTCATGGTCAGAGGTCAAAGTTCAAAATAAAGGTTTTACATCAAGCACACACAATATTTCACTTATTGAGTATATACAGACAGTTGAGAGCTACCAGCATGCACAAACAGAACAGTTCTACATGACATTGTTCCCCAAGTTATTGCCAATACAATTTTTGGGGGTCTCAGCCCGAGATATTTACATATTAAATATTTATTGTTTTAAATAAACCCTGTTATTTAAATGTCATATAAACAGTTGGGCGGTTACTGCAGTCTGTCTTTGGGATAAAACCAAAACAAACAAAAAAAAAAAAAAACAGTATACACTACCCGTCAAAAGTTTTAGAACACCCCCATTTTTCCAGTTTTTATTGAAATTTAAGCAGTTCAAGTCCAGTGAATAACCTGAAATGGTACAAAGGTAAGCGGTAAACTGCCAGAGGTTAAAAAAAAAAAAGTTTAGGTTACCAAAAGCTGAAAAATAATGTACATTTCAGAGTTATACAAAAAGGCCTTTTTCAGGGAACAAGTAACGGGTTAACAGCTTACAGCTGTTCTGCAGCAATGGAAGTAAATTAAGCTTGAAAGTTGATGCTAACAATTCCTACAGGTGTCCCAACTTTTGTTGTTTACTTACAAACCCTCTGTCTGTATAAAAGCAGTGTTGGAACAGACTGTGTTACTACACCCTCTTAAGCATTATTTGGACAGTATTGTACTGCAGGAAGTAGTATATTGCTATCATAATGGCGAGAAAAAGGCAATTAACAAAGGAAGACAGACCGACCATTATAACCCTTAAAAGTGTAGGTCTTTCCTTTAGAGAAATTGCAAAGAAAGCCAAGGTGTCAGTGAGTACAGTTTCCTACACCATCAAAAGGCACTTGGAAACTGGAGGAAACTCTGACAGGAAGAGGTCTGGCAGACCCAAAGCCACAACCGAATCAGAAGACAAGTTTCTAAGAGTCAACAGCTTGCGTGATAGGCGGCTCACAGGACAACAGCTTCAAGCACAGCTTAACACTGGTCGAAGTAAGCAAGTCTCAGTTTCAACTGGAAGAGAAGACTTCGAGCTGCAGGTTTGACAGGTCGAGTGGCAGTAAGAAAGCCATTGCTAAGATGGCAAAATAAGAAAAAGAGGCTTGCCTGGGCCATGAAGCACCGCCAGTGGACTACTGAAGACTGGAAGAAGGTCTTATGGACCGATGAATCAAAATTTGAAATCTTCGGTTCATCACGCAGGGTTTTGTATGCCGTCGAGTAGGCGAAAGGATGGTTCCTCGTGTGACACCAACTGTCAAACATGGAGGAGGAAGTGTGATGGTCTGGGGCTCTTTTGCTGGATCCAGAGTCGGCGACTTGCACAGAGTGAGTGGCACCCTGAACCAAAACGGCTACCACAGCATTTTGCAGCGCCATGCAATACCCTCTGGTATACCTAGTTGGTCAGGGTTCATCCTACAGCAAGATAATGACCCAAAACATACCTCCAGGCTATGTCAGAACTACCTTAGAAGAAAAGAACAAGACAGTAGGCTTCAAATCATGGAATGGCCAGCACAGTCTCCAGACTTAAACCCCATCGAGCTGGTTTGGGATGAACTGGACAGAAGGGTGAAAGCAAAGCAACCTACAAGTGCAACACATTTGTGGGAACTTCTGCAACAGTGTTGGGAAGAACTTTCCGAACAATATCTGCAAAAGGTGGCTACTTTGATGAGTCAAAAATTTAGATTAAATTTTGTTAAACAAAACGATTCCATGATTTCTTTTTTATCTCCAATTGTTTATTTGTTCTATGCTTTAATTTCAGAGTACATTGAGACATTAAACTGTGTAAATTTCAATAAAAACTGGAAAAATGGAGGTGTTCTAAAACTTTTGACCGGTAGTGTATATTTTAAAAAACTAAAAGGCTAGTCTTTAACTCATTTTATTTCCTGTGTGCGTTCATGCCTGCAAATCAAGATTTATTTTTTTCAATCACCCGATTAAAGTTTATTGTAACCTAAGTACTATTGGTTCATTTCAAAATACATGTATGGCCAATCAGCAACCAAAGTATTGCCACACGGTCTAATTTGACAAGCCATTACGTCTGGTGTGAGAGTAAGAGTTTTTAGATTTGAATCCAGTGAAAAAATATGGATTGTTGGCACAATACAGTACATTTCTAGCAAAGAGTGACCAAATTAAAAACGGCAAAAATGTCTTGCGACTGAAGCTCTCTCCAATTTCCCTGCCATCATCAGTGATTTGTGTAGTAACAAGCAGGGACATCCATCACACTGATACTAAGTAAACGTTTCACTATTATATATTTTTTTTAATTAGCATCAGTATTGTACGTTTTACTCGCCAAGAATTTAAAAATGCCAATAATATGTTTTTGTAATGAGGTCAGCTGTAGAGATGTGTGGACAGTGAACTTTTCTTTGCCTTCTTTTCTGTAATTTTATTATCAATAAAAATACATGATTGCCATTTGCTATCACGGAATAGTCCTATGTCATTTCTGAGTGATTGAGGCTAGCATGGAGGCTTCGTTGATTTTAATAAATTAGAAATTACAATAAAATTATGTTTCCAACAACTAGAAACCTGTTTGAGAGGCTATTTTTATCCAAAAGTAAATATATATTTTTTTCCATCATACACTCCAAGGCTTGTGTGTTTTGTTGTATCATGTTATTGTACATACCTTTTTTTTCTGTTTTCATTTTATTATGACCCTCAGATGGGGGTACGTGGTGGACTACATTTTTTAGAAAGGGGTACACAACTTAAAAAGATTGAAAACCCCTGTTCTAATGTGATTTGGTACAATGAACATCCTCTACTCAGCGATACACCAGCATCACTGGGACACAGTTCCCAAAATTTTCTCCAAAAGTGACAGTGAGTATTGTAGAGACATTTTGATTGTATCTACAGCTTTACAGTTTTATTTTTTGTTCTTCAGAAACAACAGGTCAGTAAACTCTGTTGGCATACTTAAAACAAACAAAAATAAGAAATGGTGGTTGGTTCTGAATCAAACATATTGACTCACTGAAGAAAATGTCCCCCTAAAATTTTGAGAGGGGGCCACATTGACCCTCAGTCTGCAAGTCCTGGAGCATACACTGTGGAATATCAATGCAATTGTTTCAAGCATTTTGGTGTTACTGTTACACAGAGTTTTACATGTACATGATTTAGGCTACTAAATCAAATTAAACTACTGTATAGTAACAGAAAACAAACAGCAAGAACTCTATGTTAAGTTTGTTGTTGTTATCATTATTTATTTATTTATTTATTTAGCAGACACCTTTATCCAAGGCGACTTACAGAGACTAGGGTGTGTGAACTGTGCATCAGCTGCAGAGTCACTTACAACTACGTCTCACCCGAAAGACGGAGCACAAGGAGGTTAAGTGACTTGCTCAGGGTCACACAATGAGTCATTGGTTGAGGTGGGATTTGAACCGGGGACCTCCTGGTTACAAGCCCTTTTCTTTAACCACTGCACCACACAGCCTCCTCCTTGTTGTAAGGATAAATATGTGGAAACAGATGCTAAGAAATTAAAATGAATGGCAATGTACTGTAACTTTACATTAAATGAAGAAATAGCACACAGTTTGACCATAGCAAGCAAAAAAAAAAGCATAGATGTTATAGTGGCACTGGTAAGTTTGTCTTACTAATGGTAGCCAGAAATGATTATTTTCTCGGGTTATTAGTGAGTGCCTCATAATGTCAACTCTGCTTATAGTCAATTTCTGCCGTCCCTTTAAAGTCATATTAAGTGGGTTTGACCATAGTACGATTTTAACAAAACTCCAACACCCCACACATACAAACTTAAAACCTCTTAATTTCTGAAATACATTAAAACAAAAATGCACCACAATGTTGCAGTCTCAGGATTCTCAAAATATTTGATTAACAGTTACTTGAATTGCCTATTCTGAAGTTCCATACCAGCAGAAGGTTGATTCTCAGGAACACCAGCCTCTGCAGACACACTGGATGTTTGGGAGTCAGTACACGGTCTCCTTTCAAAACTAAAGTCCGGGAGACGTGGGGCCTGAGGGCGAGTCTTCCGAGCAGGATTTAGAAAATAGCAGTATGCACATCTAAATGCTATAAAATACAATTGGAAGAGAAAAGGTTAACAACATACTTCTGTTATCCTACCATCCTGTGGTGTACATTTAAAAGAACACTGCTTTAAAATCTCCTGGAATATGTAACTGAAAGTCTCAACCTTAATGTTTAACACATTATAGAGTAATTAATACAGCCATCTTACTGTCTTGATAACTATAAATCAATAGTAATTTCTCCATACAATAGACATTTTTAAACTAGAGCACTGTTGTCCATGCGGATTATTTTATTTTATTGACTGGGATATGTCAATGCATCAATAACGTGACAGAAAATACACAAAAATGTAAAGAGGCAAACCACAAAACTAGATTTTCAAAATCTTACCGACATATTCAAATTCCTCTTTCAAGGCCATGCCATTATGGGAAAAGCACTGCTGACAGACAAGGGCATATCTTTAAACAAAAAAAACAAAAAACAAAAAACAAAGATATGATTACCAAATAGTCAGATTCTTAACTATACCAAACTTCTGAAAACATACTCAGACATCAGCATATGTTGGCAAATTAATACAGTGAATGATCTCAAACACTCATACCGCATGAAACCAAATCGGATGCAAAAAAAAAAAATGAAATACATGTTAGTTGACTCGTTTACAGCTACAACTACACTGTTAGTTAACTTCTTTACAACTACAACATTATACAATGTAAATACTATTTTATCCATAGCCTCTTTCTGTTACCAAAAGACATTGAAAAGCTTTTAATCAAAACTAAGGACATAAATAATACACTGCGCAATCTGTTGGCATTAAAGTTAACAATTAAAATTGACTTGGCTAAAACTAATGGCATGCTAATAAAAGTGGGTTTACACTATTGAGAGGAAACTGCAATAGTGTTAATGAGCCTCATTTTACCTGTTCTGAGGCCCGTCACCTACTAAGAACTCGACAACTCTGTCCATGACTCCTCTCTCCCGTGGAAGGATAGCTCTTGCAAGTGGAGGGCCGGGAGGGTGCAGGCCTGTAGATATAAAACACCACGCACAAAACAGAGTCACAAAATCAGCTTCAGTGTAAACTAGAAATGGCTGTTTTTGTCAAGAAAAACCAAGTATAGAGCATACCAGATTAAATGGTTTGTTAACATGAAGTAAAATGGATATGGAAAAAGATCTGTATTGTCGATAGGACCAGAGGTTAAAACAATGAGACCGTGAAACAGTATATTTTTACTAGAATGGAACTTTGAGAGAACCATTTAATACAGCGGGCCCCCCCCAAAATGTTGACTCAAAATGTGCACTGTGGAAAGTAAGTTGCCTTCAATATGGCAGCCATAGTTGGTAAGAGGATAAATGTCAAGATCAGTAACATATTTAGCATGTACTCAAATGGTGCCCGATATATGTAAACAAACCGATATGAGAGCATTAACTTGCACTGTACAATAGACATAAATCAACCTAGTACCAAGTATGAACATAACATCTCAAAACATTACAGCTTTATTATCCAGAGTCACAAGTCACATAACCCCAATACCACAGCCATCCTAGGTCACAGATCAAAGTGAAGGTTACACAGTTACAATTAAAATATTAAGTCTGCATCTCAAATGGCTTATGAGATATTAGCAGTTGAAATAACTATTTTAAACACACAAGTTTTAAAAGCATTAAATCGTGTGCATTTCTCAAAAACCCACAATTGTACTTGCTATAGGCTACAAGGCACACACACACAAAAAAAATAGAAGATAGGAAAAAAAGTGTTTCCTTATAGATCACAGCTATGCCAAATTCTACCAATCTCCTGAATCACATGGAATTACTTGTTAATATTATGTAATGCATTCAGATGAATAGACAAATACACCGCAGTTGCCAGAATGCCAGTGAAAAATGTTTCAGAAGAATGCTGAATAATTACTTACGGACCAACATCACTCCAGAATCATGTACCTGGGTATTCATGCTGTTAGGGCCTACGGTAATTAATATAATTAAACATCAAGAGCAATCATCGCAAGATGACTGGTCATTTTTGCAGGACTTGGCAAACTCTCAACTACCTGCTGGTTATTAATTTACCAGCATATGGAAACTCTGTGGTACCTCACTTTGTATCATTATTTTTTTTCTTCAAAAGAAATGGTCTAATGAAAAACAAACAAAGCTTACATTCTGCTAGCTCTATAAAAAAAATAAGCTCATCCTTTTTTGAAGAAATGCATGGCATTTATACACAGCTATGAACAAAACAATACCTCCTCCAACATACAAAAAGATGATTACTGCGGAGATTGAAATTTGACAGGAGTCTTGCTGAGGAATAGTCAAGCAAATTCTTTCAAGCCCCTTCCTCCGTTAAGAATGAACCAGCTTATTAGGCAGTTATCACCCTCCCCCCGCCCCCCTCCCCACCTCAAAACAAGTGATTGGCTAGAAAAGCCATCAATTAATCTACTTTAGTCGACACTGTCAGCTTATGCACCTCAGTGGCTATAGCCTATGCAGCTGTCAATACCACTTAGTATTCCTACAGTACAGACAGAAATCAGTCTAAACTCAGACACTAAATAGTGCAGATACACAAGCAATGTTAGGAAGGAGAAGAAGCTGTTTGGCCAATGGATGCTTGTCCGTGAGTAGATATGTATCTTTTTCTCTGTTGTGTGTGTGTTTTTTTTTTTTTTTTTTTTTTTTAAAGAGAGATCAGACTACTATTAGTTGCTACAACCTACTGCTCACATTTGTTATTCTCTGTGTAAAAAAATGCTCCCTACCTCTTGTTCTTAATCTTTCCTCCATTTGTGCCCCTAACCCTCAGACTAACACAAAATAAAAATGAAAAGGGGTTCACCAAGAAAAGGTTGAAAAAACAATGCATTAACTATTATCCAAACAGAACACATACCTAATGCTGTATATGTATGTTGCTGAATATTATTGAAGGCTTAAGTGTGGTTCCAAACCTGTAGGTTAAATGGTTGAAGAATCAACTATTTTAGAGGGATTGGTCTAGTGAGAACCTTTAGCTAGTTGTTACAACAAAAATTCAACAGTAAAACAAAGTAAATACAGGTAAATCTATGCAAGTCAACCCTTGTCAACTGAAACCAAACTCAGCATGGGAATCTGTTTATAGTTATTTTCTTTAAAAAACACAGGAATGGGACAGGTATTTCAAAACGATATGTGCTTAATTTACCCATTCCAGGCACTGGTGTACCAGGGCTCATGGATCGTCTCATGAGATTTTGCTGGGCAGCTGCCATGGCCAGGGTTCGCTCTGGGGGACCACCAGGAGCAGAGGTGGGTGAAGGCGCTGAAGGTGTAGCAGGAGGATGGGGAACTCCTTGGTTGGGATTTATTGGAGTTGCAGGAACAGGATTTTTTTGGGAAACATTCCGCTGACGAAGTTCTAGAAAAAATAAATCAGTAGTTACAAACTGACTTTACATATTTCAGCTAACCGTTCCTTCCAAGTTTTCTGGTACACCTCTCTCTCTCTCTTCTCCTCACCCCGTCTCTACAGGTGTACCGCAAGGATCTGTCCTGGGACCCCTTCTCTTCTCACTCTACACCCGATCGCTAGGTACTCTCATCTCCTCATTTGGCTTCTCCTACCACCTTTACACTGATGACGCCCAGATCTTCCTCTCCTTTGACACCCACATCTCAGAATGCCTCTCGGCTATTTCAACTTGGACACATTTTCACCACCTCAAACTGAACCTCTCTAAATCAGGTCTCCTCTGACCTCTCCATCTCAGTCTCCCTTAATCCTTTGCGGTCCTATGTCGGACCAGGTCCGACATTACAATTTTCCCTTTCCGGTCCATCAAAAAGACGTACAGTACAGGTCTCTAGTCGTTTTTTCTCTGGAAAAAGCCGAGAAAACTATTCAATGACCGAGTGAGACCGATAGGAGCCGGGAGAAGCTGGATCCGAGCAATACACATAGCCCCGGCACCACAGATATAACACGGCCATAAACAAAGAAGATAGCTGCTTCCGCATCCAGCGCTCAAAAGAATATCACAGACATTTGCAGAGCTTTTTGAGATGTTACAGTAATAAAATAATGACTTGGATTGCATTATTGAGGAGTTTGGTGATAAAGCAAGTGATCAGGAGTTGATTTATCAGTATGCACGACTATGAAGAGGTATGTGAAAAATACAGTGAACAAGGGTGGGGCGGGGCAGGAGATGCAATACCGAGTGTCCTGTTGATATGCAGTGCCTATTAAACCTGTTTTAGCCCTCTCCGCTCCTCTACTGGCAAACTGGTTATGCCTTCCCTCCACTCTCCATCCTCCTGTGCCTGCTCTTTCTCTTCCCTAGCCACTCTATGGTGGAAACAGCTACCGCAGAACTTCAGGACTGCTCCGTCTCTTCCTTCCACCACCTCAAGACCCACTCTTGATCTACCCCTCTTACTATGCACTGGACTTGCATCACGAACTAAGGCCAGAACTAAGCATCACGTTTCTGGACCCTCAGCTAATGTATTACTGCACTACTATGTCATTGTAGATATAACTTGTTGTAATCTTAACTTGTTGCATATTTCATATTGTATTAGTATTATTGCACTTACTGCATTTAAATATTAATCTTGCATTGTAACCCTGCACTGACCTGTAATACCTGTAAGTCGGCCTTGGATAAAGGTCAAATAACATAAATAGATAATCCAGCACAGTGTTTCAGTAGCACTGGACCATTGCACACTGAAAGTCAAAAGAAAGAAAGTTCACCTATAAAATTAAAGAAAGCACAAAAGGTTTTTTTTTTTTTTTACCTTGACCAGGCCTTGGTGTCACAGGTGGTCCAGCCACTGCTGCAAGTTCCTGTTCCTTAAAATAATAATAATAATAATAATAATAATAATAATAATAATAATAATAATAATAATAATAATAATAAGTGTAGTGTATATACGGTCTACTCATCAAAAAAAAAAAAAAAAAACAGAACAAATACAGTCAAAGGGCTTACATTTTTCTTCTTCGAATCAGGATCAAATCTCTCCAAAATTACTTTTGCAGTTTTATAGGTCTCTTTTTCCATAACTTCTTCAAGCTAAAACAAACAAACAAAAAAGAATTGTTAGTTATAATGGTGGTTTTGCAATTGGTGCCACTACATCTAGCCGAGCACATTTGGGCCACATTTCCTTAATAAAATGTGCCCCATGCTTAAGTTATGTTGAAATGCAAGGAGTACAATTCTGCCGTGTTTGTACATATGGAATTAGCATTAAGACTGTATATTTGGCTGTGTTAAAGATTTCAATTATATCAATACAGAAAATGCTGTAGTAAAAAATTAAGAATCTGCAAGCTAGCAAAATATCTACAAACCATAATGGCTGCTAATTTTGTTTAACGGCTTCATTGCTAGAATACTGCTAATTGTTTACATATAATGAGGAGAATAATTACATGCACCAACTTCCATAATGGAATGTGCGAAAATCCATCAGCTATAATTATTGGAAGTTATTAGACATGACAGTAAATGACAGGCAATTTCTCGGATTTATTTCCTCATAGCACTTAATGCTATTCATTTAAAGAAGGTCATTAGCAGAGTGCTTTACGGAATAAAGTCTCTGCCAATTAACCGCTGTCTGCATTGATTTTAGATTATTTATTAGCAGTAGCAATTAGCTTGCTGCAAAGTGCTGTGAAAACTCAATAGAGGCAGAAAGAGCTATGAAACTTCCTGTAATGACTTGGAATAGCCTATATCTCATTTGCTTCGGCATTTGTCTCAGACCACCACTGTGAGGGGAGAGCAGCAATATTCTTCAAAGGAAAATTAAGCAGAGTTTAAAATGAGTTACATACTAATGTATTTAAGAGGTTATGACATAGGAGAACCATGCAAAGATTCCTGTCAAATTAAAAAGGATAGGTTATCACAATTATACAGCATTCACTTTAATACAGTTACAGAGCAGTAAGATGCTTTATAATTTTGTTAGATTATTTCTATACGCTGTAATGTTCTACTATAAAACTGCACTTTTTTGGATCACAGCTTTGGATATTTCTACACCAAAGGTGCGCAAACAAACTTTTATCACGGGCCACATATCCAGAAAACTAGTTTAACCCAACCTGTAAAGGGCCGCACATTACTAAAGAATAATCAGATTTAAACCCTTAGCAGACAGATAGATAGACAGACAGCAATTTCCCTTAGGATTACTGTTAATTTTATTTCGTACTGTTTGCACGATACACAAACAAAAATATACAATTAAAAACAACACATTGCAAAATACAAAGCAAATTAAAGATCTACTTGCTAAAGCGGTTTTTATTTTAGCCGACCAGTTGTTCAGTTGTAGCAGGCAGCAATGTAGCAAAAGGCACAGGGCAGTGACGTCACTTCCCTAGCAACAAGCCTCCTATGTAGGGAATGGGTTCTTTCAATGCAGCAGGTTTGTGCATTTAAGAAAAGAGAGGAAGACTCATAAAATTAGTTGGAGACAAGCTGATGAGAAACAATTACCCTCCGCAGTACAAATTAAAATGATGTGCTGCTTTTTACGCGAAGAATTAGAAAAAGCATGTCAACAAAGTTAAAAAAAGATATTTAGGATATATTCATAAGCGAAACGGAATTAACACGGACTGTGAGTTGCGTGTCCCTGTTCAATACCACTCTGAGAAATCATGGAAACCCACTGAGTTTCATTCTAAAAGATAATGCTTACTGCTTTAGTTCCACAACAGGGCAGAAATAGAATAATAAGCATAGAATACAAAAATTCCTGTTCTTGTAGATACTTCTGGCTACCACTAAATAAATAAATAAATAAATAAATAAATAAATAAAAAGGCATGGAGGACATATTCAAATCTCAGCTCAAAGTGATGCTATTTTCCCAGAGAGCCAATTTACAAGTACGAGTACAAGAGTTTTCCAGGAATTTAAATTTCCATGCCTTCTGTCCATGCCTTATTTTTTGGTAGGTAGAGTTGCTACATAATGTGCTCACATTGTCACAACTCTTACTATTGCTCCACGGTGGTGGCTCTTTCACAGCTTCCATTGGCAGGATGTTATAAATAAACAGCGGTACAGAGCATCATCACTGCATTGTGGAATTTTTGACTGGCAATAAAGTCTTGAAGCAGCAGCCACATTGCTTATAATGCCGTACAGAGTCGCATGTGGTACATGCTGGTCATGACTAACCTATTTATATAATGTAGATGCTTGTTAATGCAACTTTGTGTACAATACGGACTCACACTTTTCACCAGAGTTATGTCGTGAAATTTTGGAGCACATCATAAAATAAAATGGTGTTCGCCATACTTACTATTTTCTTTTTTTGAGCTTTTAATTCTTCAAGCTTTTCGTCTACAAAAGAAGGAATGAAAGGTTAAAAACAAAGTTTATCTTTATGATCCCAACCTTTAAAATGAAACAGGGGTTTTCCAACAGTTCTGTTTACACAAAAACAGTGCCCAATTGTCAGCATGTTAAATGTGGCTAACACATTTTAACCATGTTATTTACAGATCATTGTTAACGTTTAAATCAAAACAAAGAAATCTTACTGTTTCTTTCTGTTCGTTTGGAGAACATCCAAATCAGCATTTTTCTTAGGAACCATATTCTGTAAAAACATAACAAAAATGTTGTTTTGTTCTCATTCTCATGTCTGTAAGGCTATCCAACTACTTTCCATAAAATGAAATTAATATTAAGCCAAATTTGACATTTTATATGCAAGTGAATTCTTACAATATAAATAAATGCCCTGTAAGCATTTCTTACTGCAAACATTTTAATGTGGAATCTTTCAACTGTGCAATTATGATTTACTCAAATGGATCTGGTTTGCATCATAAAACTTGAGAAGCTCAAGAGCGTTAAATTATACCATCATATACAATGTCAAAAACATACATAGAATGCTTGTTATACAGATAGTCAACTGTCTGTCTCCTTCCAGACATGTGTTGCAAGCAATATTTATAGATGCCATATTTATTAATGGCATTTATTTAAGACAGCTTTTCACTACAGAAAGGTTTACTTTTCACAAGCACAGGAAATCAGTTTGCAGCAAATCTTTCCTAGTGACATTCATTTAAAGTCTTTAATGTATTTATTAAATCTACTTACAGTATAGGAAACACAAAAAATGGGAGTGCCATAATTAATTTTGCAGTCCATTCCTCAGGAAGATACCATATATACACAATCATACAAGTAAGAAGGTAGAGAAGTGATGAATACAGAAGCAGCCTTCCAACCCATAGCTTTAACAGTCTTTGATTCGTTTCCCTAAATTCTTCCAGTTTCTGTATGTTCTGCGAACACAAAACAATGTAACAGTTGCCTTGACATCAACACATGAAGGGAATTCTTTAAAAGATGTCTTTAAGGGAACATTATCTGATCCTATATTAAATCTAAGTTCAAATCGGCTGGCTTTATAGTTTGCAGGTGTCTCTGTCACTCAAGGTATCTTTTTTTTTTTTTTTTTTTTAATAAAACTGCATAGCACCAAGACTAACAGTATCAAACATATAGCAAGTCAAGTAAACACTTTTGGCTGACAAGACAAAATTACAAAAAGAAAAACTTTTTTTTTTTTTTTTTAGTTTGTGAAAATATAAAAAAAAGTTTCTTAACAAACACTTGTATCTGCCCTAACAAAGAGACACTCGCATTTAACAAAGAAAAACAAATAAATACATAGATAGCAGATTTCAAAATCAAAACGTTACCTTGTCAATGCATTCCAGAACATCTACTGTGGAAGGCTGTGCCTGTTTTAGGGACAATAAAATAAGTAAATTGTAGGCCAAACACATTAAAACATTTCTAACAGATTACTATTACCGGGCCATATTCATAAAAGGTTTTCCTGAAAATGTTTGATGAATTAAACAACTTCTTACGTTTTAAGGAACAAAACAAGTGTTTGAATGCATACCGCTTTATACTGTTTAGGACACACAGGGAGGAACAGTTTTATGAAAATTTAAACTTTTTTAATCCATCATAACAGACTTAAAAACCCATGTGAATAGGGACCTATGAATCAACGATTTGGAATACCGCAAGCTTTGCGACCATGTATTTGTTTTTAAAAAATTGCTGTTTTCAATTTAGGAAATACTATTATAATTATTTACACTACCTATTTGTAAAATAACACATTCCCCTGTCAGAGTTAATGTGCAGTATGTCTTAGGAGTTACTCCATTCTTCAGATCAAGCAACAGCATTGAGGGAGCCCATACCTGTAAATAAACTTTTTTTGTTTTGGTGGATCTTTCTCAGACACATTAAATTGTGTGTGACATCAGCAGTAAAGATGTGCTTGTTGACCTTGGTTATAATTGAAATGCAGATATGTGTAATAACAAATAGAAGAGCATAAATATAGGGAAATCTATCATCTATATTAGATGAGAAAGACCCTATATCTTGCCAGTTAAATAAACTGCCAACGTCAAAAAAGACGCCATACTGTCAACATGATGCCGAGTCTCATAAGTAATCTGTTTTGCACCCCCATCAATCTTAACAGAGATACTCAATGTACAGCACTACAATGCAAACAAGCCATTGCCTTTAAAATGTAGACATGCACTTTCAAAACATCTTTGGTTACATGGATGTGGACTTACAGGAACAGGATGGGTGTGCTGCCCTGATAATAATAGTTACTCAGTAGAGAGAAACATTGAGGGACTAGTAGAACTGAAGGAATGGCAATGAATACCACCCACTCTTGGATATTTTGAACTACTGACTTTTTGTAGTTGAAATGAAAATGCAAGTCCTTAGGCAGTTTTACTTTAAGGATTTCTTGCAGTACTGCATACCTATTTTTGGTGTGGCAGAGATATTTTACCTCCTAATAGAAAATACTTTCAGCTGGTGTTAAAACTCTCCCAAGAGACTTCTTGTTAAGGGAGCTTCATTTATTTCAAGCTCTGAGCAAAGCGATTGTCGAGATCAACCCAGCTGGTGGTTCTTGTGCTCTTAGGTGGCTCTCAAAGGGATTTTCTTGTGAAGGACTCTGGGACAGCAAATTGCACTGTACTTAAGGAGTTCTTTACATGATGACAAAAACAAACAAACAACTGCACCTATAACTGATAAATTAAAGACTGACGGATACTACAAAACTGAAAAATCATCTTTATCTTTTCTTAGTCACGCTCAAATCGCTGTAGGGGCCACACAAAACAGAACGTTACAGTTTTGTAAAATCAGATCAATGTGAATACTGATTTAGATAATGCAAGTTCATAATTATATACTCACCCTCCATCTAGAGACTACAGCTCCCATGTTTGTCTCATGCAGTGCTATTTACTCGTTTCTTGAAGACATCTACTTCTTACATTTTCATGAAAAAAAACCCCAGAAATCAGCATGTTTAAATAACCAACAATATCTGACACAACATTTTTCATGGTGTTCAAAGCAACATCACAAAGCAGCACCCGTGTCATAAGGCAACAAATTAAGGGGGTAAATATAATTACATGGACATACAGTACACACTACACACAAAATCAAACTAGCATTAAAATTAAATGATCAAAAATGATACAATGTCATACAACAGTTACAAAGACCTTATGTGAGAATAATTGTGTGTTTTTAACATTTTGTTAAATAAGCTGTAATAAGGACTGCTTTGTTAAGAGTTTCTAAACCTGGAATTAGAATGCTGCTCCAGAAGACGGTGGTCTTAACTCCCAGTGCTATGTCTGAAGCAGTCCCAGCTGCTGTAAACAAACCAGCCATGACGTTAGTTAAATACTTTAGAAAACATTATGCTTTGTACATGCAACCAGTTTGTAGACTGGCTTAGCCTAGATAAAATACAATAATTTAAGTTCGATTTTATTTAATACAAATGGCAAGGGTTTATTTATTACATTATTTACAAAACATGAATATACTGTTTTTAAAATAAATACTGGGACAGCTATCCCAGCTTGAGTTTTACAATTTACTGTACACGTAATCGTACACTCACTATGCCCACTGCTGACACTGTGCTAAATGTTTAAATAAGTATTGGGTTGTTGAACCTTTTTAGTACAGTATAGTTATCTCAACAGATATAGAAACTACATTCAACGTTAGACTCGCAATGCAATGAATGCACAGATTGTCTAAATGTTTTCGATTCGAACACATATTATGACACTGGAATATTCAGCTCTGCGGCACACTGTACTCTCCAACGCTGAATACGTAGATGCAAATTGTCTTTGCAAATGTTGTTGTAGGCTTGCAAAAAATCAAAGTGATACACAAATAAATGTGCGTTTGTATTTAAATAAAGGATGACCGGCACCTGTTTAAACTGTATATGCAATCCCACCTCCGTAATGTGGCACATAGCAATTCAACATAAGGTCTTGTATTAATATATTTTTTTATTATTATAATGCATACAATTTTAAAGTCTTTTATT
Source organism: Acipenser oxyrinchus oxyrinchus (assembly GCA_030684275.1). Lineage (NCBI taxonomy): Eukaryota > Metazoa > Chordata > Actinopteri > Acipenseriformes > Acipenseridae > Acipenser > Acipenser oxyrinchus. The sequence goes on from CM060257.1 coordinate 13,593,435, forward strand.
TTTCTTTAATTTTTCTTTTTTTGTTCAAGGATCAATATTTGGAAGTCAGACAACTTATGCGCTGCCTGGTTTTGCTGCACTCTACGCAGCACTCCCTTCTTAGGCCCAGGATAATCACACCATGGCGATGCAAACTAAATGTAAACACCACTTTATAACTTCCTTTTCATAAGCACCCAATCGGTTTTACAATAATTCCAATACATCACTTGTTGTTTCTTACACAAGAGATTCATTTCTCATACAATTTACCTGCTCCGCTCACTGAGCCAGCTCCAACTCTTCCAGTTACGCCTCTCTCCAGCAGACAACGTCACAACATCAATCCCATAAACCAACGCGCAGTGACCATTTTTCAGCACAACTTTGTCACGTGACACGGGAAGAGGCTGATTATGATGAGAGTGAAAAAGCAGGGAGAAGTTGAGCTTTGGTAGTTAGAACTTTGGTAGCTAGGTTAGTTTCATTTATGAAAAAAATAATGTTGATTTAATAAGATATTTATGCAAGAAGTCGAGTTTAGAAAATACATATGTATTTGTATTTAACTAAACATATTGTCAGTTGTTAGAAACAAAACAAGGAAATCTTAGTGAAGGCAAGGTAAAGCATGGTAAATGCATAGTAAAACTACTGTACTAATTTGCCAGGTAAACTTTTTACAAGGTTTAAATGGCACTTAAATGACGCTTGTAGTATTCTATATGAATTTGGGTCACTGTGTTTAAGTATTTTAGTTTTTAATCTACTAATTATTTTTACTCTAATGTATTATTATTATTATTATTATTATTATTATTATTATTATTATTATTATTATTATTATTATTATTAATTAGTCATTTAGCAGACGCTTTTATCTAAAGCAACTTGCAGAGACTTTGGGGTCAACTGTGCATCTCTGCTGCTGCAGAGTCACTTACAATAGGACCTAATCCAAAGGACGGAGCACAAGGAGGTTAAGTGACTTGCTCAGGGTCACACACAGTGGGGCTGTGGCTAAGCTTGAACCGTCAACCTCTTGATAACAAGCCCCTTTCTTTAACCACCGGACCACCAAGCCTACAATTATAACAAACAATCAAGGGGCAACCACAGAAACGTGAGCAACTGCCACATGTAGGGGAACTAATGTGAGCTTTCTGATGTTGTGTATTCAAAAACAGGAAGCCAACCCTTTTGAAGCAGCCCCAATTAATTTGTTTTCGAAATCCATTATAAATAAGATGGCTGGCATATTTAGGTCATGTGACTTTTTAGGAATATACTTGAGCTACTGTACACTTTCACATATTGCCTTCATATTTGATACATAGCTTCAGTAGTTAATAATTCTCTTACACGTAAAAAAGAAAAAAAAAACAACATGTAAATCCATACAGGTTTGTCATATTCCACACAAATGGAAAATTAACCAGAACCACTAAAAAAAGTACAACATATCCTAGAAGTGTCAATATAACAGATGTGCATTGAAGTGCCTGAAGACCAGAGATATCAGAAGTGAGAGAAGCACTGCTGTGTATACCATGTAGACATCCAACCACATGAGAGATTATAACGAGCAGTTACTTTGAGATAATTGAGAATCCAGTTATGGAAATGATTGCTACAATATACAATTCTGGAAGGCCATGGAATGCTTGGTTGAAGAAAAATAGGTAAATATTGAAAAGACTGCTCAAGAAAAGCTTGAAAATAAGCTCAAAGCAATCAAGAAAATTAACTCATCCAGTCCAAAATATACCCCCAAAACACAATTGTATTTGTTTTATAATATGAATATACTAACTCTGCAGCAGCCATTACTTGTAGATAGTTGACCTTGTCTTTTGTTATGTACCCAGCCCAGTTTTCTGTGTTTGGTCACTGGAGAGACAGCCACAGTGTGTTGAAAAAAATTAGGGAGAGTACATGTCCAGATTGGTCCCTACAAGACCATCCATAATTTCTGGATAGCTTAATGTGAAGAGATGAATCACTAAATGTGGGATGGATTTAGCCAGGATTGGGTCACTTTGGGTAAACGTTAGAGACAGCCTGTGGCTGGACAATGTAAGGCTTGGGGGCAGGTGGTTAATAAAGGCTACAGAGAGCCCAGCCAAAGCAATTACTGCATAGTGTTCCAGCACTGACATAAGTGCTGCCAGTGGTTTCTAATCCTAAAGCCATTTGGGTATATTTGATGTTTTTGTGTTTGTAACATTAAATGCTCTGTTGTGCATTAAACCTTGTCTTAAGCTCCATGATTGTTTGTTCCTGACCGCTCACTCATTTTGTCTAGGTTGTTGTAAACAAATGAAGTCACAAAAAGGGATCCATATTCCCTGCTACAAACAGACACCACTCTAGATGCACTGTGAAGCAATGTGGCATCCGCGGATTGGAGGAGCGGGTGCACTGGTTAACCAAGGGGTCATGGTATTTAAGGGACATAGTGATGTGATCTGTTCCTTTGTGAATGGTTAAAAACTGGTAACTAAAAGGAGACCTGTGCTGTAATAATCATGAGGGTTTGTTTTGTTTTGTCGTTATTAAATACTGTGTTGTTATTTAGACGGCTAACACGATCCGGAGCTGTCGCCAAAGGCCAGCACTAAAACCGGATCAGCATCACTGCAATTTGTTTCACCAAGGACTGTATATTCACAGCGAGCACTAGAGCATGCACTGTTAACTTGTGTTTGTGTTTGTGTTTGTGTTACGTGTGGGTGAATAAGAACGGTTTATTATTTGGGAACCAACCGTGGATTTAAACAGAGCAATAGACGCCGCTGTATTGCCTGTTAATATTGTTTATTATTTACTGCCGTTACGCTGTCAGACAATTGGATTACAAACTATTAAACACCATTGCACCTGGATTATAATTGTCTGTCTGTTTATTGATCATCTGCACACTGTTAACCACTTTGCCACACATGGTGTCAGAAAACAGGATGAATCATGTATCACTGTTAGTGCTGCTGGAGCAGCTGGACAACAGACGGGAGGCCGCGGAAAGACAGTGAGGAGCAGTACACGGCACTGATCGAGAGAGTTGGGCAGGCAATACCTCCCACGGCACCAGCAGGACCCGTGATGATGGCCCCAAAAGCCAGGTTGCAGAAAATGATGGCAGAAGATGACCCAGAGGCTTACCTGGTCACTTTTGAGCGGCTGGCTACCACCGCGTCATGGCTCAAGGAGTTCTGGGCAAGCCAGCTAGGACCCTGCCTGATTAGGGAGGCTCAGGCAGCCTACCAGGCCATGACCGATACCGAAGCCGCCTAGTATGACCTGGTAAAGCAAGCCATTCTGCGCCGTCTCAACATCATGGGGGAAACACACCGTGTACGGCTCCGGGAGTACAAGAAGTCCCCAGATACACACACAGAAGCTGTACGATCACATGGTGCACTGGCTCAACCCTGCCCAGAAAACAAGCTTGGAGATGGGCGAGGCAATCATGGTTTTACTGTGTGGTCGGCGCCAATACAGAGGCGTGTATTCGGCGCCACAACCCCGACACCCTGGAAGAGGCAGTGAAACTCGCCAAGGACTTTGAGGACTCCCTGGTTTCCGCCCAGGCCAGCCTACTCACCGCTCCAGTACAACGGAGCAGCCGAGTACCACCTGCTCTCTTCGCTCCACCATCACTACGACCAGTTCTGACACCTCCTAGACTGCCAACCCCAGTGGGCAACCTTGCCTCCCCTCCATGGAGGCCAAGGTTGACCCCCAGCTGGGGTTGAGTTGCTGCCCCTGCCCTGTTGCCTTACCAGCAACAGGACAAATATTTAACCTCTACTCCCTCTTTCCACTCTACCTGTTTTAGATGTCACCAGCCGAGACACCAGACCAGGTCATGCCCATCTGCGATGGAGTGTGACGTGGCAGCTTGCAATTGGGCATCAGAAGCGGTTAGGCGAGGGGAAAATGGTCGGGAGGGGCCTGCATTGTTAATGTTTTTTCAGCGAATGTGAAAACCCATGCATTAGTGGACACAGGGTGTGAGCAGACCTTAATTCGGACAGCTGTTTTGGGAGGTGTGTCGTGGCAGCCACAAGGTCAGGTGGCTATCTTTATTATTATTATTATTTATTTCTTAGCAGACGCCCTTATCCAGGACGACTTACAATCGTAAGCAAATACATTTCTATCTCCTGTATCCATGGATACACGGCGACATACCCCACAGTAAAAGCATATTTATTGGTAGGACCGATAAAATGTCACCTAGTAGTTGGGGTGGCTACCACACCCAGTAATTCTGGGCCGAGACTGGCCAAACTATAAACAATTGGTAAAATTAATGGCAGTCTCGACCGCGCACATAAATGTGGCAGTAAAGAAAGAAAGGGAAATAATTGGTGATGTTTTTCCCTTTCAGACTGAAATGTTTTCCCCCCTCTTTCATCTAAGAAAAACAAATAAAAAGAGACAGATAAGAAAATGGGAGGGGGCATTAATGAGACAAGGCTGGGGTTTGGTGGGAGAATGCTCTAATGATAACAAACACCAGTCAAAGGGGTCGAACGCAGTATGACCGAGAGGGCGAGTTACTGGGCCATCTAGGGCAGATGTTACTCCCGCCCCTCTCAATATACCGGACATGTGGCACTCAAGTGCGGCCATAGTGTGGGGCCAACGTAACGACCCCTCACTAGTGCACACTTGGAGAGAGGTCTAGTCTATTGAAGGTAAGGATGTTGAAGACGCTGGGGCGCTAGTATTTCAACACTTCATTATCAAGGGGCAATTACTGTATAGGGTAAACCTTGCCACGAGCACAGGACGGCCTTTAACACAATTATTGGTTCCCCTGTCTTGTCGGCCTGAGATCATGAGGCTGGCGCATGATATCCCTTTTGTGGGGCACCTCAGAGCGGAAAAAAACAAGGGAATCCATATTGGCTCGATTTTATTGGGTAGGACTTCATACTGATGTGTTGAAATATGTAGCCACATGCCCAGACTGCAAGCAAGTAGCGCCAGGTCGAGTGCGCCCCGCCCCTTTGGTCCCACTGCCGATTATTTCCACCCCCTTTGAACGCATTGCAGTGGACATAGTGGGCCCTTTGCTACCTTCTGATTCTGGGTATATGCATATATTAGTGGTGGTAGATTATGCAACGCAATACCCGGAAGCAGTTCCATTGAGGTCCACTAGTGCAGCTGTGATAGCCAAATAATTATTTCAGATTGTGACTATAGTAGGGATCCCCAAGGAAATCCTGACTGATCATGGTACTAACTTTCTGTAACAAGTTACAGCAAGTTTATAAAATACTAAAAATACGTAATTTCGATGGGGGAACAGTTACTTCCTGATCAGCAACGAGAGCTGCGTAAGTTAATTGAGGAGTTCAATGATGTTTTTTCTGACTTGCCCGGTAGAACTAACTTTGTTGAATATGCCATTATCTCTCTCCCAGGTGTCACAGTGCGAGACAGACCTTACTGGATCACAGAAAGTCGACGAAGTGGCGTTAGCAAGGAGGTATGGGTGATGCTCGAACCTGGGGTGATTGAGCCTTCCAGGAGTGAGTGGTGCAGTCCAATTGTGATAGTGGCCAAAAAGGACAGCACCAACCACTTCTGCATTGATTTCCGTAAGGTAAACGCTATTGGCAAGTTCGATGTGTAGCCCATGCCTCGGGTCGACGAGCTTCTAGATAGACTCGGAACGGCTGGGTTTATCTCCACTCTGGACCTGACGAAGGGATACTGGCAGTTCCCATTAACCCGTAGTTCTAGAGACAAAACCTCATTTTCAACACCAGATGGGCTGTTCCATTTCACAACCATTCCGTTTGGGCTTCATGGTGCGCCCGCTGCCTTTCAGAGACTGATGGTCCCGGTTTTACACCCACATCGTGAATATGCGGCAGCGTATATTAATGATGTGGTTATTTACAGCTCCACCTGGCGAGAGCATTTGGCTAGGATCATGGCCATCGGGAGCGCAACTACTCTGTGGTCGAAAAGGAGTATTTGGCCATTAAATGGGCTACTCGCCCTTTACAATACTACCTACTGAGATATTCATTTGATCATGTCACTGACCACGCCCCACTCAAGTGGTTAAGCACAATGAAGGACAGCAATGCCCGGATAACTTGGTAGTATGTGGCATTGCAGCCCTTCATGTACCACATGGTACACTGTGCGGGGAAAGACCACCAAAATGCAGATTATTTTTCCTGATAGGGGGGAGTAATGGGAAAAGTAGATTTAGCCGAGTGTTCCTTCGGCTCCACTCTGAGCGGTGGGATATGTGACAGAGATGGGATTTCAAACCAGAATTCTCGGAATAATCTCAAAACAGGTGAATCTGTTTATCCTGTGCATTTTTATACATATCAATTATGAATGCAATATAAAAGTTGATATACATACCTCCAGACTATAGCTGATAAATCACTGAAATCTCAGCAAGGAGCTGAGCTCTCTCTTTAAGCCAATCAATAAATCCTTAGTTTATGGTCTCTAAGATCATATCATCAAATCCCTCTGTTAAAAAGTATTTTAATACAAAATACTTCTCATAATGCTTGTAGTAGTTCTAGCCTTTATTTTGCAAA